>NIPM01000032.1:600356-1033306 GCA_002738285.1 Holacanthella duospinosa
TATTTTCATATTGCAAATTTTAGTTAGATTCATAATTAAGCACATGGCATTGAGATTTGTTAACTTACTCAATCTTTCTTCCTGTCGTTTCCATTCACGGACTCGCTTCTCATCAATATTGAATTTTCGTGCAGTCGCTCTTCCACTTGTGGTTTTTGAATAATTTACAACTTGAATTTTGAATTCTAATTTAAACTGTCGTCTTTTCTTTGACTCTTCCATGTCACATTCAAATAAGTTAATTTTGAGATTGTAAATTGAAAATTTATTTGAAACTTGGGGCTACAATTAATTTACCCCAATTAAAAGCCGCGGCTTCTATTCGAGGGCGGCTTTTATTACAAACTCGGAGAAAGTTCTGCGGCTACTAAACGAGGTGCGGCCTCAATTGGAGAGCGGCCTCTATTCGAATAAATACGGTATGTATAAATACTCGAATTAATAAAAATAAATTTCAGCCTAGTCGAATGAATATAAGTACAGGCTATGTTTCTTTAAATATTTTGGTTTTTTTCAAATTTCAGAAATTGAAAAACACTATCGAATAGTTTAAATATTTTACTTACACTAAAGCTAAGTATGATAACCGCCCTCATGTATTTAATTTTAATTTCAAAAGTTTAGTTGATCCATTTTTCCTGAAAATGGATCAACCAAAGGCAAAGTTGAACAGAAAATCGTATACAATTGCCAAAAAATTAGAGGTAAGTAATATTTTATATTATAAAAAAAAAGAAATTTTAACTCTAAATTTTTCTAAATATTTGAACTAAAAATAGTGGATAATATTAAATAAGATAACACGCACTTTTATACAGTGAGTTAAAATCAAAAGGTGAATTTTTTTAACAATGATTTTGCGAAAAATCAAAAATATATTGTATGTTACACTTTTTCATACACTATGAATTGCTCAAGTTATTGAAAATAGTTGTTATGAAAGTTTGGTTACTTACCTAGGTTCGCCGTTACTAATCTATCAATACATGATTTGTAAGACCTATTTTGTATAAATGTGAATGTTATAATTATTAGGCGGCAATGGGCAACCAATTTGGTTGTATAAATGAAAGGGAATTAAGAATGCTCATATTTCTTCGTCTCTTACCGACATACTCTCAGATTTGGATTAAGAAATTTAGCAGAAGACTTGTTATGACATAGAGACAAACTGGTTTGTATCAAGTTGACCCAGAATTGAATGTTTTCAATATTATTCTCACAGAAATGACTAAAGTGAGCACCTTCAAATAAGAGAAGGGTCAGTTGTTCTTCACTACGGAATTGGTGNTTCTCACAGAAATGACTAAAGTGAGCACCTTCAAATAAGAGAAGGGTCAGTTGTTCTTCACTACGGAATTGGTGAGTCCTGCCTACTGTATTCGTCAACTATTTTTCAATTATTGTGTTCAACACAGCTATTATTTTTTTTCTAACCAGATAAATAGTTCCAGTCAATTTCTTCTCTTTAGTGTCATAGATAGTAGTTTTAAATGATGNTTCTCACAGAAATGACTAAAGTGAGCACCTTCAAATAAGAGAAGGGTCAGTTGTTCTTCACTACGGAATTGGTAAGTCCTGCCTACTGTATTCGTCAACTATTTTTCAATTATTGTGTTCAACACAGCTATTATTTTTTTCTAACCAGATAAATAGTTCCAGTCAATTTCTTCTCTTTAGTGTCATAGATAGTAGTTTTAAATGATGCAAAGTGAAAATGGGATTATATCTTTTGATTTTTGGAAATTAAGAGATTGGATTTGGAATTTTCTTCGCCCATTTTTTGATGGAGTTGTCCAAATGTCTCAAATGTGTGTAATGGATCAGCACAAGTTAATGCAAGAAGATGATGAACCAGACGGAACAAATATGGAAAGAAAAAAACTAAATTAATATATGAAAAGCTATATATTTTTTTTTGAATTTGAAAATTTCCAACGGCAACTTATTCTTCAACTGTTTTGTACAAGTGTTGATGAAAATTTAAAAATTTAAATTCCATTTAAGTGTAGCACAATTCATCTAACATAAAATATTGACCCAGAAACTACTTACACATAATCATCGAATATGTACAATTGTCTCATAATTAAATATTTATTTGGATATGGAACCATTAGTTAGGGAATCTTACGACTAAAGTTGATTTTATTTAATAAACTACGGCACGTCATTCTTTCTCATTTTTCAAGTTCAAGATTGAATTTTTTAAATTTTGGTTTATGATTTAGGTAATTTGGGATTATAGTTTTAGTCCTAACACAGTAAGTTATGATAGTTGAGGGAGTAAGAAGAATCAACGAACAAAGTTCAGATGCCTTAATGTTATGTATAGGATAAATGTCGCAAACTGTTCAATTATATTAGCAATTAGATTATATTAGTTATATTAGCAATAGATCAAAAATATGTACTTTTAATTATTCGATAAAAAATTTCCCCGATATTCTGCATAGTTGTGGTATCTAGATCATAAAAATCTCAATAAATTAAACTTCTTAAGTTTCTGGTAATCAGCATCTTCTTAAATTATACACAGAAAAATATATTAAATAAAGACAAAAGGGACGCCAAATTTTTGCTTTCTCTCACGTTTTGAGAAGAAGTTGAGTAAATTTCTAATGCAGAAAGTGAAAAAGGTGAAAAAGTTAGAGAATTAGAACGTTTGGAACGTTGGAAGCAATTCTCTTACCTTTGAACATTACTCATCTCTGTATTAGTGACCTCAACACACAAAGTAAGTTGTATACATATGGAACATATATCATTTCCAACATTTCTGTCAACATATCTATGCGTCTTATAACCGGGTGGTCTTATACCGGATACAAAACTGGGATGGTGTAATATAAAGTATATAGGGGTTAGATATTTGTTTTTAACTGTGCTCAAATCATAAGGGGTGACTACTAGTATAACACCTGGTAATGTAATATGTGCTAAAATGCACTGTCACCTATCTTACCAGTGGTTTAACTGCTAACCATGAAATTGTGTAACGAAATGGTCTCTCGTAGATGTACAGGGTGTTTTAAAAGAAGGTCCCGCCTTTTGAAATTCAATAGTGTTTGTTCTAACTGTCCGATCCTTGTTACTTTTGGTGGAAATTGAAGCTGAATAAATAGAAAAACTGACCAGATTAGTTGTGACCAACTGTGTCAACAGTTGCTAAGGTCAAACTAAGGTCATAGGTCCAGTCCAGGATTTTAGCATTAGGTTGGCATGGAGGAATTGACGTAAACAACTACTAATTTTTCCAAATAAGCTGCTTAGTTACTGGAATATTAATTTCTCATTAGATTATTGCACAAATTGGGAATAAAATTGGGTTATTTTAGTCTTCGATTACATTTGAAATTTTTTTAGAATTTTCCATATCTCTAAAAAAATTTTGATACTACACAAATTTGATTCTATACTTATGTTAATAGTTAACAATTCAGACGTTTTATGAAATGAAAACTTAGATGTGAGTTGTTGGGACTTGGTTTCCTTCTGATTCTAGCGTAATTTCCAGACGAGTTCTTACAGAAAGACATGCGGAATTACACATAGCTGGAGTAATTTGTAAGCAACAGTTCTCGATATTTGCTCGTAGATCCTCTAATGTAACTGGAGTGTTTTTATACACGAGATCTTTCAAAAAACCCCACACAAAAAAATCTGGCGGAGTTAAATCTGGACTCCGAGGGGGCCACAGAATTGGCCCATTCCTTCCAATCCAATTTTGTCCCCAAGTTTGATTGAGGTAGTGTCGAACCTGGAAGTTGTTAGGAATTCTTTTAGAATATGACAGTTAAATAGGTGGTACTTTTTTTTAAATAAAATTTAAATAATAAAGTTTTAATTTTCACCTGTAGAGACCAATGAGGAGGAGCGCCATCTTGCTGAAAAATGAAATTTTGGTAATCATCCAGTTCCAGAATTGCCGGCATAACATTTTCTCTTAACATGTGCATGTAAGTATGTTGATTTATAGTCCCATTGAAAAAAAATGGGCCAATGATTCCACCCGCATAAATTCCTATCCAGACGTTAAGCCCAGGCGATTTGTTGGGCACTTCATGGATGTTATGTGGATTTTGATACGCATACATGACGTAGTTCCTGGTATTGATTTTTCCGTTTAACTTAAACGTCGATTCATCTGTCCAAATTATTTCTCGAAAAATATTTGGGTAGTCTTCCGACTTTTCTAAAATCTCCAGTGCAAAAGCCATCCTGGCAGCTTTATCTTGTAATGAAAGCATTTGACAATTCACTGAACGGAATCCTTTCAGTTCACAGTCCTTCAGCAAATGATTTACGGCCGTAAGGGAGAGTCCGTTCTCTTGAGCTAACCTTCTTTGTGATTTGTCCGCTGTTTCTATCCAAGCGTTCATGATTACCTAGAAATAATAAAAGTTAGTCCGACTGTAATTAAAAAGTTGTCAAACACTTCAAAAAATATTTTTACCAGCCGATTTGCTTCAGTCCTCACATTCACGGGCCTTCCCGGTCGACATCGTTCCACAGTAGAGCCGGTTGCCAAAAATTTTAGCCACAGTCTTCGAATTGATTTGGGACAAGGTGGTACTTTGGCAAATCTTACTTGAAATCGACGTCTTACTTCAGCAAAGCTCCTGACGGTAACATATTCTTGAACAATGAATGTGCGTTCGTCTAGTGTAAATCCGTACCGTGCCATATTTGAAGAATGAATAAACTTTATACTAGTTTAAATCTAAGTGATGAAATGAAAAGAAAAATAGACAAAAATAGAGTGAGTAAGAAAAAATTGTATTGAAAGTGAATCCGGGGTTAATGCCATTAAGTAAGAAAAAATTGGATCGAAAGTGAATCCGGGGTCAACGACATTAAAATTTGAAATTTGCGCCAAAGGTGAAAATGAGAAATTAATATTACAAATTGTTCACAAAAAAAACCTCAATTTTGTTTCCAATTTGTGCAATTATCTGGTGAGTAGTTAAAATTCCAGTAACCAAGCAGCTTATTTGGAAAAATTAGTAGTTGTTTACGTCCATTTCTCCATGCCATCCTAATGCTAAAATCCTAGACTGGACCTATGACCTTAATTTGACCTTAGCAACTGTTGACACAGTTGGTCACAACTAATCTGGTCTGTTTTTCTATTTATTCAGCTTCAATTTCCACCAAAAGTAACAAGGATCGGACAGTTAGAACAAACGCTATTGAATTTCAAACAGCGGGACCTTCTTTTAAAACACCCTATATAATTATCAAAAGTGAAGTGGCTGAGGAGTTTTCATTAGTATAAAACATAACTTAACCTTTCTAATAAGCATGTTTGGTCTTATAAAAAATGTCAAAAATTTAATTATGAAGGCTAAAAATAGGGTTTTATATTCGTGGTGGTCTTATATCCGTTGGTCGTATAGCGCTTGTATTGTCCATGCTAAATACATTGGCACAAACCAAATGAAATATTTTCGGGTCTAATAATCCAGTTGGTCGCATAAATAATGATATAATAACAGAATGTACTGTAGTTGCAAGTTGTAAGAGATTGCGAATAATCTCAAAGTCATTATTTTTTGAAATTTATTTACGCTAAGCAAATATCGCACTACGGAAAGTAACAAATCAAAATTCTGTAATTAACTACTTCAATATGGTGGGTGGTTTGGTTTGGGGAGCTCTGTATCGTTCGGATAGGTTGAAGGAGGAGACTCGTACTTTCATAGTATCAATGCAAGGTTCTTATCTCCAAACACACTAACAAGCAAGGACTACCAGAGAGGGCAAAACGTATCTTAAGAAAGTTCAAACAAAATTTTTAACCCAAAGTTGGTTAATGAAAGTTGTTTGTATTATTTTTCTCTGTAATTACCAAGGTTTTATAAGAAAATAAAACTCATTCGCTGACAAAGCCGAAATTAAGAAGCATATTATTTTTGGACAGTTTTTACGTTTACGCAGGATTGCTTAAGAGTGACACGTACATTTGTACACGTTATACGGTTAGATTATCCGCCACTATTAAGTCTGGATGTAGTCTGTCGTATTATTAGATGAGGAAATGTCAGAATTGGCAATACAGTGAAACTCGTTTAATGTCACACCTTCTTCTGTCACAAGTCTCTTTATATCACCAATTTTATAATTCCCGGCGGATGTCCATGCACTTAAGTCTAAGAATTGATCGCCTTATGTCACTTCGCCTAATTTCATTTTTCATCTTGAGTCACCCATTCCAACCCGACACATGGAAGTTTACTTCTTTTATTGGCAACTTTGCTGCCATTGTTTGAATTTCAAAACTATACGTTTTTTTTAATTTCTCGAAATTGTATATCAATCACTTTACGTTTTAATACAATGGGGATACAAAAAAAGAGAACTAACAATTAGGCAAAAGTTGCAGATTTTAGCAGACTTAGACAACAAATTGAGTAGGAAAGTTATCTCTGACACCTATCACATTGACATAAGTACAGTAAGTAAAATTCTGAAAAATAGGGATCAGATTGAACATGCTGCAAGTAAAAACACAGTTTAGTTGAACATGAACATATTCCTAGTATGGGACAAGTTCAGCACAGTCTTGAAAAAATTACGATGGGATTCTTTGTAATGTTACAAACGAACGAGCTTCTACAGATGTTAACTATTGCTTAGAAAGTTTGGACAAAATCATCACCGAAGAAACGTTGTGTGCAGAAAATAATTACTATTTTCTTTAGGTTAGAAGTATGTAATTTTGAACACTCACTTTGTCATAGTAAAATTAACAGGCAAGCCAAGATTAATAAAGATTTTTGCCACCAAAGACCGTGTTAAACACCAAAATTAAAAAAGGTGCCTAAATCGCGTTCTGTCACCTTCGCTTTATATCGTCAAAAATTTGGGCTCCCTTATGGGTGACATTAACGAATTCCACTGTATATTTCATGTTTTTGTAAAATATTCGATAAATTCAAACATTTTCAGTTACATTTTTCTAAGAGTTGTCGCTTAATGTAAGTCCTGCACTTGATTAGAGCATACTCTACATGAACCGTAGTTTACTACATGGACTTATGTTTAGTTACAATATTTAAACAAATTCAACCGAAACTTTCAATTTCACCTATAAGTTCTAACAGAAATTTAATTTCCCTTCCCCCTTTAGATTACGGCTTTGAAAATAATTAGTTTAAAATAATTAGTTAGTATATTATTATTATTATTATTAAGATATTAGTTAGTATTTCAAATTTTCGAGACGAGAGGATGGTCAGGACGAATGACTCTAAATAAAAATTCCATCTTAAAATTAAAAACAATGATTTACCCGCGTTCGACACGTTTGAGGAAGAATCACCCAAATAGCGACAGCACAGAAAAAATGCATTCGGTTTACTCGATTTAAGTATGAGTTAAAAAAGTGTCCTAGCAGATACGAGTCATATATCCCGGTGCCAAAATGGACTGGTTGACATGTTCAAACTTGTTAAAGAATTCCTTCGTTCACATTGACGAGAGCAGGCGACAATTAATGCGTAATGATTGTTTTACCACAATCAAAAAAGTGTTTTGCAGTCATTAGATTTTAGATTCTATCTCCATGAACCAGAATTCTTTGTGTTCGTCTCAGGATCTAATTGTTACATTAGAAACTGACAGACAAAATAGTGCCAATGAATCCAATAGTAAATATTTTAGTCCAATTGAAACTACGTTGACTTTGCCAGGGAAGAGGAAAGCGCGCTTAGTTGTTCATAATTACTTAGACTTCGATGAACCAAAGAACCGCTATCAATTTAAATACTGCAGGTGAGGATGGAAGGAATAAATTTTGAACAAATGAATTCAGTAAAATGACATAGGCTGTAAGCAAAGGTAATGTTGTGGGTGTCAATGTTGTGTTATTTCTACAAGAAGATTAGAATAGGTTTTCTTATGTTAAGTCGCACAGAGCAGTCCAGCCAACTCCACGAGTAAATTTTTTTAAATAACTATAAAATGGGAACCCTTTGGTTTCTCCACTAAGGTCAATCTACCTACTACTTCTATCAAAATTACCTCACTTAGATAAGGATACATAGCTGGACCAATTCATTTCAATTCAAACGAATGAATCATTTTGGTTTACTATCTACTGAAGGTCAGCTGGTTTTGACGCAAAAATCCATCATTTGCATTTCCGTAGGTTTGCAATGAAGAGCGAGAAGAAAAGTTCTATATTTTCTTGACGCTTTCGCGTCAATGCTCTAAGACGGGCCAGATATTTGAGATACAACGCTCTTGTTGGGGAAGCGTAGAGTGCAAACTTTAAGAGTAATGTCTACACATTCAAATCCTCTCCTCAATCCAAACAAACCTATATTGTATCCTGTTATTGTATAATTTATTGTATCGCCAGTTTGTCCTGTTTTCTTCCAAATTCTTTTCTGGTTTTTCTTCGTTTCATGGGACGATAGATTTTCGGACAATAAGCTCATCTGCTTATTGAACCAGTTTTCGAATTTATGAATGCAAGTGTTCATCGCATCGCAAAAACATATGGAAATGCACTCGCGATTCGCTCAACAATCACACCGATGCCGAACGTTGAAAAATAGTAACGCGTTCCATCGCATCGCTCTAAAAAAAGCTATCGAAATTAAGCATAAGGATCCAGAGCTTGGTATCTCAATTAATGTTAAGCGTTAAAAAAAGCACACTAAAAATTTAGTTTCCCACAAGCACGAGAGATATGGCAGCACCAGCAAACTAAAAGTTGGTGGGTCCTTATAACTTTCTCAATTAGCAATTCCAAAATAACAATCTGTATAGATTCAATAGGTTACGATTAAAGAGAAATGCGACTATGTAAACGAAAGTGACAAAAGTGATATAAGAAAAACTAAAATCATTATTTTATATTCATCACAATAAAGGCATGATTGGTTATTATCTATAAAACTTTTTTAAATGTCGATTCTTGATAATTCGGTTGCGCTGGTTTTCTATTGAATAAGTCATATTACAGAAAAATTATAAAAATTACTTATATTATTCAATATTAAAAATTTCGCCATTACATGTGTTTCTAACATCTTGGTTTATAAAATTGGAGTAAGTTGACACTGCAGAAACATATATAAATTACTTATTTCTAGCTTTTGTAGTCATTGAGTTTGTTAGCTTAAAAAGTTAGAAAAGGGCATAAATGAGTGAGGGGGTAAATAAGTACTAATTCCAGAAGGTTCCACTTCTGGTGATGTTGGCCGAAATAATGGTTTTTCGAGTTGTATCAAATTCACTGGTTCAGGCTCATCCTCATGCTGTTCACTTATCGCCAGACCCTGCTGCTGACCAGTTTCGTGAGGCTCTGTCCGCTGCAAATTATACTCTTCTTTGTGAACCCCACGCACATGGACTGAAGTAAAAATAAATTATATTATTTCTCTCAAAAGTGAACAGCAAAATTGATAAGCTTACCTTTGAGGTTACTCGTACATGAGAACTCTTTTCGACAATGTGGACATCGATAAGGTCTCACTTGATCGTGAACAGAACGAATGTGTTGTTTCATATTCCCCGGTGTTTTGAAAGTTTTATTGCAGATATGACAAGTCAATGATTCTGGCGTAGGTCCTCCAAATGTCTCTGGATGCATAAATCGTCGGTGTTGGGCGAGATTACTTTTTGTTTTGACACTCGTCCCACACTGTTCGCAAATAACAGGTTTCTCTTGGCTGTGTACAGCCATATGTCTTTGCATATCATGGTTACTCCTATGCCTCATACCGCATACAGGGCAAGCGAATTTCTTCATAGTACTGTTGTGAATGACGCCGTGATTTCGAAGACCGGCTCTGTAAGCAAAGGTTTTTCCACAACCAACCTCCTTACACACGAACATACGAATTTCATTGCTATCCCTATCACCGTGAGTCACGCGGAGATGATTTTTTAGTCCATCATTCCCTGCGAACTGTTTTTTGCAAATTGGACAAGGGTAAGGACGAAGTCCGTCATGAACGCCTGCAAGAAATTTAATTGTATTCTATTAGCTTGTATTTATGTAATTCGTAAGTTTCTTTTAGTGATGGATTACTGCCTAATAGTTCTTAGAAAAATTTATAAATGAATTATGAATCACTTAATATATATTCTCGGATTAAACATTCATCACGGTGCTATTATATATCTCCATGCCAAACATTGTTGATTTGCCAGGTCCCCCTTCAACACAAAAGTGACCTTTTACGACCTCCAGAGCTCAAGAAAGTGACCTTATTAACTTGAGATGCATTTAAACATTGATCAGGTTTATATTATACTGTGCCAAATCCCATCCAAATCTGACAGGTCTCCCTGTAATACAATATGAAGCGTTTAGAGACCTCCACAGGTCAATGGAGTGACCGAATCGACTTGAAGTTATGCATTTCCATGGTAACTCTGATCCAAATCTGACAGGTCCCTCTCGATAACGCTAATTGTGCCGTGTCCTTTGCAATAGTTTCTTACTAAATAATTGTTTTTACCTCTAATGTGTAAATGGAGATTCCAGTTGCTTTTGGCTTGTTTCCCGCAGTGAGGGCAGACATGTACTTTGGAATTGTCGGAGCACAGCTTTTGCATCAAATTGCCGTAGTTTTTACTACCTCGAGGTCTTCCACGCGGTCGTTTTTCTTTGACCATTTTCATTTCATCATCAACATGGATTGGCTCGTCGTTCTCCATATTGTTGAATTGATCGATATCATCACTTGTTTTTACTTTCTTTGGACGTCCGCGTTTCTTCATAATAGTAACAACAGTTTCCTCAGTCTTCACTTCTGCCATGGAATCACTGGTGTTATTAAAAATTTTCTTAGGACGTCCGCGCATGCGTTTCACCTCGCCGGATGAAATCTGCCTCGAAGTGATTAATGCCTTAGTCCGACCACGTCCTCGTCGTTTAATTTTGGTAGCAACATATGTAGTTCTGTTTACTCTATATGAGCGTCCACGCCCAACTCTCATTTGAACTTTTGGTTGAAGGATATCAAAATGCGTAGAATCTGGGTAAACCCAATCTACATCTGCATTGTCCCGAACACTAGCTCCATCAGAATCTGAGGAAATAGGCTCTTCTTTCATTTCAGTAGGAAGTTCTATTTTAACAGTATTCGCACGTTGAGATCGTAGCCTCATTCGTTTCAGACGCATTTTAGTAGTTGTTCCATTTGATGTATTATCATTGTCATCGCTTATATCTACGTTCAAGTCATCTTGACTTCGACATATACTGATTCCTTGGGAATACTTAAGTATACCACTTTCTTTAACATTAGAGGTTTCGAGATGAGCTTTACCAATACAGGAATCATTGGAGCAGAGATTCCTAAAGCAGCAGAAGAAGTAATGAAGCTGGACAAGGATTTCAGTGCAATTTGGGCAAAGAATTAGTAACTCATTGTCTTGGTTCTCTTGAAATGGGAACTTGAGTCCGTATATTTGAGTTAAAGAATTCCGGATTTTGACTGTTCCTGTTTTAACATGAAGGACAGACTCATTCGGTTGGAGAAAATCATTTGACAAACAATTAGCACAAACACCAATAGTAGCTGATGCTGGTTTATCCATTTGCTAGGGATGCCTAAAATTGATAGAACTTGAAGATTATGTATTATTTGATCACTGTAAATCTACCTACAGAATACAAGATTACCTGATGCAGTTGTAATGTACTGCTAAAATAAGTTTGGGAGCGTTAATATCGTCCACAGCTACATCATCTGATTCATTAAACAATAATTGTCTTCACTAGTAAAAAAAATAAAATACTTTCATTATTAAATTCAAAATTAACTTTTTGAAATAATTACTCCGTGTGACTTTGGTTGCACGAAATATAAACACCCACCACCCACCACATTGGAATGGGCAACTGTGTTCACGGTAGACTAGGGTTTCAAATGACTCCCACTTTGTCTTGAATCAGAGTTAGGTGACACGCTCGTTACATTATTCTATTTCATTAGTAAAATTTTTCTGATAAAGTTTGGAGAATTAATCTTTACTTTTTCATTTCGTTACCATTACGTTTTTTAACCATTGTTTGAAAAAAGCTTTTTTTTTACTAACTTTTTCTTTTTATTCGAACTCCGACCATCGTGTGAAGTTGAACCGTTTCTACTTTTTTCTTGGAAAAAGAAAAAGGTAAGGAAAAGATTCGAAAAACTATGTATTAATCATCAAATTTAGACTAAGTTGTGACAACTTTAAAAGAAAAGATAAAACGACGATTTGAAAAAGCATGTATCGGGCGTTAGAGTGATGACTCACTAACTCTCAATTTCGTACTGAATCACGCCCGGTACATGCTTTTTCAAATCATCGTGTTTTCTTTTTTTATAAAGTTGTCTCAGAACTTACTCTGAATTAGGTGATCAATGCATACTTTTTTCGATCTTTTACCTTATCTTTTTCCAAAAAAAGTAGAGACGGTTTAAATTCTCACGACGATCAAAGTTCGTAATGAAAAAAAAATGTATGTATTATTTTTTTCAAAAAAAAAAATATTTTTTTAACAATGAGTAGAAAACGCAATGACAACGAAACGACAAAGTATAGATTAATTTTCCAAACTTTTTCAGGATAATTTTTCTGAAAAAAAAAACTAGTTTTCGAATAAGCATGAGACGGGCGTCAGAGTCATTTATTTTAAACTAATTCAAATGGTAAGAGTCATTGATTATTTTTAAACAAATCCCTGTAGCTGGAGTCAGTCAGTTGATTCTTAGTGTTGGATGATCGGTTCGGTTTGGTCTTTTTTGGTTTTAGGAAGGTACCAAACTGGAAGTCTTTCAAATTATCACAAAACCGAACCAGATAAAGTCGAAAAAAAGTAGCACACAGATTTGAAGGACAAAAAATTTTTTTGAAAACCGAACAGCAACGCACCAAATAACAATTAAAATACTGCAAAAAAGCAACAAATCGAACCGATCGTAAAGCAAAAAATGGAAAAATCAATACCGAAGAAACGAAAATAACCTAACAATACTAGCCAATACTAACCTAACAATCAATACTAAAAAACCCTATGCCATATCCTAGGCTAAACTAACTTGCACGGCTCTATGCCAAAGCATAAGGCTTGTGCACCCCTGCTCACTCTGGTCCACTATTATGCTATAGCCTAAGCTTGTGCACCCTTGCTCACCCCTAAGCCAATGCCTAGGCTTGCGCACTCCTATACCAAAGCTTTGCCATGGAAACTCTTAAGCCAAAGCCCAAACGTATGCACCCCAATACAATAACCTAGGTTTATGCAACTTTGCGCACTACTATGGACTAGCTTATGCTTCCGTACCCTAGGGTATCCCTATGCCGTGGCCTAGGCTTACGCACCCTCATGCCATAGCTTTTGTTTGCTCACTCCTATGCCATAGTCTATGATTGCGCATCCCTGAGAACTAGGGGTCGGCCGATATGGAAATTTTGACCGATACCGATATAGGCCGATATGAAACTTTTCTCAGCCGATAGCGATATAAAATCGCGGGATCTCTTGTTTTAAAAACAAGAGATTATTGTTAAGTCATTGTAACATGATTTAAGTAAAAGTTTGTTTAATTAACTGAAATCATGGCTACCTCTCGTTAGAAAAGTTTATATTGGCAGTATTTTGAGAAAATTGAGGGTTTTCTCCCCCATAATCTACCAAAACTTAACTTTCAATACTAATTATTTTCAAAGCTTGACTGTGTAGTTAGTTCAAAGTGTGGCATTTTGGGAAAATAATTTTTGTACCTAGAATAAAGTTAGACAAAGACTTTAAATTTTGTTGAAAATCATTTTAAAATATAAAAAAATGTACGATATACATTGGCAAATATATCGGTGAAAACAAGCCGATAACCGATATGCTGAAACCTTCCCGATATAGCCGATATGCCGATATGCCGATATGTATATCGGCCGAGCCTTTCTGGGAACACCTATGCCATGGCCTAGGCATGTGCACCAATAAGACATAGCCTAGGCTTGCAAACCGCTGCGCATCATTAGCCATAGCCTAGGCTTGCGCACCTCATTGCTTTAACACATGGTAAATTTATGTACATTTGGCATGTGGAAAGAAGTACATAGAGTGCGCAATTTATTAATAACTGAAAACCGAACCGGATAAAGTTCAAAAATTAAGAAAACCGGGACAAAAGAAAGCGGGAAATTATGAAAACCGAACATACGAACATCCCAAAACTTGGAAAACCGGATCCAACCGAACTGGAAGGCATTCGAAAAATGGAAAAACTGAACTGATCATAACGGAGAGAAATTCAGCAGTGGAAAACCTGTCCGGACCGAACAGAAAGAAATCTAAAATATAGTGCACTACGGTTATAAAAATTTGATTACGTCGTAGCGAAATGAGCGCCTTATAACCGTGGACCGTCCTTATCTTATATCGGATAAGGTTGGTCTAATATAATGTAAATGGAGGAAGGCCATATTTTTGATGGTGCTCTCATCATGAGAAGTCTACAGTAATAAATCCTAAGAAAATGTGCGAAAATGGAATGCCAGCCATTTTGCCAGTGCTTTAACTATCTATTGTGAAACTGCTATGCAAAAAAAAGTCTCTCGTGGAAGGATAAATATCGAATGTGAGGTGGGTGAGAGGTTTTTCTCATCATAAAACATAACTCAACCCATTTAACTTGGTAAATGATAAGTGATTCCTATTGAAAATTTGATGCTGAATCTAATGCGCTAGCTCGCAGACTTCTAGGTGGTTAGCATGAAAAGGGAAAAGCTCGAAACCTCGACAAAATCCTTTTTCCACAAAATTATTTAACAAGTTCCAGACTCATCTCGATATATGTTGATAAGGAGTCACTTGAATTGGTAAATGATAAGTGATTCCTATTGGAAATTTGATGCTGAATAAAATGCGCTAAGTCCCAGCCCTCTAGGTGGTAACCATATAAAGATACCTGCCCAAAACCACGACAAAGACATTTTTCAACGAAATTAGCTAACAAGTTCCAGACTCATCTCGATGTAAGTTGATACAGAGTCACTTAATAAACATATCTGGTCTTACTAAAAATAAAAAACTCAATTAGCAAGGCTGAAAGTACGGTCTTATATCTGTTTTAGTTTGGTCTTATAGTGGGTGTATTGTCCATGTGAAATAGGTTGTAACAAACCATGGCTTCCGTGAAAATAAATTTTAGCAGGGCAAAAAAATACGAATTAATTGAAAAGGATTGAGTTGATGAGCGGATGATTGACAAAAAATATGATATGTTTGTGTCAAAAGTTCAAATTTTAAGGACATTTTGACGCATATTTCAAGGATTTGGGGACATGTTCATGTACATAAATCCGCATGGTTTAACGACATAAAATCCTGGCCTTAGTAATAACCATGGTGCTTAATTAAATCAACTATAATTTAATCATATAATTGATTCCTAAAGCATTGCTAATTTATTATCTGAAAATTTTTTGTGATTAAGCTTATGTAAATTACAAATTTTCTAATCAGATTTTATTTAAAAATTGTCTACGTCGCGAAATTGCGAAATTCCTATACTCAAAATACATTGCTATATCCCAGAGGTTTTCCACTCTGCTTGCAAACCTGCCGCTTCCACTACAGACTTCAACAGTTTTTGATTTAACACATTGTTAACCAACCACCTAATTTTTGACGTAATTAATGATTGCTCCCTATCTCTCGCATTTAGAGGGTTACGCTAAATCCGCATATACTATTGCAAACTTTAATTTCATTGTTTCACTCATTTAACATGGATAATAAATTCATTATTTTGTCAATTATATTTAGGATTGATAAATGAAATAGCAAGTGCACAAAAACTAACTAGTTATGCGGAATCACCAAATACCCAAAAGTTTAACTTTCAAAAAATTATAACTTCCATGCCGGTGATAGTAGAAACTTGATATTTCCCACTTCTTACGTTACTTTTGAAATCATTATCTCGAACTCCTAGCACTGTTTCATCAAAAGGTATATTGTTTGAAAACAGCAATGTCATTTGTCGAGAAATTCACTAAATGGAGGAAATTGTTTTACTGCATCTACATAGTAAATGTATTTTTATTAGGATTATAGAGTAGAGTTTAGTGTATTAAAAATCATGATTTGGCGCAAGAAAAATTTTACACTTAAAATATTAATCTTTTAGTACTAATTGAACTAAGGAGTCTCTAGCAATGTCAGAAAAGATATTCAAAATTGGTTCAATCGCTACACCGTGTATGTAAAACTAGTCACATGCAAACTTGTTACCACATACAAAATAATTTACTCAACGCCAAAATTAGTTATTCATGAGAAAGGATTTTTCGACAAGCTCTTTGCTGGAGAAAGTAGTACTCGTTTGGTTCAGTGTATGACTTCATCGACAACCAATTTTATCTGGAAAAACTTACAGTCTCAGATAAAGTATGCAATAGTACGATACGAATTATAAAAAATCAAATGTCCAGAATAACTGAAACAAATAAGCTAATTCATTTTAAATTATCTTCTGCATTGCCCTACATAGCTCACTTTTAACATCATTAAAAGTGGAGTGTGGATATTAACGTAGAGTCGTTCTTGTTACATCAGGGTAATAATTATTTTGGCAGAATCAAAATCTGATCCAACCGCTTTGTGAATTTCCTAATACCTTCCTTACGAATAGGTTAATGAGACCATTACCATCGTATTCTCCATTGCATGTAGCATATTGTGGTATAGGAGCCATTAACCTTATCGTTAAGTAAAGCTAAGGGAGTTACCCGCATTTATGCACATCTTATTTTATCCACTCTCCATCTTCTAGGCTTGAGTTACCATGTTTTCAAAAAAGCAATTTTCCAAAAAAAATTAAAAAAAAATCTTTGGAATCATGGAATCAGCATAGTTTAAAGTGTCTGATAAACCTGCTTATTTGCAATTCTTAAATTATTGTGCGCAGGCTTTCGAATTACAGTGAAGTTCGACTATAGTGACCCCGGGTATTATAGAACTGCGTCTATAGCAAACCACACTGTCCGGTCCCTGCCAAGCAAATAGGAGATTATGTGTTAAGCAGTCCGGCTATAATGAAATCAGCTATACTGAATCTCCGGCGTTAGTGAACCAATTCTACCTGTCACGAGATTCATTTTGTCCGGTTATAGTGAACACGCATGAAATATGTTTGAATTCCGCATTGAATTCTTCCTTATTCTTCTATGCCCACCTATGCACACGACTTTCGTGGAACCTCAGAGTGAGTTTTAGTTAACACACTGCAGGTTAAAAGTCAAATCCAGTCATGAAACATTTTGGTTGTTGCTTAGAAGTACTCGATCGTAACATATCCGTATTCAGTCTAAAGTAAATTTTCATCTCCTAGTATTTCTCTACATCGACGTAGCTGAATTTACAGTAAAATATTTGGATATAATGAACAATTATTGAAATGTCGGGTTCATTCACTATTCGGATATAATGAACTTCGGCTATACTAATCAAATCCTGCCGGTCCCTACGGGGTCACTATAACCGAACTTTGCTGTATTTAGCATAATTGCACCCAGAGACAAAAAAAACTCTGTGGGTCATTTCGGGTCACGTGATTTCATTGTTTCGCTGTCTGATTTGGCTCAATTTTTGTACATAACTAGCCATTTAACATTCCAACAATTTTCAAAAAAACATAACTTTTATTCTAGTTGTAGTAGTCTTGATATTTCCTTGTATTCCGTTACTTTTGGGTGGTCTTTCTGAAACTGCTAATACTTTACCCCAAACAATTCCAGTCAGTATGCTGTTGACCATTAATTACAAAGACACTGCCTTCCCTAGCAAACTGAATGGGCCAAAAGTCTGGAGTTCCACTGTACAAGCAGCTTTAAATTGGGGTATATTTATAACTTAAATTCATCATCATAGACTGCTTTCTATCTCAAACCTCTTATTTTGTTAAATGAATAAACAAAATTTCATGATTACTCGTTTCGGTTACTTTATACTTAAAAATATTAATTTAACAATTGGTACAAATTAAACTTCCAATTTCAAAAACGAGTGTAATACATGAAATTGCTGACAAAGTGAGGTATATTGTATATTGTGGCATGGCGGAAAATCCGGTTGTTATTTAGGCATCCGGGTATTCTGATTCTCAGAATTTTAGCATGTTGAACGGATGAGGTTTCTATGAGCCAATTCCTTTGTCTTAAGGACTGGGGAGTTGACTCATACAAATTCTCAGAAGAAGGGAAGTGAACACTCCTTGTGGCAGGGTTTCCGAGAGCATAAATAGAGGCTGAGCGCTCGCTTCAGGGAGGGAGGTGGCCATTACGTTTTTGTCTTTTGTTCGAGAAGGAGGGAGGTGTGCAGTCTGTTTTTGTCTCTCGTCTGAGAAGTTCATTCCACTTTCTAATAGTTCTTTCTTTACTGTTCTTGTCGTTAATGAAATAATAAATCTTTAACTAATTTGGTATTGTCATCGTGTGAGAGAAATTGGAGTTTATTTCATTGTTGTAGTGTTGGGTTAGTTGGTGTCAATTCGGTCCATAGGGAGAAGGAGAGAGAGAGAGAGAAATACAAGGTTTTTCCCGTAGGAACAGGAAGTGTATGTGTAGTGTCAAAGGTTCCCCATCTATTCTGAGGCCGTGGACTCGGCAGGGCTCCATCCCTGCTCAGGGTCAGAAGTCCCGCGTGGCAAAACTCCATCTCAGCGAGCGACCCTAGTTCTTCGAGTTCCCCTTGACATCACACATTATCTTTGGTAATCTCGGTCTCCGATACCTCCGGTGTGGCTGGGCTGGACGCAGCACCTAGAGTTGAAAAACGGAGGCCCGGACACTCCGGTCACGCTCGGGACATCGGGGCCCAATACTTCATTGATCCCCCACTGAATCTCCCAGAACGGGAGAGTGCAACCCGATCTCAAGGTATCGGGAAGATGTGGATTTCGGTCCACCGGTAAGTTCCTTAGACTTGGATTAGTTGAACAGAAGAACCCCCAGAGAGTCCGAGGAGATCCCAGTTCACCCGCGGATCGAGTAGTCAGGAGATCCTAGAGAGTCCGGGGAGAACCTGGTTCACCCGTGGATCAAGTGATCCGGAGATTCCAGAGTATCCGGGGAGAACCTAGTTCACCCGCGGATCAAGTGATCCGGAGATCCCAGAATATCCGGGGAGAACCTAGTTCACCCGCGGATCAGGTGATCCGGAGATCCCAGAGAATCCGGGGAGAACCCAGTTCACCCGCGGATCGGGAAGTTCCAGGGATCTCAGAAAGAGTGGATTTCGGATCCCCCGTAGATCAGGACAATAGGAGTCTCCCGATTAAAGATATTGTTCAACTTCCCCAGAGACAGGAAAAAGAGTTCTCACAGTCTGGAGAACCGATTTCGATATTCCCTTCAGGATTATCGCATCCCCCACCGGAGAGTTCGGACTACAGTACGAGACCTCGGAGTAGAGTAGTTACTGTCCCAAAGTTTAGGACTAGTCCGATAACTAGATCCAGACTCTGAACGGGTCCGGTACCCATAGTCCCTATTGTAATAGATCGATCCAACCCGCTGAGCGCCTAAGATCTGTGTGATCCGCAGATCATCCTAGATCTGCGTGATCCACAGATCATCCCGGATCATCGTGATCCGCAGATCATTGTGATCCGCAGATCATCCCGGATCTGTGAGATCCGCAGATCATCTCAAATCTGTGAGATCCGCAGATCATCCCAGATCTGTACTACCCGCAGATCATCCCGGATCATTGTGATCCGCAGATAATCCCAGATCTGTACTACCCGCATAACACCCCGGATCTGGACGACCCGCAGATCATCCCGGTTCTATGTGATCCGCAGATCATCTCAGGTCTGTGAGATCCGTAGATCACTCAGGACCCATATCACCCGCAGATCATCTGAGATCCGCGGAACATTCAAAGATCCAGATCTCGGAAACATCTGGCAACCAGACATTACATCTGGAAAGTTGGATTTATCTCGGAAGATGAGATAAATGAGGTAATCCGAGCCTAGTCCCAACATACAGAATCTTTCCCACACGGAATAAACCCGAAAGGGTTAAATAATAATAATTAATTAGGAAAAAGACGAATCCCATCGGAATGTCAATTTAGAGAAATAATTAAAGAAGGGGAAAACGACACCGTGCCACAATATGTTGAAATAATAAAATTGCTGCCGGTTGCAAGTGATTTAATTGCAATATTCGTTGCAGCTATACCCTTCAAATACGCTATAACATTCATATTATTAAATTGCTTTTCAAGATAATTTAAAATGCCATAATGAACAATGTAACTACATCGCCTTGTAACGCGGTTTCTTCTATCACAATTCTTTGGACCAAAGATTCATGCTATTGGATGAGAAAGGAAATTCTTCTGTCCCATATACAAATGTGTCGAATTGGCTTTAAATCGTACTTCCAAAAACTTTGACTCTTCTGTAATGTAAATAGTTACACATCATCGTTAAATCTGCTTCCGCTGTGTAGTTGAGAGGCGCGTCTATTTTAAATGTCATCTTTATGAAATATTTCTCAAATTTGATTTTTGTAGTATTAGACGATCCATTGCTATTTTTCGCTAGCAGAAAATTGTACAAAGTTTTGTCTTCGCCGGGATAACCTTTCAAACACAGCCTGTTTTGAAAAATGAGACATCGATTATAAAAATTTCAACTCCAGTCTTTCATTAGACTGGGTGCTAATTAGAATGTCGTAACCACTGTCAACTGCTTCTTCAATAGTACTTAATCGCGTTGCTGGAAAAGGAACTGTAGTATCCGATACCACACTACCTCTGTATAAACTAGTAACTAACATTGACGTAAGAACAAATAAACTCAGAGTATGCTTGAACCGTTTTTTTTAAACGATTTTGCCTTAATAATAAGTCTTGATCCAGAACAACCCTTATAATAATCTCAACCGAACTGGACTTTATATCCTGCAATACAGATAACATTACTAAGAAAATCCACATTATGACAACAGTAAGAATCCATGCGCACCATAAATCTATCTGAAAGGGTTTGATGAAATAGGAGAATGAGATATACTACTGTATGCCATCACAAGTAAAAAAATTATAGTTCTTATTGTTAGTAAAGACATACAACAAATTATCATTGTAAACTCTAGCGTATTCTAATTCAAGGTATACACCTGTTAACACGAACATTGTTGTTGGTAGTATAGGCTTGTCTATTTTGTGAATAGTAGTCAAATAATTTTGCGTGTAAGGCTGTATCGGCTGCAGGACGTTGAATAGTACGTTGCTTCGTATGTCTCTTGGTTCAATATATTGAGATTGGTTCGTACCAGTTTCAATAAACAGCATTTCTACCTGTATCAACAGTCCAATGCATTGGACATGCACAATTTATTAATTCAGTATGAATATCAATCAGCATTATTCGAGAGGTAGCTTTTGTGACGATTAACGTCGAGAATATTGTAATTTAAATGATGGCAAAATTCTCATTGATATATTATTTTCTCCAAAACTGCTAATGAAAATTGGGACGGTTTCGTTATGGTCATTTTTTGAACTCCTTTTAAGTCCTTTTTTAGTAATGAAATGCTGACGGACGGACAATTTAATAAGCCTTGTCATCTAAGGGAATAAATCGTTCCCACAAAAGTTCAAAAAAAGTAATTATGCAAAACCAATTCATATAAACAAGTTTGCTTATAAGTGAATTGCCATCACTATTATTCGAAATTTTTTCTTAGCACAACTCAACAAACAAGGTTATGAACTAATTAAATGTACAATTATGATATGCCGTGAATGAAGTAGGTGATTCTACCTACCTCTGAATGAGTCGTAGTGTCAATATACGTCTTAGTGGCTTGTTATTTGAAGATATATGAATTTATATAGTTATATAATATTTCATAGTGTCGCTACGTTGAGTCATTCATTCATATCGCATGACTTTAGTAAGCATGGGTCAAGTAAAAATTCAAATGGAGTCAGCGAGTCATGTCCGTACCATTTTAAAATTTGTGTCTGTTAAACGGCAAAATAAAAGTCACTGATACGTGAATACATGACACTAATTTAATTAAATATCAAGATGTGTAGTAACTTGGTACTTGAACGTCATCCATCAAAAAGACGTTGCTTGGAAGTCGAACAGTTGAAACTTTTCTTCACGGTAATTAGGATGATCCCGATGAAAGGATTTCAAAAAACAATATAGTCACACGGCCGCGCCGTTAACGCGCGTTCATCCTAGCCGCTACTGTAGTCACACCCCATTACCGAAAGCGTCTCCTCTGTTTGACTTACACGATGCATACGCATAAAATAGACAATTTTATGTTCAATTCTTACTGTATGTAATTTTCGCATTCCCAGAGAATTAAAAATCAACCACTCAACAACTCTAAAATTTTAACTTTGAAGACTGTACGTATTCAATTTTGCTTTGGGTAGGAACAGTTTTGAATTAAAAAAATAGTTAATAGTCAACAAACTTCCATTAGATAAAATGAATAGAAATACGTAGGATATAAAACGTATAAAAGGCTGTACGTCAAAAGTGATGGGAAGGTGCTCTAAAATAAGCTTAAATTTAAAAAAGTTGATTGAAGCTGCAAATCCACTTTCATTAATATTTCTAAGTAAATGCGAAGTATGAAAAAACTAATCCCTAATATACTTCCGATTTACCTTACATGTCAAAACACTGACATTAAAATTCCCTAAGTTATTTTTCGCTTGGGAACGTGTGTTCAAAATGGTGCTAAGTAGATTCTGTTATTAGACTAAAATTTTTGTTGCCTCATCAATTACAAAAGTTTGGCCTGCCTAACATCTTAGGTATCTTTATTTTCTTTTAAATTCTGTATGCTTCAATAAAAGTGTATTTGATAAAAATATGATTGAAGACTCAATATTTAAAATTTAAATTTTTTATGTGAATTTGTGAGAAATAAAATTATGATTTTGATATTTATATTAATATAAATTCTTGAAATTTATAAGATTAAAACTGATTGGGAAGAGAGGATTAATTATGATTAAAGAAAAAATATTTCTTTCATCTGTTTTCCTTTAGGTAACGTTCCCAATATAGAAGTTGTTTATAAGGCTAGACTAATGCGTTGAATCAAAAAAAAAGTAGAGCGAGGTTCACCAGTGGCTATTTAAATAGATTGCCGATTTTATTTATCAAATTCAATCCTTTGGGTCCCCTAATTCTACTTGTTTTGACTGCAATTGGGACGAAAAGGAATTTCTTTCTGGGTATAAAACTGTACTTTTTAATCTTCTTTGTTTCGGCAATGATAGCAGCGGCCCTGAGGTTGTGTTTAGTAGATAAGATTTATGAATGGGCAAAAGTATCGACACAAATGAAATCCCAAACCAATCATTTACCTCTGGACCAATGGATGAGGGTCATACCGTCTTGTCTTGAAAGACCTGGGAGCTCTCTGATACTTGGGATGCCGGCTGTTCGGAGACACCTAATAATGATTTCGTTTATTTCATCGTATCTAGCCAATCTTCCGGATACTTTGTTGCATGATAATCCATGTCGTCCTGATTCTTTCACTTCTAAACAGCAAGAACAAAAATAATAGGAACAAATTAGAGTGACCAGTCGGATCGCGCAAGACTCTGAAAATTTCATCAGAAAGAAGTGTTCCAAGTTGGATATTTTCGGAGTTTGTTAGAATCCAGAGATCTGCTGATTTCACGGAAGGGTCGACTTGAACATTGTTTGGAAACAAGCCTGAGACTAAAGATTCTACACTGTTGAATGACGTAAAGAAATAAGGAATCGGCAAATCAAAAGCGTGTTTGTGTCCAAATACACCTTGTCTTACCGGGAGTGATGATTGCAGCCAGGCTTGGTCTGAAAAATGGGAGTTAATGATGTTTTCGAGGATTGACTTCAGCGTGTTGTCGTATGAAGTTAACCTTTCTTCTTCCTTCCAAGTTGAAAAGCTTCGGAGAAAAAAAATTAATCGTGGGATTGAAAAAAACTTTTGCAGTAGAAAGGAAAAAAAATTGGAAATGTTCAAAATGGGTTCACCAAAGGTTTTGTATATATCAATTTTCTGTTGAAGGCAATGCCGAAGAGGTTCACTTGAAATTGGTGTTGCAAGAAGGGTAGCATTGGGAACTTGCATTATTTGGATTTCGGGTACTGTTAATTTAAGATTAGAAAAGACGTTGTTGAGTTCTTCCGCTTCGCAGATTCCAAGCATCGACGCTTCACATTTAGATAAATTTGGAAATGGTCATATTTCTTTTGTAGAGTTGAAAATTCTTTTCATTTCTTCGAGGACTTTGATTGGGGTATCTGCTATAGTGCAGTCGTCTATATGCCAGACATTCAATTCGGAGGATATTTGTTTGACTATAGGTTGGATAACCACGCAAAAAAGAGCTGGGCCATGAGGATCTCCGTTGGACTCCACGATCTGAGATAATTGATGTTTCACCATGAAAAATATGGCTTGGAAGACCATAGCACTTGTAGATTTCAGAGAGCCTATTCTTTACTCTCTCTAATAGTTTATCACTTCTGATTTCGCTAAACGCAGTCTTGAAGTCTATTTTTATGAAGATTTTGATATTGTTGTGTAGATTAGTGAAGTAAGTTCTAGCGGCATGTGCTCCGGCTACGGCTCATCGTCTTACTCCAACTCCTAGTTTGTTGAGGAGAAAATCTAGGGACAACGGATCAGAGATTCGTTTGGTGATAATTTTTGCTGCTAATCTACTTCACGAGTTTCCGATGACGATTGTGCGTATACCCCAGTCTTCTTCAAGAGTGCGGTTAAAGAATCTCCGATGAGAAAGGGGGAAATGTTTTCGGGGACTTTTCCAGAAAGCATCAAGGTTAGAAGTTGTTTGATTAATTCCAAAAAATCTGTAGTGTCGGCTGATGTATGACTGATTAGATCCTTTAGTCTTTGTGAGCGAAGAGCGTGAAGTCCTGCGGCTGATTTGGGTTTGAAGGAAGAGATTCTTTTCAAAATTTCTTCAAATATCCAAGTCATGTTTTGAAAAGCATGATTATCATGAAAATGTGTAGAAGGATGATGTGGATGTTTGTTTATTAGCGCCGAAATTGTTTCTGAAAAATCTGGCGCAGTAGTATCTGGTGCATAAATTTGGGTTTTGTACTAACTCGGATCTAATCAAATACTGAAAATAAAAATTGGACTCAGCTTGTTATTTATAATGAAAGAAGTCATTCAAACAGCCGGATAAGTGATTGTTACATCTATGAATTGGCCCCGTATCAAAATTCAGTATAAAGATAAATCTTTAGGAGTAAAAAAATTGAGGTTCCTAGATATATTGAAAACTGGTAATAGTATCTCAAAAGTGACCATACTGGGAAAATTGTGGTAGACTCAGCATATACTTATTAATAATGGAAGCTTAGCTTTGAAAGTATGATTGTTGCCACGTGAACGAATGAAGTTTAAAGTTATTGTGGTAGATACAAACTTAGATTTTCGTTTGAAATTTTCCCTTAGTGGTAAATAATGTTCTGGAACTTGGAGTCAACTGTCTGGAGAGACGTCGGTCCAAAAGATGAGGGTTCGATTAGATTTCGATAAAAAATGACTTCGTCAAGGCCACTCCAAATCTAAAAATGACATCGAAAGTCCCAAGCGGTTCTAAAAAATCAAATTATCGAGAGCAAATAACAAGATTGTAACCATGGAGAAATGCAATTTTTGATTACTAGAATGAATAAATTTGTTTGAATGATTTTGATTGTAAAATTACTCTATATATTCTTACGAAACTTTCTATGCGCCGAAAGTTCGATGTGACAAATTTTCGGTATAGTTTACTTCCGATGAAACTATATTCAGTTGTATATTTTCAAATAATGTTAAACCATCAAATAGTAATTACGTAATTCAATTTAGACGCAGCTAACCGTGTTCTAACTGATTGCATTTTACGAAAGATAATTTTTCTCATTTGATATCAACAAGTTGTATCTGAAAGGGTCGCTCGGTGCCTATTCGTTTGGGTTAGACAGAATTAGCATAAATGCTTAAAAATTTTGTTCATATAAAATCCAACTGTTTCTTATCTCGCTTTAATTTGTTAAATAAATTTAGATAAAAAAGTTGTTTTGAAATTTTTATACATCATTGCATAGCAAGATCATTGAATTGTTAAAAAAAAATTAATTATAAAATTCGTGAATGTTAAAATAGTATGCGAATCACTTGAAAAGTCAAGTTTGTAAATTAAACTGTTAATGAATTAACAAGTTATGATACTTACTTTTAGTGTTGCCATGACGTTAATGCCCATTGTATTTTTCAATTAGTTACATAATCTGGAATTTCCATAACCAAAAGTAACACTCATAATCTCACTTCAAAATGTAAAAAGTCGACGGTATCTGTTTTGCCCTGCTGTTTCAAAATTTTGAATCTGATGTTTGTTTGTTCAGAACACCAATCTGTAGATCTTTTATCACTGCATCTTAGAGCATCCATGTGTAAATTGTCCCATGAAATTTAACATTGGCGGTATATACTAGTATGTTTGTTTGACTCGTAACTTTGCAAACAGATTATCATGAAATTTCTTGTCAAAAGGTTTAAATTTGATTTAAAATGACCACAAGGATGACTCAAATTTATATTAAACTTTTAGTGAATAAAATTCCAATTAAATTTGTGGTACTTTAAGTGGTAAGTGACACATTAGGGTAGCTTTCAGTTGCAAGTATGCTTGCATTGTTTGGACTATCTTCAGTAACTATTGCACATTTTTAATTAAATATAACTGAGCAATATTTACTGCTAATACTAAAATCGAAACCACCTAAAGGTATATCCACACACAAACATGTTTTAAAGTAGTGATACAAGTTGTGCCGTTTTGCATTCTTAACAACATAATATCGGTTTGAGATTTTTAAGACCGTGTACCAAAATAACTCTCCCATGTTCTGTCCACTATTGTGATGCCGGATTATAATTTTGGATTGAATTCTTTAGAACTACTTCAAAAGTGATTACACTTTATCAATTAAAATGATATAAAAACAACTCACAATTTAGTAGAACTCCAACAAAGTTCCCACCTGTTACCAGCGATGAACACCGCAGCTATTATCGTTTTGCTAGCCATGATTGCCTCTAGTACTGGTAAGAATTACTGGCGGTTAGTTAATTTATTTTAGTACGTTATTCTGATAAGTCTCAGAAAAGTTTGTGGATCCTATAATCCAAATCCTACAAATGTAGCAAAAGAGAAAACTGAATATTTTATACCAAAATTGACAAATAAACGATTTTGAATTGCATAGGCAAACATAGGCAAACATAGGCAAACCTCGGTCCATTCAGTAGATAATTATTTTTAAATGCTTTTGCCGAGGTCGGTTAAACGTAGGTATTTCGAAAGCAATTTAGAAACATTTTAATTACGCTTATTTTGAATCGTAAAAACATGAACTTTAATTTAACAATAAAAATTTAGATTTAAATCTTTGCAAATAAGTAGGACCTCTCTAACTATTTATTTAGTATCAGTTGAAAATCTTTTTCTATTTCATCGGCTCGAATGAGATAAGAAAACTAAATAAGCAGCATATTGTTCGTTAATAGTTTAGTCACATCGGTACAATAATCATAATTTTTATTTACAAAGTTATAAAAGCACTTAACAAAAATGAATTAGTATATGTGGGAGTTCTGTATCGCGAAGGTGTGTAGATTTGAGGAGACTCGAAATCTCACAGTAGCGAAGCGAGGCTCTAATCCACAGGCTCAATAAGTATGAGTTATAAAACTCTTGTGAAATAAGAAGACACATGGTTCAGTGTAGAAATACACCGGTTACTCTACTTTTTGTTTCTTTCCCACATACATAATCTACACTGGAGTTCAGAATTTACTACGCATGGTGAAAGTTTTCTAACCATAAACACACATTTTTATAAAAANTCTACACTGGAGTTCAGAATTTACTACGCATGGTGAAAGTTTTCTAACCATAAACACACATTTTTATAAAAAAGATTTAGAGTTGTGCACCGAATGACAGAAGTATTTGTAAAGAAAATTAACCTAACCGAAACCTTATTTGATTCTCGTAGTTTTACATCAATTTAATTCTTAATAAAGAAAATAGGGTTATAAAGAAAATACTAAACCAAGTTCGAGCCTTTTTTTTTGTTATAAAACTTCACTGTTTAATGAAAATTTAGGGTTTTAATTACCTATAGTGGGGGCAAAACTTTACTGTTTTTTTTTAAAACGCTTAGAAAATTTTACCTTGCCCCCACCCATAAGTGCAATGTAAATTGACCTGACCTTTGACCTGACTTTTTATCTGAATGGGTCACCACAGACAAAATTGTTATTTGGAAAACTTGTACAAATTTTCATTCTGAGCAGCTTTTGTGTAAGAATTGTTTTGCGTTATGGTGAAACCCAAAATCAATATTTTGGACTTAGNAGTTGAACTGCTGGAAGTTTTTAGATATTAAATAATTCCAGAAAGGACGACGAGTGCTTGAATCCAGAAATCAAAAATTGACATCCAGTAATTGAACAATAATAACCACAATTCAAACTAAAACAGTCAAAATACCCTACTCCGAACCCTAACACCGCCCACTATGGCACCAGGCCTGACCTCAAAAATACACGACGAAGGTAGCCCTCGGAAACCATTGTGGAGAGGAAAAGACTAGTTCGCTTAGATTATTCAGTAAGCTTCGCATGGGCGGTAGACAGAAACATTTGTCGAACGGTATTCATTACTATTCAAAAGGGTTGTGACTTCTTCCTAGTTAAGCATGGGGCCAGAAAGGCATCCAACAATCCATGAGCGATGGGAAGAGTGAACAAGAACATTTATGTATTGTTTATTGTTTTGATTCTGGTATGGATGATANATCCATGAGCGATGGGAAGAGTGAACAAGAACATTTATGTATTGTTTATTGTTTTGATTCTGGTATGGATGATGTCGTGAGTAACACTCCAAACCTTATAATCGAACTGCTATGTTCCTCGCCACAATTGTTTTCAAGGGCTAGCTTTGTCGCGTATTTTTGTGGTAGGGTCGTGTATTTTTGTGGTCAGTGCTGGGGTTCAGAATCGGGTATTTTTACTCTGCTGCAGTTACATCAGTTAGATAAGTTTAGGCGCGCAAATCTCTGGAGGGAAATTGAGCAGAGGAATGAGATCGAGGGTTCTCTTCCCTCTCATTTTTTCTGCATGCCTTTTTTAGTTAAGACTTTCACCATGCGTAGTAAATTCTGATCTCCAGTGTATATCTGAGGCTGTGTAAACCTCGTATTTTTGAACTTCTCTATAGCCCAGAATTTTCAACCTAAGGTTTTAACTGGGAAATCCTACAAACTCATCTCGGCTAGTAACCATACGGTAATACACTTATCTTATAGAAAAAGATATATAGTGTTCTCATACAGCAATATTATACGCCAACAATATTCATTTGTAACTGTACTTGATAGGTTTTGGATGTCAAACAGAGACAAGTTATTANACGGTAATACACTTATCTTATAGAAAAAGATATATAGTGTTCTCATACAGCAATATTATACGCCAACAATATTCATTTGTAACTGTACTTGATAGGTTTTGGATGTCAAACAGAGACAAGTTATTAACGGAAATCAAGTGATTCCATACCCATGGAAGGAAAGTGAAACTGAGAATCAACTATGGATTGCTGATGAAATTGGTTAGTTTGTGACATTTCTCACTTGTGCTTCTAATGCAATGTGTCTTTGTGTTTTAGCTGATAACGTCTTCATCTTCGCATCATCGCAAAATCCCAAATATGTTCTAGACAACTCTCTTGTGAAACGTGGAGCAGTCATNACGGTAATACACTTATCTTATAGAAAAAGATATATAGTGTTCTCATACAGCAATATTATACGCCAACAATATTAATTTGTAACTGTACTTGATAGGTTTTGGATGTCAAACAGAGACAAGTTATTAACGGAAATCAAGTGATTCCATACCCATGGAAGGAAACTGAAACTGAGAATCAACTATGGATTGCTGATGAAATTGGTTAGTTTGTGACATTTCTCACTTTTGCTTCTAATGCAATGTGTCTTTGTGTTTTAGCTGATAATGTCTTCATCTTCGCATCATCGCAAAATCCCAAATATGTTCTAGACAACTCTCTTGTGAAACGTGGAGCAGTCATTGTTTTCGTATGATATTGTAATTTATTGATTTCTGTGGTAAGGTTTTTATATATTTCAATTTCCCATAACAGCAAAAACATGGACGACTAAACCAACAATGGGTACTAGAAGCAATTCATCCAGGTGCATTTACTTTCTACATTAAGAGCAGATACGACAACAAAGTCATCGAACTTGACATGTAATTTGATCAATTAACTCTAAATACTTAGCTTATTTCTTTTTCAAAACATCCAACTTACTGTTTATAGTACTCGTAAGAGTGTTTCCCTTCAGGATAAGAATGAAACCAACAAGATGCAACGGTGGGTCCTAGCTGACAAAATATAATTCTTCATAAATATTTGACAACGTACAACAGAAACCGGAAAACTTCTCCAATACTTCAAAATCTTGTAACAATGTTAATTAGGCGGAAATGCTACATCAATAAAATTCAAATTACGATAAAAGCATTAAATGAGTGATGGATTTTGAAGCAATACCAAATTGGCTTCTCAACTTGTGTCTACCGTGTGGGCACGAAACATCAACTACTTTTCGTTTCGACATAGAACAACAGGGAAAATGTCTATCTTAGACACAACATGGTTACGAAACACAAGAGAAGGATATATTCTAGTTATTCTAGTATTTTAGTCTTAGAAGGAGATTTAAGTTTCTATAAATACTCAAAAAAAATTTGCGCCAAATTTTATGCACAACAAAAAGCTTGGATAAACCATTTGTTTATAGCTAACAGTAGCATAAATGCTTACATTGATATTATTTTATTCATAATACCAATTAACGGTTGTGATTGAAGTCGCGGAAATTAAAATCGTCTAAACGTTGAATTCTCCGAAAGTGAATTCACCTTAATTGGAGATAATGAAAATAAACTACTTGATAATTAAACGTTTATAAATTTTATTTGTTAACCTTTTGTGAATAATTTTGCTATTCTGAAAAAAAACAGTTTGAGACAACAAGAAGACGAATGCTTCGTAATACACATTGAGAAATTTAAATTATGAGCAGAATAGGAACGAGTGAAATAATCTAATTCCTACACAAAAACTCCATCAACAAAACATGAATTAAAAAAATCTGGACAATCAAATTTTGTGTCTATATTTCTGTATTTCTGCAATATGTTGCACGGATGTAGGGGTGTGTAACAGGTTAATTGAAGGGTGTGTCATGTGTGAGTGGGTTAAAGAATTATGGTACGCAAATTATTCATAATCAAAGTATAATTGAATGGTGGGTGTGCAAAAGTTGCGTGTGTTAAACATTAAAGAATAAGCCAAGGTTCCCTGTGTAAAAAGAAAAACATGCACTAAATGACAGTGGGTCGAAGGAAGACCCAAGTGTGCGTAATAAAAAATAGTGATGCGCAAAAATTACCTGGATTAATGGATATGCCAATAGTCGTGAGTTAAATAAGAGTGCGCAAATCTGATATGAATTAAAATATAACGCAATTGTATGCGGAATAGACTGGAGGTGCTCAACTTGTGTGTGGTTTAATAGTTTTGCAAAGGTGGCATCACATAGATAGAAACTAAGTAGCAATGTGTATAAAATCGCAAAGACAAAAGGAATTGATTCATTTAAAGGTTGAGATAGATGTAGGGATAGGTAGATTGACGGAACCAGAATGGAAACAGATTGATTGATAGAGATAAGTATACAAATTGATAGATAGATATTTAGTTATATATGTTTATGTAGAGTGATGAATGGAGGGATGGATAGATAGATGGATAGATACATAAGACGATGGATCGATTGCTAGATAAATGCATGAATAGATGAATGGATAGTTATATAATGGAATTAATGATGGGTAAGTAGGTAGATAGATATTGCAAAATAGATGGATAAATAGGTAGGTAGATGAATACATGGGTCGATGACTAAGTAGATATATAAATAGACAGATGGATAGATAGGTAGATAAATGTACAAGTGGATAGATGAACAGATAGATGCATAGACAGCGGGTAGATAAATGATGTATGGAGTTATATACAGACGAGTAGATGTTTAGATAGATTAATGGGTATATAGATGTATACATGGATAGATAAATGGATAGACAGACAGATACATGGATGGATAGATATATGGAGAGACAGATACATGAATGGATAGATAGAGTGGTAGGATGATTAATATATTGGTGGATAAGCTACAGACAGATAGATAGATGAATAAATAAATGCATGGACAGATGGATCAATGGATTGTTGCCTTTTGTTCAGTTAGCCCATGTTCATTTACCCTAGAATCCAAAATTTGGAAAAATTACTGGATGAGTAGGTATGGCGTTTTCACTATGGGATAGCTTATGCGTCAAGCTATTTCACATGAGCCGTTCGCTTTATCCACCCAAATTGTACAACCGCAATGTGTGCTTTTATAGTCATTGGACGATTATGTGCGCAATATACGTGCTCGGAACACTTTTTCATGCGCNTCATTTTCACTTCCACTCTCTCTCTATGGAAGAGCATACGTTCCGCTTTTTAACTAATCCGTACTACTGTGGGATGTAGGGGTGTGTAACAGGTTAATTGAAGGGTGTGTCATGTGTGAGTTGGTTAAAGAATTATGGTACGCAAATTATTCATAATCAAAGTATAATTGAATGGTGGGTGTGCAAAAGTTGCGTGTGTTAAACATTAAAGAATAAGCCAAGGTTCCCTGTGTAAAAAGAAAAACATGCACTAAATGACAGTGGGTCGAAGGAAGACCCAAGTGTGCGTAATAAAAAATAGTGATGGGCAAAAATTACCTGGATTAATGGATATGCCAATAGTCGTGAGTTAAATAAGAGTGCGCAAATCTGATATGAATTAAAATATAACGCAATTGTATGCGGAATAGACTGGAGGTGCTCAACTTGTGTGTGGTTTAATAGTTTTGCAAAGGTGGCATCACATTGATAGAAACTAAGTAGCAATGTGTATAAAATCGCGAAGACAAAAGGAATTGATTCATTTAAAGGTTGAGATAGATGTAGGGATAGGTAGATTGACGGAACCAGAATGGAAACAGATTGATTGATAGAGATAAGTATACAAATTGATAGATAGATATTTAGTTATATATGTTTATGTAGAGTGATGAATGGAGGGATGGATAGATAGATGGATAGATACATAAGACGATGGATCGATTGCTAGATAAATGCATGAATAGATGAATGGATAGTTATATAATGGAATTAATGATGGGTAAGTAGGTAGATAGATATTGCAAAATAGATGGATATATAGGTAGGTAGATGAATACATGGGTCGATGACTAGGTAGATATATAAATAGACAGATGGATAGATAGGTAGATAAATGTACAAGTGGATAGATGAACAGATAGATGCATAGACAGCGGGTAGATAAATGATGTATGGAGTTATATACAGACGAGTAGATGTTTAGATAGATTAATGGGTATATAGATGTATACATGGATAGATAAATGGATAGACAGACAGATACATGGATGGATAGATATATGGAGAGACAGATACATGAATGGATAGATAGAGTGGTAGGATGATTAATATATTGGTGGATAAGCTACAGACAGATAGATAGATGAATAAATAAATGCATGGACAGATGGATCAATGGATTGTTGCCTTTTGTTCAGTTAGCCCATGTTCATTTACCCTAGAATCCAAAATTTCGAAAAATTACTGGATGAGTAGGTATGGCGTTTTCACTATGGGATAGCTTATGCGTCAAGCTATTTCACATGAGCCGTTCGCTTTATCCGCCCAAATTGTACAGCCGCAATGTGTGCTTTTATAGTCATTGGACGATTATGTGCGCAATATACGTGCTCGGAACACTTTTTCATGCGCNCCGCAATGTGTGCTTTTATAGTCATTGGACGATTATGTGCGCAATATACGTGCTCGGAACACTTTTTCATGCGCAGTAAGTGTTGAACGTAAGCAGTGAACATTGGTACCATATTTAACACTTATAAGGACAATGCTCACTGTATGTAGTCATAGGTGAATTGTAGCGCTCTCACTATTTTTACTGCAATGTTGAAGACATTCTACACTGCCTTTTTGATGTTTTTTTCTGCTCAAGTAAACTCTTGGTTTATTTGGGCGGGAAGGTAGCATATTTTAGCAATAGGAAATAATTGAACCATGCAAAATGAAAATTATCGGATGTTTGTTACTCCTGGTGTCTAAAATACGAGTTCCCATGCCTCAAAATATTTCCAGGAGGCCGTATAACTGTCTACCCAGTCCTCGTCCGGTCAGCATGTTTTCCAAGACAGTCAATTTGGATTCACATTTCTCTGTGTCGTGGTTGCTTGACCTCTAATCTTACCGTGCCCTGAGAGCCTTCACTAACTTTTACCCAAAAACCTATCCCCACCATCCCCATTTCCGTCTTATAGAACATAACTTTCAATTTAACATTTGTTCATTTTTTTGGTTGTAATGAACATCGGCTGCTATGAATCAAAATTTCTGATCTCTAGCAGCTAGTTTTATCTAAGGTTCACAGTAGTCTCAGACACTCTGATTGTCTTCAATCTACTTTTAATGCTCCTTGTATTATTGTCGTTTTTTCTAATATTATTTTCAAGGTAAAAATGTACAATTCGGAACTCACACGGAATTGGACCAAACTTTTTTTGTAGACGNCTAATATTATTTTCAAGGTAAAAATGTACAATTCGGAACTCACACGGAATTGGACCAAACTTTTTTTGTAGACGTATATGAGGTCGCTGATCACGAATATTAAAACATTTGTCACTGGAAATGAATAGAAAAAAAAGTGACAAATTTTTTTCACAAAGTGATTGAGGGCCACTTGTTTTTNATTTGTCACTGGAAATGAATAGAAAAAAAAGTGACAAATTTTTTTCACAAAGTGATTGAGGGCCACTTGTTTTTTGTTTGTTAGTTTTTAAAATCTTTTTCTTCAATGTCTCTCCAAAAAATTAATTTAGATGTTTTTTTTTGAGAAATTGTGTACAAATTGTCCAGAAACTTCAAGATTTAAAGGCTATCCCCCGAGATATGGAAATTAAGTGCCCCGTGCCTTTTTGATCTGGTTTTGTTTTCATTGTTTAATATTGAAACCTCAGACGGCGTCAAGTGGAGGTGCAATGGAAAGGTCAGAAAAGCCAAAACAAAAGGAAGAAAAGTGTTCAAAGNAGCCAAAACAAAAGGAAGAAAAGTGTTCAAAGAGGTAAGATTTAGGTGTTTTTATTTTTCTATATTAATTTTTTGTTTCTTTTTAAGGTTTCAGTTAGGTATAAAACTTTTTTTTTACATGTCAAATTTTTTATTTGTGGAAAATTGTCGGATTTTGTCACATGTGGGTGAACAAGGATCATTTGCGCCGAATANGTCAAATTTTTTATTTGTGGAAAATTGTCGGATTTTGTCACATGTGGGTGAACAAGGATCATTTGCGCCGAATAATGCTGCAACTGCAGATCAGCAGCCACACATCCGTTGATTGGGCTAGCTTCTGACGGGAAGTGATCTTTGATGCATTTGTTAAGAAGCCTACCAAAATCGGTGGCCCAGATAAAGTGTGAGTTAGTTGTGAAGGTTAGGTTAGGTTGTTTAAGTTGTTAGGTGTTTTACTGTGTTAGTGTTGGTGTGTTAGTGTCAGGATAGGTTAGCAAGTGCAGAATTTACATTGTTTTACTTGATTTNTACTGTGTTAGTGTTGGTGTGTTAGTGTCAGGATAGGTTAGCAAGTGCAGAATTTACATTGTTTTACTTGATTTAAGATTGAAATTGATGAATCCAAGTTCGGAAAGAAGAAGTACCATCGAGGCCATCACGTTGAAAGAGCTTGGGTGTTTGGAGGGTATGAGAAAATAAGTAGGAAAGTGTTTATGGTTGTCGTGGAAGATCAAACGGCTGAGACACTTTTGGATTGCGTTGAGAAGTTCATAGTTCCCGGAACTACCATTTATTCAGATTGTTGGTCTGGGTATTCTGGTTTGGTTGACCACCCACACTACATGCATATGAAGGTGAACCACTCTCTCAACTTCAAGGATCCTGAGACTGGAGTCATTACAAATGCAATTGAGAGCTATAGGTAAGATCAATTTTGTGGTTAGGTTAGGTTAAAACGAGCTAACCTAACCTAACGCTTACTTTCTTTTAGGCGTCACGCAAAGGCTGCATCGCCTTATCCTAATCGGCAGAAAGGATTTCTGGGGGGCTACTTAGCCCGCTACATGTTTTGAAGATGGCCAATGAGTTGTACCAACAGCCCTTGGTCCTTTTTTTTATGTTGGCTCGAGATCTGTATGATCCAACTTTGATAGAAGACGTTCCTGACGTTGAAACCGAACAAGAGGAAGATGAGGATTTGGATTTTGAGTTTAACTAGATATCATTTTGTTGAAATATCAGTAAAACAATTTCCTTTTTTGCATATTTCTAAAATTTCTAATGCTTTTTNCCTTTTTTGCATATTTCTAAAATTTCTAATGCTTTTTCTATTCATTCCCGGTGACAAATTTCTTAATATTCGTGATCAGAGACCTCATATTAGTCTATAAACAAAATTTGGCCCAAATCTGAGTGGTTCCGAATAGTACATTTTTTCCTATTTTCTATATTTGTTCAATATTTCTCTAAACAATTTCGGCATCCACAGCACATTAACTATTGTACTATATGCAGTAAGCATTTACAGCGTATTTATCACTTATAAGCACAATGCTCATTTTACGTGGTCCTTATACATACTCGTTGTACATGTACATTGTATCCTCCTCCTTGCTGCTCAATTGTTTTTATCCTAGTATTATTGTCGTTGCTAATTAGTATGTTCTAATATTATTTTCAGTATGGTGTCTAATTTTTCTCTAAATAACTTCGTCATTCCACAGCTATCAACAAAATTACGTTCTAGTAATGACTAGAATATCAGTGTTTGCTGAACAATCTCCGGTATTGAAAAGCAACGACAAATAATTTGCTTTTTTCTTCTGATTACTCAACTCAATTCCTACTATAATGTACCCAACATACCGTGAGGGCCATTTTCGTTGAGTAGAAATTTTAACCACTTTTGTGTTGTTGAGTCAGCTGCACAGTAGAATGAAACTGTAAAGGGGCGGAACGGGAGAACACATAGGGGGACGGAAAATTAAGAGAGTCAGACCATTTGTTCTCATTAGTGAAACAGTGATTTTTTAATTAAGTTGTCTAGTCATCTCTTGTAAGTTAAAATTCACTCTTTTATATNTCATTTTCACTTACACTCTCTCTCTATGGAAGAGCATACGTTCCGGTTTTTAACTAATCTGTACTACTGTGAGCTGGGCTCTCGACGCTCATACACGTCCAATGATAGGCATTTCTTTCTGATTCTGCTCCCGCTTTTACGCTGTCTTTTCTTTTGAGTTTTACTCTTGATGTTTTTTACTTTTAAAGTTTCAAAAACTTTTTTCGGGGTCCGTTTTAACTCTAGCTCCTAAAATTTTTTATCTGGGATTGCTTGAAGCTCTGAAGATTATTTTTTGGTTCCGCTCTCACTCAGACTATGAAAATATTTAGTGGGTTACAAAGTTGTTTTTTGTTGCGCATCGTGCCAGCTGGTCTTCAAAAAATGTTTTACGCGGCTCAACTCTAGCCCTGCCTCCATAATGGTTGATCTCCCAGCTGCATGTTCGCTCATCTTATTTATTTATTCATAGTATTTGTGAATTTGAAAAAACAAAATTTACACAGCCTTGCTCAGACTAGATTATGCTAACAATTCATGTCGGTCCACGAATGCATCCGAATACTGCATAAAACTAAATTGTGTGTAAGCTGATTGATCGTGCAGATTGTAAGTAAAGAACTTGTAGAGTTGAACTTGAAGGAAACCAAAGTGATGCAAACTCTTTTTAGAAAATTATGCACAAATTAACTATTCATTAAAAGACAAGTTAATCCATTTAGGAAAACAATTTTTTTCTAAACTAAAAGTTTTATAAGATATTATTAAAATATTTGCAGAAACTTTTACATCAATAGGAAATCAAGTAAATAATAAATTTCAAATTCTCTGAATAAATAAATAAGATGAGCGAAACCAGAGCTGGAAACGAGCGAACCAAAATATAATCTTCAGATCCTCAAGCAAACCCAGATAAAAGTTTTTTTTGGGAGCTGGAGTTAAAGCTGAGTCCAAAGAAAGATTTTGAAACCCTAGGAGTAAAAAACATTGACAGCGGAACTCAAAAGAAAAGACAGCGTGGAAGCGGGAGCGGAATCAGAAAAAAACGCCGATCATTGGAANTTGACAGCGGAACTCAAAAGAAAAGACAGCGTGGAAGCGGGAGCGGAATCAGAAAAAAACGCCGATCATTGGAAGTGTATGAGCGTCGAGAGCCCAGCTGACTCAACAACACAATAGTAGTAAAAATTTTTTTACTCAACGAAATTGGNGTGTATGAGCGTCGAGAGCCCAGCTGACTCAACAACACAATAGTAGTAAAAATTTTTTTACTCAACGAAATTGGCCCTCACGGTACATATTATTGTGATCGAATGAGTATTCCTCTTCTACAGGAAGGGGCATAAGTCTCTATACATGGAGAAAGTTTAAATTGAAAATGATATGTACAAACAATTAGGGGGTTGGAAACCCTCTATTTTATTCCATTATAACTCACATCCGACTCATTTCCTTCATGTATAGAGATTTTTTCCGCTTCCTGTAGTATTCTATAGAGCTAATTACAGGAATAGATAGATTTTGACTGACTGAAAAGTTAGTTTTCCGTAAAAACTGATTGATCAACTTCAGTAACCGAAAGCCTATCTATTATTTTTAAATCATTCTATTTTTTAATAAAAAGCGTATAAATAATTGAAATATCAATTCGAGTATCAGCATTGCATGACTAATTACACTTGGGGCAATTCTGGAAAATCACGCTGTTGTCAGCACTTCAACCTTTGTAATTGATTATTGGCACTATCTTATTGATCAATCATAATGATTTATTTACGTTTAAATAAACCGATAAACCCAACTAATTGAGATAGACAGTAGGAACTAAACTAAATATTTGTATTATTGAGATGTGAAAACAAAACATCCGTAGTTTCCTTTCTCACTTCTTTTTCTTCCTCTTGCTTGCTGAACTTAAAGTAGAACCGAGTTCTACTTCTGTAATGCCCGATATACACAGGGAAAAAACAATCTACAAAGATGGAAAGTTTCGTGAAAAGTTGAATTTTACCATGTATCCACATTAGAAACTTTTCTTAAAAACTTTACAGCAAATTTTCTTTCCCTTTCCTCAAATAGGACCGAGTTCTAATTTGAAAAAAGTTATTGAGAAATATCTGGTTTTAAATTCGTGCAAATGGATTTGTTTGGAAGTTGGGGCTAGTTAAAAACATGCGGGGGAAAAAAAATAAAAAAATTCATTTCATCTCCCGTGTGGATGTCGCGTGGCAAGTTGAACGCGAGAATTTTCATGAAAAATATCTCGATTCAAAAATTAATAAAATAAACATTCTTCGTGTAACCAAAGAAGAAAGAAATGTTTCCCAAACAGAAAAGAAAAACTTTTAACATACAAAGTTTCCTTTACAGTAAATTTTCTTTCCCCGTGTATATCGAGCATAAGAGGAAAAACGAAAAAAACAGTCTGAGCTCACAAACTAGACTTGATTCACAGCGATCGAGTACTCCATTGAAAATAGTGCGCAATTACTGAATTTTCTGTCTTTATCTTCAATTGACGTAAGAGTATATATTTTTTAATTTTTTGTTTTACTATTTACCACCTTTCAAGATTTGTAGGTAAAAGAATTCACGATCCAAAGTTACTCACTTCAAATTAGAAAAATAACGAAGTGAGAAGAAAAAGAAAGTCAAGGTTGGAAACATGGAAAAAGTTTGGATGCCATCGAGAGATGACTTGAGCACCTCATGGTAACAGAAAGGAAAAGGAAAGGCAACTCTAGTCCAAGCTTATGACTATTACTTTCCAGTGTAAGACTGAAATATCTTACGGGAGGGAGATTGGGTATTTTTGGGATATGGGGTCGAATTCGGAGAAGTGACGGGTTGAAATGGGGATTATTATTATTTAGAGGAATGAAGGGGTAAATAAGGGGGAAAGTAATTATTAGGGAGTAAAATAGGCATGAGAAGGGTCAGAGGTCAAGGGGTTACTTACTGAAGGTGAAGGGTGGAAAAACCCTTCACCGAAAATCCAATAATTGGCGAAAGCGAATTCCAAAAACCAAAAATGGCAAGGCGGAGGAGTGGAGAGTGAGAGAGCCGGAATTAGACTGAAGCTCTTTTTCCTCTGCTGTTGATTAGAGTCGTCGTCTCAGGAGAAAAAAGGACGCTTCGGACGACGAGTCTACTTGTGTATAGTGGAAGAAGGGGAGGAAGGGTGAAAGTTTTAAAGGAAGTGGAAGAATCGACTTACCTTTCGAACACCAGTGATGACATAATTTGTCAATCACAAGATTTATTCCTTAAGTCACTAATTTTATATTGTGATGAAATGCTAGTTTCTTTTATTAGCGTTTCATTTCTTGGGAACACAACCGATATGAAATGGTTGTTTCTTTTTCTTTCTTTTGTTAAATAAATAGATTTACTGTCTATTGAAAACACCGACAGTGTGAGTGTTTCATTTTTTCAATGAAATGTTTTTCCGTATCTTCATAAACCTCTGACGTAACGAGTGTACCAATTCGTCTTAGAGGAAGGAAAAGTGAAAAAATATTAAAGTAACATGAATTTTTTTAAATTCAAATCCTCATGCTACATTTTTCTCGTTCAAACTCTGAACACACCAATACGACATAAAGCATTAACAATAAGTCAAATAATAGTTCTCATCGATATTCTCATAGATTACAGGTTGTACAAATGTTTCACACTACTTAGACTCAAAAGAAACTAACTTTCTCTAAATCGAGGTTCGGGCAATAAAAAAAATGAGCTTGCGAGCTTTACATACAGTTCACTTTTAATCTTTGATTACTTAGCATAATATTTGAAAACACAAATAATATGAGCAAACATTTTATTTGCCTTTTTAAATTGCTTGGGCTCAATACTTAATTATTTGCTATTAGTGGGTCCATGTTTGTTTCAGAGAAAGTTAAATACTNTAAATCGAGGTTCGGGCAATAAAAAAAATGAGCTTGCGAGCTTTACATACAGTTCACTTTTAATCTTTGATTACTTAGCATAATATTTGAAAACACAAATAATATGAGCGAACATTTTATTTGCCTTTTTAAATTACTTGGGCTCAATACTTAATTATTTGCTATTAGTGGGTCCATGTTTGTTTCAGAGAAAGTTAAATACTTTTTGCTTTTTAGTGTTTATATTGCAATTGGCCATCGGTCTTAAGAGGGACTTATTGATTTCATTTGTTGTTAATTTATAATTTATTAATTATATAATATATAAAAATTGCTGTGTGATGGCGTTTAAAAATTTCAAATGTGCTCTTCAGAATTGCTTCAAAATCCATCACTCATTTAATGCTTTTATCGTAATTTGAATTTTATTGATGTAGGATTTCTGNTAGTGGGTCCATGTTTGTTTCAGAGAAAGTTAAATACTTTTTGCTTTTTAGTGTTTATATTGCAATTGGCCATCGGTCTTAAGAGGGACTTATTGATTTCATTTGTTGTTAATTTATAATTTATTAATTATATAATATATAAAAATTGCTGTGTGATGGCGTTTAAAAATTTCAAATGTGCTCTTCAGAATTGCTTCAAAATCCATCACTCATTTAATGCTTTTATCGTACTTTGAATTTTATTGATGTAGGATTTCTGCCTAATTAACATTGTTACACGATTTTGAAGTATTGGAGAAGTTTCCCGGTTTCTGTTGTACGTTGTCAAATATTTATGAAGAATTATATTTTGTCAGCTAGGACCCACCGTTGCATCTTGTTGGTTTCATTCTTATCCTGAAGGGAAACACTCTTGCGAGTACTATAAACAGTAAGTTGGATGTTTTGAAAAAGAAATAAGCTAAGTATTTAAAGTTAATTGATCAAATTACATGTCAAGTTCGATGACTTTGTTGTCGTATCTGCTCTTAATGTAGAAAGTAAATGCACCTGGATGAATTGCTTCTAATACCCATTGTTGGTTTAGTCGTCCATGTTTTTGCTGTTATGAGAAATTTAGATATATACATCCCTTACAAAAGAAATCAATAAATTACAATATCATACGAAAACAATGACTGTTCCACGTTTCACAAGAGAGTTGTCTAGAACATATTTGGAATTTTGTGTTGATGAGAAGATGAAGACATTCTCAGCTGCAATGCAAAAACGCATTATAATACGGAGCATAATTATGGAGGGAAATGTTAAACGGAAATAGGGATGGTGGGGATAGGGTTTAGGATATGTTTCGGGGAATTATCTGGGACAGGGTTGGTCAGAGGTCAAATAATCATGGGACTTAAATGGGGAAAAAGGGAATCCGAATTGACTGTCTTGGGAGAGATGTTGACGGGACGAGAGCTGGGGAGACAGTTATACGCCCGCCTGGAAAGCACAGAATTCCAAGAGGGCGTATTACAGAGTATGAAGAAGCGAGATGTTGTAAAGCATGGGAACNGTATTACAGAGTATGAAGAAGCGAGATGTTGTAAAGCATGGGAACCAGACGTCAGGCGCCTCAAGAGGGCGTTGTCGTCTGCGTAGTGGAAAGAGGAACGCAAGGGAAAGTGGAGAAAGATCACTTTTCATGCAACAGAGGTTTATGTCAAAATATCAAACACTTTTGTGCACCAATGTCTCAACTCACACACCAAAAGCGTTGGTAAGTTTATGGAGTTTGCTATGTGTTTCTGGTTTAGTTTGTGTCTAGTGTTTGCTGTGTTTGGAGTTTAGCCAGTATATGAGACACATCGTTTTGAGATAATCGGTAAAATAGCGTGAAACATTTCCAGAATATCCTGCCTTAAATGAGGTCGGGTAAGTATTACTGACACGTGTTTCTATCGGAAATTTAGTGTAGATTTCGATTATTGTCACCAATGTTGGCGATGGAGTCAAAAATTTGCAACAATATTGCAATTTTGTTGCAAAAAANATTTCGATTATTGTCACCAATGTTGGCGATGGAGTCAAAAATTTGCAACAATATTGCAATTTTGTTGCAAAAATTTAATGTGAGTATGCCTATCACTCAAACATGGATCTGAATGTCCAACAATGAGACATCAATCAGTCAAGTATGTTGTTTAACTTACGAAGCTAACATCTATTGTTTACTCCGAGAACATATTTTACAAAAATTTAAAATTTACATTGGAATAATCGGATACATTTCTGTGTACAATGAAGATCGGTTATAGGGAACAGGAGTTTGCCACTGGTTTTTGTGTACTATGATTTGAATTACTTAAAAATGTTGTAAATGAATTAAGTCACTTGGCAAAATATTTACTACACTCGACCTATTCTCCATGAATTTCTTATCCAATTGCGTTGGTTCTGATAATTAATTATAATTCATTTGAAAATTAATTACTTACGATCGAATATTAAAAAATGCAAAAGCACTCAAGGAAATAGAGCGCTGGATTGCTTTATTTTAGTATTGCGCAAGGCTCGTAGACTAAATAGTTAAGCTTTTAGCTAAGCATGGGCTCTTTTTGGTTTAGACTCTTTGGTTTTCAATAAGACCTTAAGAAGGTTTCAGGCCTTCAACTGTTATAGTGAAGGCCATAACAAAATTTTTTTCATAAATTAACAAAGTTGTAAGCATTTTCTACGCCACAAGCTGAAAATGTGAGCGAAGAAAGCAAAGCTCTTAGAATTTCGTCGTTCAAATTTGGACGAACTTTGTTGCAGATATATCTTGCCGAAGAAAACGCTCTTTCTGATTATACGCTAGTTGGTGGTATAATAAGACACTGATATTAGTTTTTTTCAAAACCATATGATGACAAGTTTTTAAGTGTATAACATAGGTATGTAGTTGATTCATTGGTTTTCCAAACAGTTTTACAATCGGAAACTATACATTTCACATGTCNATAACATAGGTATGTAGTTGATTCATTGGTTTTCCAAACAGTTTTACAATCGGAAACTATACATTTCACATGTGTGTCTTTAATTCGATCAAAATGATTCCACAATGATTCTGGGATTTCAGGTAGGCTTAAAGAATTTTGTGAATTTTCTGTATTTTCCGAACCATTGACTTCCGAAACCCATGACACATTAGAACTAATTGACTTGTTATGTGAATAGAGAAAACGATAGGAAAAAATAATTTTATGAANATAACATAGGTATGTAGTTGATTCATTGGTTTTCCAAACAGTTTTACAATCGGAAACTATACATTTCACATGTCTTTAATTCGATCAAAATAATTCCACAATGATTCTGGGATTTCAGGTAGGCTTAAAGAATTTTGTGAATTTTCTGTATTTTCCGAACCATTGACTTCCGGANTTTCAGGTAGGCTTAAAGAATTTTGTGAATTTTCTGTATTTTCCGAACCATTGACTTCCGAAACCCATGACACATTAGAACTAATTGACTTGTTATGTGAATAGAGAAAACGATAGGAAAAAATAATTTTATGAAAGTTTCGAAATGGTTTACCACAATTTTTTGAATGGAAACTCATTCCCTATTAGTGTGGTAGATGTCAGCTAAGATTATATTTAGTAAAAAGGTTCGAACTCCGAACCTTTAAATATGCAGTAACCATTCGAACTAAAGTCCGAACCGAAGGTTCGAACCTTATGCTCTACTCGACAGCCAAATATTGGTTACAAATTAGTAATCTACACTAAAATCCCGATTGATTACCACTAAGACTTACCCGAAATCTTTATGGAGGATATTCAGGAAATATTTCAGGTAATTTATGAACGATTCAGATGATCACACCTTTTACCAAAAACTACACATTTACCACAGTGCATATATACTCGTCAAAGCCCAGACACTCATCAAACTACAAACACATCAAAAAATACAGAGAGAGTTTTTAAGTGTGTTACAGGGATACCCCACCCTTCACTCTTTCACCTTCCTAAAGAAAAAATTTTAAATCAGTGACATTCGAAAAAATTGAGGAGTGGGTATGTGCATATTAGGTGGGCGAAAGAGTGAAGTGTGATGTATCCCCGTAACACCCTTAAAAACTCTCTTTGTACATACTCATTAATCCCAATACACACATCAAAACCCAGAGACTTATCAAACTCCGTACACTCTTCGAAGTTTTTGTTGTACGTATAGTGCGACATTTTTGCGCTTCGAAGTTTAGTGTGCGTTTACTAAGTTTGGTATGTGTCCTGTGACATTGGAGTGTTTTGACATAAAACAACCCCCCTCCTGAACATAAGTCAAGATGTTCACAAACTTACCAATTTCATCAGCACTCCATAGTTGGTTTTCAGTTGCGCTTTCTTTCCATGGGAAAGGTATCACCGGAGTTCCGTTAAATACTTGTCTCCGTTGTACATCCAAAACCTTTGAATCACAGTTAAAATCGTATATTGTTTGGCTTTATTACTTCTGCATAAAATGTTTATACTTTTCTAGTATAAAAATGTATTACCGTATGGTTACGAGCTGAGATAAATTTATAGGATCCCCCAGTTGAAACCTTTGGCTGAAAATTTTGTGCTGTCGAAAAATTGCAAAATACCAGGATTAAGCACTAGCTTAAATACAACATAGTTAATACTTTGCATCTGCTACGTTAGCAGCTTGAATAAGTTTTATAAATAAAAATTTATCATACCGTAGCAATGAGACTGTGTTAAAAATAACAAAAGTATATTATTTCTTTTTCCCTCCTGTTTATAAATATTTCTTATCTATGTTAATACTTTATACCACTATTACTTCCATAACCTTATTTAAAATTTATGAAAAAGCACAACACTTTTCAATGTTAATAATTGCAAAGCCATAGTACATTTTGATTTGTAAAAGTTATTAAATTTGTCACCTAGACTAAATTAATTGTCAAATTTGCAAACGCGAGTGAATAGACAAATTCTTAAATGCATGCTTTCTGTGACAAGAAGTAATTGTAATTGACACTTTTCCAGATAATAGAAAAAATTAGATTTACCAAATGGAATATATTTGCGTTTGTTGCACTAGATCGCCAACGCAAACGGAACAATTACTTACTGAAAGCATCGGGATTTGTATGCTAACCTGTGCAATCAATTTATTAGCATTACTATTTACTAACTTTATTTTAGAAACTTGTGGGGATTTGAGCATAAGACTCAATCTCCACTACTGTACTCATAAATGAGACAGTAGACTTCTTACCTGGCAATGAATGACCAGGAAGGAGAGTTCGGAGTTGTATTGAGTTTGAGAACAGGATTGCCCAACTAGGCTCTGTAGCACAAATGGTTAGTGCGTTGGGTCCGGAATACCCAAGACGTGGGATCATACCCCACCAGAGACCAAATTTTTGTGGCAATCCCTGTATCAAACTCAAAGTGGCGGGTCAGCCCCGCCACACATGGCGACCATCCGCGACCTTCCCCTTATTAAGGGGCGGAGGGCCGGTAGTCTTCGGTTCCCGAAGGCCGAGGGGGCGCTCTTGGCGGCGGGAAAAAAGATGATCACAAACTGTGATCATCTTTCCGGCTACAGTCATGCCAAAATTATTTCAAATTTAGTGAATAGTCCTAAGTCTATATGGACAACGTTTTGAAAAATTTAACTAGTTAACCGAGTGTGATTCTTACCACTACTGAAGGCAATGACGCCCAGCAACACGATGACAGCTGTGGTGTTCATGGTTTGCAATAGGAGGAAACTGACTAGAAATCCATTGAACTTAATAAGTTGTTTTTATTTAACCCGAATTGTGTAATAACTGAATCTAAAAGTGGTTCTGAAGAATTGTAAACGAGAAAATACTGCAGTAGAACGGTTTTTACTTTCTGAATTGAGGTTTTCAAGTACTAGTTGGGCTGATGATTATCTACGGCAATGTAGCAAATCGGATAAGTAGGCGATAGCATCACGGCAACAATAAAATTAATTTCAATGACTTATTATTTGATAGATACTATTTATCTTTGACCATTTCAAGTGTTTTGTAGTCTTTGTCAGTTGGCGAAAATTTCCGAAGAAGAGTTTGTACTTCAAACAGAATAGTACGATCATGAAAGCGAACGTGATAATGAACTTGGAGATGTTTTTCGTTGCTCCATAGTCATTGCTGCATAAAGTAGAAATGACTAGTAATGCCATCAAGTAGCTTAAGTTGGGATGGCTTTACTTAGTGTGAAATCATTTAAAATACATTGAAGTGGATAAGGAAAGCTCAAGATAACTAGAAATCTTTTGGTACTTTTGCAATTACTAGCAATTACATGAAAATTAGGTTGAAAAGTGTAGGAATGGCTTTAAATTGTTCGCAATTCCTTTCAATAAATTCAAGTAAACTTGGAGTTCCTTGAAATAGTTTGAATGACTTTATAAGGCTAAGATTGAATCGAAATTACTTGAAATGTATTGGCTATATTCGACATTATCTTCCAATCAGCAACAAATAGCGGCAAAATAGCAACAAGCACAAACTCATTAAAATACAAAAAACTAGCTTTAAAGAATATAGCACAAAAAGTAAAATATGAATTCAAGGTAAAAATATAAGTAATATAAGATAAATTTTACAACCAAATTTCAGACCGCATTTAACTGTTTAATGATAACGGATTCCTTAAGCTGATATGTCGAAAATTACCGGCATCACATATAACCATAAAGAGTATGGTAAACTCTTTCAGATTTACCAAGAAAAAAATCGACCTTAGGTTTTCTTTAGTTTTTTTTAAGTTATATTAAGATTTTTGACAGGTTTTTTTATGCTTCCATTTAGGTTTCTTTTACGCTTCCATTTAGGTTTTTTTAGATTCTCATTTAAATTTTTTTAGGATTCCTTTAGATTTTCTTTAGATTTTCATTTAGATTTTCATTCAAATTTTTTTAGGATTTCTTTAGGTTTTTAGATTTTTCATACATGAATCTTAGCTTTGTAAGTTTTATTTTAGATTTTGCTTATATTTTTTTAGGTTTTCGTTTAGATCTTCTTTACATTATCTTTCAGGATATCTTTATACAGTAATCGCTTCGTATAAGATCTCCATCTTAAGACCTCCCTGGCTTTGACACCTGACTTTGAAAGCTTTAATGAGTCTTATGGAAGTTATAATACTAACTTGTCAAATGTAAGACCTTAGGATATATAAGACCTGTCTGTTTATGAGACCAGTATTTTACAAATTCTAATGAACCAAGAAGTATTTGCATAAGACACGTTCTCATTTTCTCGGCAAAATTTAAACGACAGTAGAATTTACTTCCCTTTAGTTCAACCTGTTTTTGTTAATTTTTTATAATTAATTTAAATTTATATTTATAAAACGAATAATTTTAACTTTGTACATTTACTTCATGTAAGACTTACTGTATCTTATGCACAGGTTGATACATAAGTCTGTTGGGTCTTATAAAAATTGTCAAATAAAAGACCGCCTGTTTATTAGACCGGGTTTCCTTGTATCCCGAAGAGAGATCTTGTACGAAGGAAATACTACATTCTCTTTTAGGTTTATTTTAAGGGTTTCTTTAGATTTTTTTTAGGCTTTTTAGGTTTTATTTAAGTTTTTAAGGGTTTTTATGTCTTCTTTAGGTTGTACCAATACCTTTGGGTAAGTCATCCTGTTGAAAAAAAAATTTTTTTTTTTGCACAAATTTACAAAATAATGCAAAATTTGACTTTACAGTCAACAATGGATGTTAGATTTGAAATCTACAGCACTTTTCTGATCGATTGAACTATCGCTTACCGATATCCGTGAGTGTATCTTTCATTTAATTTTTTCCAAAGTTTAAACCCTATTGAAGTTTCATATTTTGTTTGACAAATGGTAAGATATGAATTTAANTTTAATTTTTTCCAAAGTTTAAACCCTATTGAAGTTTCATATTTTGTTTGACAAATGGTAAGATATGAATTTAACTGTTTACTTCAAGACTCCCTTGCTTTTCTCTTGTGAATTTACTAAATTAAAGTAATTTAAAAAATTGCCGTTCAATGGAGTTTGGGGTTATAACTCTGGAATTGGATAAGATTACTCTATTCGGTAATGTTTTATTTCTTCTTTAATCCAACTCTGAAACAATTTGAATTGTTATTTTCGACTCCTACACGTTTGTTGGGGAAAGTCCTAGTTCATAAATATTTCTAACTTCTTTAGGTCGCTAAACTTTTGTTGATCTAAATAATATTCATTAGGTAAAAGCATTGAAAAAGAGGTAGGCTGTTTCTTCTCTAAATCAGCTCACTATGATCACAGCGTCAAAAGCGTTACTTTATAATTAGTGCTAACTACAAACACTTGTCATAATAAGTACTGATGAGAAATATTGGATTTAACAGAAAGTAACATTTAAAGCCAAATAAAGACTTGTAGAAAACGACGAGATATAGCAATATATAGACACATGGACCAACTATTAGACAGTGTCTAAGAACATCTCATTTAGAACCAATTTGCACCGAATCAACTAAAAACGTGTTTTAAATTTCAGCACCAATAGATTTTTGTAACAACCTTACGTACTTTTGCTGTAGCATTTGTCTTTGTTGACAACTATTTCAACTAGTTCTAAAATCCCGGACCATGTAACTAGCAATGTTGCAGCTAATTATAGACATTGTGACGATCTTCTAAACCACTCCAGTTTCGTTGTTCGCGGTTAATGTTGGAAGCGTTGAATCGTATTTTGTCTCAATAAGGTTCAACTCATACCGTATAAAAGGGCTGCAACCCATAGAAAACGCGNGTTTTAAATTTCAGCACCAATAGATTTTTGTAACAACCTTACGTACTTTTGCTGTAGCATTTGTCTTTGTTGACAACTATTTCAACTAGTTCTAAAATCCCGGACCATGTAACTAGCAATGTTGCAGCTAATTATAGACATTGTGACGATCTTCTAAACCACTCCAGTTTCATTGTTCGCGGTTAATGTTGGAAGCGTTGAATCGTATTTTGTCTCAATAGGGTTCAACTCATACCGTATAAAAGGGCTGCAACCCATAGAAAACGTGAATACGGAGCTAAGAACACAAAGGTGAGCTTGTAGAAACCATTAGATACGCCTGGAAATGAAACTAGCCTGCAAAGTCAAGGTTCAAAATTACTCTAAGATGAGAAGTATGTAGAAATACTTGATATAATAGGAAATATTCATAAAAAGCGAAAAGATACATGAGTTCGTAGACCCAAACAGAGAGGCCTAGAAGCAGCATTACCCGACAAAGTTATATTCAAAATTACTATATGATGAGCACTAACTACAAATACTTGACATAATAGGAGCTGATGAGAAATATTGGATTTAACAGAAAGTTGTATTTTAAAGCCAAATAAAGACTTGCAGAAAATGACGAGGTAGACCAATATATAGACACATGAACCAACAATTTTATAGTGTCTAAGAACAGTAGCGGAACATCTCATTTAAAAATAATTTGCACCGAATCAACCAAAACACGGGTTTTAAATTCCAGCACCAATAGATTTTTGTGACGGTCATTTTCGGTAGCATTTGTTTGTTAAGTTCAACTAGCTCTAAAATCCCGAACTATGTAACTAGCACTTTTGCTAATTATACAGTGCGTTCAAATAAGAAGCGAAATTTTTGAAAAATGATTTTGCGGAAAATAAAAAATTGAGTATGTCAAAATTTTACATACATTATGAACTACTCAAGTTTCTGAAAATCGTTTCTACCAAAGTTTTGTTAACTCTTTTTAACTTAAAAAGTGTCACAAGACTCTAAGTTGTGGGATTTTTAAAAACACTAGTGTCGAATTTTCGCCTTCTTATTTGAACACACTGTAGACATTATGTCCGGAATGACAGAAGGTCGGACAGACGGACATGACGATCTTATAATCAACTCCAGTTTCGTTGTTCGCGTTCTCCTTACTCTAATTTCTTCTGATTAGTTACATTATATTTAATTAATATCTGATTATTGGAGCTTGGCATATAATTGTTAATATGAGTAAAATATTTGAAGCAATCTGTACAATTATAAGCTGACAGTAGATTTACACACATGTTTGATCTAAAATCAAGGTGCGGAAATATTTACCAAATTTATAAAAATATTAGTGCATTAGTCAATTTTTATTTGTGGAAAATTTAATTAGTTTACCTCAACTAAAAGTACGTATAGCTCAAAGTGACTAGTACTTAGTTAAAATGAAGATGAAAAAACAATATTAATTGAGTTATATTTAAAAAATCAAATTAAATTCTTTTGCTCAATTTCATTTTTGATTAATATCCGAGCTCCATAACCACTCTTACTGAAACCTGTAAATGTGCTAGTTACTAATAAATGTATGACATGTATACCATGTTTGCATTTGTTAACAATTAATCAATTGCTAAGATAATCAAGATCAAGACGTGTAAGTACTGCCATTATGTGTTCAAAGTGAAGGAGAATGATGAATATTGTAAAATAATAGAAAACGCCCGTGACTCCATCTATGGGATAGTGGAAAACTTTTTCCCCATTTCGGCCAGCTTAAATGGGCGAAAATCATTTTCTGCCGGCAGAAACCCAACCTCTGGTCCATAGGCAACATACGGGGCTGAAGTATTTAGCTAAACCCGGCCGAATCCTGCTCAAAATCATTTTAAATAAAATATCTAGAATAAGTTAGGCATAACAGGCTACGAAAACGCACATATATTTAGATCTAACACAATCAAACTACAACGAGAATTAGAAACTGTATACTAGGGATTCATACACTAATTTTTAATTTTGTATTATTTTAGCAAAAACTTCAAGAGCAAATTATGAGTAGGCATTTACAGAGGGGTCATATAGTGGCCCCCTAGTGATCCTCACACTTCTACCCGCCACCCACGGAGATGGACATCCAAATTCATCGCAATTGATGAGTGAATTAATTATTTAGTAATTATGTTCTTTACAACATAGTCGTCACGAATAAAATGAAATAAGCAATATTTAATTAAGAAACTGAAACCCTGAGTTCTCAAAATTTTCAAATTAAGAAGTCTGGGAAATTGAAAGTTTGAGACTGGGTTGTAAGTAGAAAGTAATCGTTTTCCGCCCGTCTAGATCATTGTTTGGATATGGATGGAGGTAATTTTGAACAAATGATCCATTAGGACAGGTTGGTAAGTTATCAACTTCATAATTCATTGTGGGCATTATTAATTTTCAGCTAATTTAGGCAAGAAATGTTTTTTTAAACAGACTGAGAATTCACTAAGCATCTACCACAGAAAATAATTTATGATGCCCACGTTTCAAATTTTGGGTGATGAATGAAAGAGTGTGTGAAGTGAGAATCGCTAGGTAGCCACTATTTGACCCCTCTGTACATTTTGCAGCATAATGAGTAATATACAAAGACACAATTAAATTACTTTCCAGACTCAACGCTTACCTATAATCGTTTCCTTGTGTCGAATTTCTTCTTAGTCTCTTCTACATTTTTTTTTAATTTTACAACATGATACAGAATGTCTCAATGGACAGCCGCTTGAACCTGTTATAATCTAATTATTTGTGGAACTTTACTGGCTGCACTTTGACGTATAATAGTTAGTGTGAAAAAATGAAAAAAAAAAAAATTTTCTAAAATATATTCTATGGTTTTCCCCATCTCGCTGGAACTTAATCATCAGTCCGTTCAGTCGATTGTTTTCTTCTAAAAAATTAAATGTTTACATTTTAGTAGTTCCTTCTCAACAGAGTAGTCTACCTTAGGTATTATCACAATGTTAATAACATCTTTATATAAATGTTAAATTTCTGGAAGATAGGTACCATGTGAAGAAACAAGTTCGTCCATGGTAACATACATTATAGTTGTTGTAGCTAAAAACATATCTTTTAGCATTCTTATTCAAACCTCTCTTATGATAGTCCGCAAGTTTAGATGAGGTGTCATAAATGTCTGCAATAGCCCAGTCTGGGACTGACAATGCTATTTTGTATTCACTTTTTAGTGCTTTACGAACTGTTTTGAGTTGATCCATTTCCACTGGCGAAGTTTGAGATGAAGTGACCCTACCACGATACAGTGTTATGATCACCACACCAAAGAATATTGTAGCACGCAAAACAAATCTGAACCCTATGTAAAAATTAATTTTTTTAGTTACCTGTACATTTTGTTCAAGGATAATTGTGAAAATTATGTGGGTCACACTCAAAAATTCAAAAGCACCAAAATTCTATTTTCAAAAAACCTAGCAATACAATAATTCCAACGGTAAGGAATATCCATATTTCTGTAACAAATGCCCAAATATNTTTACGAACTGTTTTGAGTTGATCCATTTCCACTGGCGAAGTTTGAGATGAAGTGACCCTACCACGATACAGTGTTATGATCACCACACCAAAGAATATTGTAGCACGCAAAACAAATCTGAACCCTATGTAAAAATTAATTTTTTTAGTTACCTGTACATTTTGTTCAAGGATAATTGTGAAAATTATGTGGGTCACACTCAGAAATTCAAAAGCACCAAAATTCTATTTTCAAAAAACCTAGCAATACAATAATTCCAACGGTAAGGAATATCCATATTTCTGTAACAAATGCCCAAATATACACCCCAAAAGACATCAAAGTAGAATGGAGGTAACAGTCAAGGAAACTGTGGCGTCTTTCGGAAACTCGTATCACATAATCTAAAACCTATCCTAACATTTTGATGTGATGTAACGAATAAGTAGGGATCAATGGATACTACCTGTATCCCATTTTCATGTGTGTAATTTCTGAAACATTGATGATGTAATATTCTGAAGCTGATCGGGTTATACTCGAACTATAATACTCTTACTGCAAATCAAACCGAAATAATTCAACAGTTNATGTGATGTAACGAATAAGTAGGGATCAATGGATACTACCTGTATCCCATTTTCATGTGTGTAATTTCTGAAACTGATCGGGTTATACTCGAACTATAATACTCTTACTGCAAATCAAACCGAAATAATTCAACAGGTTACACCTTAGAATCAAATGTACCCCATAACACTGTTGAATCATAAAATTTGATCTCAGACTAATAGATAAACAGAAGCCTACCAATATGTAACTCACACGTAATAATGATTATAATACACACCGTCACAAATTTGTTACTTAAAATATTTTACTTATAGAATATTTAAACTTAAGCGCCATACAATTGAGGTACTAATCAGATTTAATAATATCGGCAGAGCAAATAATTAAAATCATGTGAATGACTCCTATTAATATGACTCCAAACCTTCCGACATATGATTGCTACCAAACGGTTTAGTCTCATGATGTACGTCATGTTAAAAGTTTTATGATATAACTAAAAATTTTATTCGGAGAAATACTTATTCAAGTATAAATAAAGAAGCTTAATTCAGAAAATCTCTAGAGCTGAATAGCCCATCGCCATCTTTATCTAGTTTACCGAATACAGCCACATTCACAAGGTCAATAGTAAAATTTTCAAATTCTTGTAAATCCAATTTGAAACCAGTATATTTTTCACCAAGAATGAATAATTTCATCGCTGGTTCGTAGAAAACAGTTTCAGCTTGAGAAATTTCATTTAAATCGATGAACCCATCAGAATTTCTATCCGTTTGATGAAATAAGGCATCTATTGAAGTTGTCTCAGTAAAAAAATTACTAAATTCGTTCTTGTCCAGCTTGTAGTCATCGTTTAAATCCCATTCGTAAAAAAATATTTCACGATTGTAACTATTGTTTAGATCACCCAAGATTTCAATTATTGGATTCACAATAGACGAATGAGTTTCATGAATAATACGTGTATGACTAGCACTTTGAGTCGAATGCATAACTAGAGTGAAGCAAATGGGAATAATAAAAATATTATTCATTGTAACTGGCAAAATAAGTGTCAACTCAAATTCTAAAACATGAACTAATCAGAAATTTTATGAATATACAAAGTTGTAACACATTAATTGAGTTTAATTGAGCTAAACGAAATGAATAATTTGATATCAAGTATGCTAATTTAAATGTATTTAATTCTATACATTAATTGTTTGGTTTTTTCATTGGTTCCTTCTGGCTTATGCTTTCGTTTTCATACACATAATAAAAAAATGATCAGACCACAAAGTGATCATTCAGTTAACTCACTCACATAAAATTTATGATAGTATTTTCATTTTTACAAACATATTGTAGCATAATAAGTTTTCTGTTAATGCGCGCGTAGAATCAAAAAGTAAGGGAACTTAGCCAACATGCAACTAATCGAAAGCAGCTGAGAAGTTAAGGGAACGAGTTGGGCAATTAGTATTTATTTGATTTAATCACTAGGTCAACCATTGATTGATTGATCCATAGTTACCTATAAGTAAATTGACCAGGATTTGGATTAACCACAAAATTTAAGATCTTGAAAAATAACTCATTGAAGGTTAGTTTTCATTTCTAATACTGAGTTTAATTTATTTTGGACTCAGCAAATGTAAGTTTTTATACATCACTCACCACTGCAGGTTATGTCACGTGATGGACTATTATAAGAACCAACAATAGATTACAGTGCGTGTGCGTAAAATTTCTCGGACTCACTAAAAAAATACCTCGGCTAACCGCTCACACCTGACCGAGAATATAAGATTACCAATCCAATTTCTCGGTCAGGTGTGAGCGGTAAGCCGCGGTATTTTTTTTATTGAGTCCGAGAAATTTTACATACACACTGTAATCTATTGTTGGTTCTATAATATCACTGCCCTTTGTAAGAATAAAGCTTGAAACCTGAATTGAAATGCACATATCTCAGCACTAATTTTTAACTTATCAGCTGACGCCAATTTGTTGCATGTTGGCTAAGTTCCCTCCACTTTTTTATTCTACGTGCGCATTAAGTCACCTTGGTCGTTTTCGGGGAAAGGCGAAGAAAGCACAGTAAACATTAATGTGGAACATACTGTAAGACCAATACGGTTACAAGACTAGATTTTCGTCACACTTTTTTATAGAAAAACGTATTTGGCATGGGGAAATATCGTCCTATAAGCCAAACGTTATAAGACCTGAATTATAAGCCCAAATTTCTAGAAGAAAAACATGCGCAATCTCGACATTTTATTTTGAACTTCTTCGTTTTTGAACCTAAACACATGCTAGTGTATACTAATTCCTTTCTACAAACATTATTTTTGCTGCTCTTCACACTTACATCCTTCAATATACATCGTTATTAAAATGCATTAAGTAAAAGAATGCAACCTTTATTTGTTATTCTACAAGTTTATAAAAATCGATAAGCAACAAGTAGAAACTGCGAGTCTCAAATACAATATCAATTTCGGCTTCCGCTTACTATTCCAAGTATTTCTCATTGGTTCTACTCTTTCCGCTTCATCTTATTGTGTTAAGATGTCTAACTGGCTCCAAGAATAGACTAATTTTTTACCTAGAATCGCCTCCAAGTTTGCGATTGCTGCTAATTTATGAGTCTGTTATCTCTTAAAATTNATGTCTAACTGGCTCCAAGAATAGACTAATTTTTTACCTAGAATCGCCTCCAAGTTTGCGATTGCTGCTAATTTCATGTGTCTGTTATCTCTTAAAACTGTCAACCCCTTCCGTTTGCTTGTATTGTGTGAAGCATTTTATTTTGTGCAGTGCAGCAATGAGAAATACTTAATTNTGTCAACCCCTTCCGTTTGCTTGTATTGTGTGAAGCATTTTATTTTGTGCAGTGCAGCAATGAGAAATACTTAATTCAGCAGAAAGTGAAATTTCAGAACCAAATAGAGACTTACAGAAGATGACGAGATAGAAGAACATTGGACAACGATTAGATAGTACCTAAAAACATTAGTGGAACATTTCAGTTAGAATCAATAAAGAAATTAGATATAGTTGCTAAAAATACTCTCTGAAGGGAGATTGAAATATTCTCTCCTGGCGAATCGCTTGAAAGCATCAGTATAAATTTATAAAATTTTAANCTCTGAAGGGAGATTGAAATATTCTCTCCTGGCGAATCGCTTGAAAGCATCAGTATAAATTTATAAAATTTTATAGAATATTTGCACAATGTCGCACACACATTTAATTTTCATTTTTAGTTAGCTGTGGCCCATGTTATATAGGGTGAAATTTCTATGGGCCGAATTCTTCTGGCCGTATTTTCCAGGTCGCATTTTCGCATGTCGCATATTTTTATGTCTCATTTTCGTCGATTTGTGACTTGATGATTTCCACAAGTCAAGAGGGTGACCGAACGTATTGAGATCCAATTAAATATTGTGTCGAATCATCAGCCAACTGCATGCCAAGTTTCATTAAAATATTATAGGTCCCCAATTGTCTCATGTCCATTCAACATTTAGTTGGTTAGTTACCGAGAAATTCCCAGAACTTCGGAATGGACTTCATTTTAAGCTGGTTTAGATTTATTTCCTTTTCTTGTGTAGGATTCTCAGTTAATTGATTCCAAGATTACCATATTTTTCAAAGTTGTTTGGTAAAATCCGATGTTTATTTCAGGAATAGCTGAAATTATATCAATAGTCTTCATTTCTGGAAATACTTCNCTCTGAAGGGAGATTGAAATATTCTCTCCTGGCGAATCGCTTGAAAGCATCAGTATAAATTTATAAAATTTTAAAGAATATTTGCACAATGTCGCACACACATTTAATTTTCATTTTTAGTTAACTGTGGCCCATGTTATATAGGGTGCAATTTCTATGGGCCGAATTCTTCTGGCCGTATTTTCCAGGTCGAATTTTCGCATGTCGCATATTTTTATGCCTCATTTTCGTCGATTTGTGACTTTTGATGATTTCCACAAGTCAAGAGGGTGACCGAACGTATTGAGATCCAATTAAGTATTGTGTCGAATCATCAGCCAACTGCATGCCAAGTTTCATTAAAATATTATAGGTCCCCCTGGACAATGTTAATTGTCTCATGTCCATTCAACATTTAGTTGGTTAGTTACCGAGAAATTCCCAGAACTTTGGAATGGACTTCATTTTAAGCTGGTTTAGATTTATTTCCTTTTCTTGTGTAGGATTCTCAGTTAATTGATTCCAAGATTACCATATTTTTCAAAGTCGTTTGGTAAAATCCGATGTTTATTTCAGGAATAGCTGAAATTATATCAATAGTCTTCATTTCTGGAAATACTTCNGTTTGGTAAAATCCGATGTTTATTTCAGGAATAGCTGAAATTATATCAATAGTCTTCATTTCTGGAAATACTTCTTCAAAACTAACCGGAATTTTAATCGACTTGTTGCTTAACTTTCAAATGGATAAGTAATTCATTACACTGAAACACGCTTATAATACCGATGATTTTCAAAGGAGAATTCTTGTCTTATAGTCCTCATGGTATAACAGCGGATATAATACCTATTTGACTTGATATAAAATCTATTTCATTTTTGAATAGAATAAGAGGTTGTTTAGTTATTCGACAGAAACTTAAGTAGTCGATTAAATAAGCAATCTAAAGTAAGTTTGACACATACTACGTCAATTAATCTGTAATTTTGTTTCTACTTTATTGGAAATTTGTTCCTCAAAAATCATATTTTCAATGCCGGAAGCATGTAAATAAAACTCAGGTTGCATTATTGCAAATGTTAGCCAAATATTCGACAATTATAACTTTAATGTCAGTGATTCGAATATACTTTACCTAAGCTATCCTTAGCTCTCTCTTAGGAAGCATTTAAGGGAATCTTAAAGTTTAAGCTCATGAATTTTAACTTAAATTTTAATAAGACTTTAAGAGCACTGTCAGAATGAAACTTAAGATGATCGTTCATCGAAATATTTGACCGCAATATGGAAAATACTTTGTTGCGCCTGTATTGTAATACAAACTCAAAATGTTAATTTTTAAATTTATATTTCTATAGTGGCCTAAACTGACATTAACGTGTAGACCAATTTTCTTTGGGAACAGGTTGCTAAACAAAAATAAATGTTTGTAGATCTAACCAACTACAAAACTAACACTTTCTAAACATTTCCTTTTTCCAAAAACGTATAAATGTCCAAATTCTTTCTATCACTATATATTGGCGTGGAACATCTCATACTAGTTTGCATAAATAAATTTTTTTAAACAAATGATTCTTGCAACCATGCCGATAGTTTACTATACATATGACGCAAAGGAAATATACAATTTTACTATTTTTTAGTTATTTTTAAGAAATATCAAAAAGTTTCTACTTTTCACAACCACCAACCACTCTTGATGGTATATTAAAAAAATATAAGAAATTCACCCTGCTTTTTAAAATTGTATTCCAATAATATATAAAAAACTGAAATATCAGAATTCTTTATACAATTACCAGATTAGAAGTAACTTCGAGTTGTCGAACCATATTGGGTAAAAAACTAAAGTATTTGAATTTGTATCGGACTATTACATAACAAAAACCCGCTGTAACTAAGCAGTTGTATTTCGTCAAGATTGTCAACGTTGTTTAAAGGGCATGTTTCTGAGATTTAAAATAGAGAAATTCTTAACATAATTGTTTTGATTCAAATCTGCAAGCATTTTTTATCTATAATTTCACTCAATATATCAATTTAACTATCATGCACACTAATATAATTTTATTTTTATTAAACTAAAGGAATGATTTGTCACGCCATGAATGANACTAAAGGAATGATTTGTCACGCCATGAATGACAAGCAGTGACATGCGATTCATAAAAATTACACATAAACAAGCATGTTTCAAATATTGTATTTCTGTCACATGTGTAAATACGATTGGACTGAAGAAAAAAAATATAGTTAAAAGTAATCCATTTCAAGTGCGAATCCTTACCAAAAATGTAATAACCGAAAACATGGCAACATCAACTTAGAAATTAAGTTGATTATTTAGTTGGGCGATGGGAAATACCCAATTTATCAGAATTGAAGATATTATTGACCAAGGCTTAAGATGAATTGCAAAACCGGTTCCAAAAGGTCAATGTTTCAATTACCTTCGGATCAACTCAACATTATATAAACACTAAAACCAAAGTAAAATGGTGATTGTCTGTTCCCTGCTCCTGGTGTCCACTTTAGTCTATTACGGCTGACAGAGCATTACNACAAGCAGTGACATGCGATTCATAAAAATTACACATAAACAAGCATGTTTCAAATATTGTATTTCTGTCACATTTGTAAATACGATTGGACTGAAGAAAAAAAATATAGTTAAAAGTAATCCATTTCAAGTGCGAATCCTTACCAAAAATGTAATAACCGAAAACATGGCAACATCAACTTAGAAATTAAGTTGATTATTTAGTTGGGCGATGGGAAATACCCAATTTATCAGAATTGAAGATATTATTGACCAAGGCTTAAGATGAATTCCAAAACCGGTTCCAAAAGGTCAATGTTTCAATTACCTTCGGATCAACTCAACATTATATAAACACTAAAAACAAAGTAAAATGGTGATTGTCTGTTCCCTGCTCCTGGTGTCCACTTTAGTCTATTACGGCTGACAGAGCATTACGTAAAAAGCAAAAATGGATTTAGGAACAACTGGGTTCAATCAACAAGTGACGGAAATTCCTGCACTTGTACAGTTGCTGTTTATTTCGACGCAATTGTTAGGCCCTTTGCTGCAGTCATGGAATATGGCAGAGTCTTTCTTCAATCGTGGACGTAGGGAAAAGGAATTAGATGCATACGACTTTATTGTGGGCAAGTACAATTATTTTCATAAAATATGTCCAAGTATTTTTAATTATCTCTACGATCATCAGAATTGGAGGTTATTAATCGATAGAATATATCATTTCACTTATATGTCGTATTCTATTTTATACGTACCGTACCATGAATATGTGAACGCTTTTTATCTTTTTCCTATGCAATATATGTGTGGAAAAAATAAAAAGCGTTCACATATTCTGCATAGTATGGTATACATTCCATTTATGCTTAATAAAAATACAATATAATGGATTCCGAAACTGTGAAAGCGGGTATTCTGAAAGTCTGGGTATACTAAAACAAATAGTTGTTCTGGGATTCGAAATCATATTTTCCATGATAAAACATTCGATTAGAATAAAATCGACTATACTGAAAGTCCAGATATATTGAAACATAAATATTGAATTTTCAAAGAAGCTTTCGGCACTAGTGTTGTTTTTTTCACGTTGTGTTGCATCTACCTAGCGTCGGAAAAAATCAACACAGAAAGCTGAGGTTGCAAAAATTTATTGAATTGCTTTTTCCATTAAAAATCACGAAACTAATCTAATTTTCAATAACATTTTTGTAAAACGTACTTTATTTATTTGGTAGAAGTTAAATTAACGACTTTAGTTAATTGTTTCGCTAAGACTGAAAACTAGAATAAAACTTGGATTTGAAATACAACGGAACCGTCAACTGCATCTTTACATTATTGGGAGTGTCTTTCATTATACCTAACGAATCAGATTTGGTTANCAACGGAACCGTCAACTGCATCTTTACATTATTGGGAGTGTCTTTCATTATACCTAACGAATCAGATTTGGTTACACAAACACAGGTTTTACTGTACTGCATTTCAGTTTATGATTTTGTACTCATTTATTATTTTGTGTAACCCTTATTTCGGTTACTATATAAGAAAGTTTTCCAAATGGTATAATTCACAGGAGAGTTACATTAACCGAGAATGAATTTTAGTTGGTGCTGGTTCTGGAGGGGTAGTTGTGGCAAATCGTTTNCAACGGAACCGTCAACTGCATCTTTACATTATTGGGAGTGTCTTTCATTATACCTAACGAATCAGATTTGGTTGCACAAACACAGGTTTTACTGTATTGCATTTCAGTTTATGATTTTGTACTCATTTATTATTTTGTGTAACCCTTATTTCGGTTACTATATAAGAAAGTTTTCCAAATGGTATAATTCGCAGGAGAGTTACATTAACCGAGAATGAATTTTAGTTGGTGCTGGTTCTGGAGGGGTAGTTGTGGCAAATCGTTTNCAGGAGAGTTACATTAACCGAGAATGAATTTTAGTTGGTGCTGGTTCTGGAGGGGTAGTTGTGGCAAATCGTTTGTCGGATAAATATAATGTTCTGCTTATTGAAGCTGGTGGAACACCAAACAGATTGACAGAAATGCCAATACTCGCATTCAGTCTACACGGATTAGACGCTGTTGACTGGAAATGGAGAACAGTTCCGCAAAAATCAGCATGTTTTGGACTTAAAGACAAGGCAATGTTATGTTATCATTTGGTATCATTAAAATTTGTCAAATAAATTTAACTATAAATAAATTAGGTGGCATTCTGGCCTGGAGGGAAAGGCCTCGGTGGTTCCAATAATATAAATGCCATGCTCTATCTTCGTGGAATTGTGCAAGAATTTGACAATATTGCTAACAGGACCGATAACGAAGAATGGAAAATGGAAAATATGTTACAATTTTACAAAGAATTGGAGGACTATCACGGTTACTACGACAGCGGTAAGTCATTACTTTTTCTACTCTTGCACTTAACACATAAGGTTGTAGTTTGTTAGGGTTGCTAATGTTAAGATAGCTAAATAGACAAAAAACCGACAATTTAATGCCGTGTCGTTTCATGTCGCATCTTCATATTAGAGGCAAGATGAGTTATCGTGTCGTTCTATTTTGTTGCATATCTGATATGGATGCCACAAAGTAGCAAGGCTGACATGACACATGACATGGTACGAAACAAATATTATAAATTCTCAAACCAAAGAAGTATCTGAAGCACTGATTAAAAGTTTATTTTAACATTGCGCAGAATTCCTTATTTTGTTTATCTCAGCATCTAATTGTTACACTAGAAACTGAGAATAAAAGAATATCGGTGAATCCAGTAACAATAGAATTGTACAAGTTTTAACACCTTGACCTTGCCACGTAAGAGGTAGAACCGCTCAGCTGTTTACAATTACTGCAAACAAAGCGAAAGACAGCCACCAAATGCTGCAGGTACGGATAGTATGAAAAAACTTGAATAAATTAATTCAGCCAAATTACGAATACGCAATTATTTCAAATTTGCTCGATCTGCGGAAAATGAATACATTAACGCACAGGAAGCCTGCGTGAAATCATCAGTACCAAGTGTTCTCGATGACATTGCAGGTACAAACAAATGCTGTAAATCTCTTTGAAACAACTTAACAAAAAATAAAAGCATAAAAACCTACTGCAATCTGTTTTATAGTGGTGACAGTTCTTAGTTCGGGAAAATAATTGTGAGTGGTGACTAGGTAGCTATTCCTCAAAACGAAGCGACCCATTGCGTAGTTGGGAACTTAACACCAGAACAATCAGAATGCTTTTACGATGGATTGAGGAATTCCTTCCAAAATCAAACAAAGTCTTATAAAATTTCCGATCAATTACAAACCGGAATTCAAATCGGGAATTCAGGTAAGTGATATGTCAATTGGTCGGAGATTTATCGTGAATTAGGAATCTGACATTTATTGTTGATAAAGACAAATTTTGCAAAAGTTTTGCTCATTTGCGCCGAAAACAAAATTATTATGACTTGCCAAAAGGTACCTGTCCAGATTTGAGCAAGTGATGCATCAATAAATTCAGTATCTTGCCTTGATTATGGATCTGACTTCCATTTGGACAAATATTTTCAAATACCTTCAAATAATTTAGAAACACAAATAGAATAAAACCGAAATTAAACTTTTATTTTTAAATATTTCGCCAAATTAGTCCAAAGCGCCAGTAAAGGATGTTCAATTTGCACTATCTTTGATTGATTAATGTATCACTTACTCAAATTTAGACCAGAACGTTTGGATAAGTGATACTAAACAAATTATTCTTTGGCACAAATTTTCAAATATTTTGGAAATTTTGACTTGAGTTCCAACAATGGATGGCAAATTCGTAATTTACGCTAAATTTCCGATTGGTAGATGTATTACATACGCAAATTCTCGTGGGGAAGGAGTTTGGAAGGAGAGAGGTAAATCGATTTGCCCATGTAATCGTGAGTTTATTTATAATGATGAGGAAGGTATTTAGCTGGGCTTCATTGTCATCACTCATATTCATCTAAGTTGTAACCACTGGCTCTATACCTATAGTGTAAATCGTAAACATGTCCATAATGTGTCCTCATTTGCACGAAACCATCATTTCACAATAAGTAGAACAAGAATAGCTGTATAAAAATTATTTCCAATCGCTTCTAATTTGCTTGCCAAAAATCGAAAATCGATTAAGTTAGAATGTATTCCTGAATGTCTATCTTTAGAATTTTGCATATTACACAAGTCAAAATCTGGATGTAAATTCTATGAGCTTGTAGTTGAAAAAATATAGAGTCGCAATTATTAATTATACTTAAGCCTCCATTTCGTTGCATGAAGATTTTGCGTTTAGAACAATAATTTAGAGTTTTCTCTTTTCCCAATATATTCTGCGCCCACTGTATATCACATCATTCATGCTATAGTCTGCAATCGGATACAAGAATTACTTGAATCTTATAAGAANATCGGATACAAGAATTACTTGAATCTTATAAGAATTATATGGTTCGAGGCTACATCAGTCCTATCAAGATTTTAAAACGTCGAGAATGATGCCATTTTACAAGAAAACATAAACTGATAAACTCAGTAATATTTGTTTTTATCTGGGGATAATTTCCACTTTTGCATTATTTGTGGGGTACCTAGTATACCTAAACGCCTATTTTATCTTGTAATTTTAAAATCTGTAATTGAGATTGAAAATGGTTGGGTATATAAATTTATGCACTACTTTTTATTAGGTTACAATTTTTATTTTCTAAAATTTTGAGAGGAGGAAATATTAGTTGCATTCACCTTTAGACTTTTTGAAACACGCAAATGAGTATTTGATCCGTTGTTTGACCAGGTCGTGGTTTTACAACGGTTTAGGTGTTCAGGTTATATTAAATACCACTTTGAAGATTCAATATTGAGTTACAGATAGCCAAATTTAATTGATGACTTTATATTCAGAATAATTTGTTACATTTTCATATTCGTCAAAGAGGACCATGGTAAGGGTGGATTACTCTCAATTGAAAAATCTGACTTACGACGCCTGACGCATCATTATCTCGAGCAGGAAGAGAATTGAATTTTGCTATAAAGGATGCCAATTCGCAATCTCCTACAACTGATGGTTTACTACAACTACACTTTAAGTTTCTTTAAAAACTTGAAATAAGCAAATTAACTCTTTTGAATAGGTTTTTCTCCAATGGACTTATACCAGAAGAACGGCAGACGCTGGACAGCGTATAAAGCATATATAAAAAATATTGAAAAGAGGGAATCACTTCTTGTGAAAAAATATGCAACTGTAACAAAGGTACAAGAACTCATTCCCCATGTAACTGTATTATTACTTCTTGTTACAAAAATAGTACAGCCAAGCTGGTTATAACAAGCTTAGACATAGCAACAAGCCAATTGTAGCAAACAAAGATTGGGTCTTGTTTACTCTTATGGAACTTTTAACGTTAAGCTTGTCGGTTATAACAATATCANTGAAAAGAGGGAATCACTTCTTGTGAAAAAATATGCAACTGTAACAAAGGTACAAGAACTCATTCCCCATGTACTGTATTATTCCTTCTTGTTACAAAAATAGTACAGCCAAGCTGGTTATAACAAGCTTAGACATAGCAACAAGCCAATTATAGCAAACAAAGATTGGGTCTTGTTTACTCTTATGGAACTTTTAACGTTAAGCTTGTCGGTTATAACAATATCAAGCATAACAACAATCATTTTATAACAAAGTCATTTTCCTGACAAATTCGAGATTTTTGTCCTTTATAACAACACTCGCAAAGAATTCTGTCATTTAGAGGACTTTTTCTCCCTTGCTTTCTGATTTTCTATATAAAAATTTTTTTTTTATTCATACATAAATGCAACTAAGCATTGTGATAAACAATGTTTCATGGAAATCAGGAACCAGGTTTGATGACCCCAAAAGTTGTTATAATGAGATTATACTCTACACTGAAGTTTGTCAAAAATATGTACGATGTAAAGACATTCGATTTTTACTTTATTTAGTTGTGAACCTAGTGTTTCCCAAACAAATTCAATTCCAAACTTTCTGGAACGACACTTGAATTTCCCATTTGATAGTGTACAACATGCGCCCTCAAATTTATCACTGCTGCATGAAACTCTATTTCCACGTAATTTGACTTCCAATTTTATTGGTAATATCCATCATAATTATTACTTCGTGTTCGACATGAACCACGTTCCATTTAGATTTTCAACCTTTGANAAGTTGAAAACCTGATAATTCCACTTCAACCTTTGATGATGTTAAAATTGAATTCAAATAATACAATAATAGAAAGATTTATAAAGCCCCAAAATAAATAAATAAAATTAGAGGTTTATTGTTTGTAGTGGAATAAAACCCCTAAAACGCCCTCAATAACAGCCCCCCCCCCAACCCTTGTGTTGTTACAAGGGTTTTCACAATCACAACAGTTTTCCTCAAGGAACTATTTGCTAATACTAAAAAAACATGAAGAAAGTGCGAGTAGGTGAGGAGTCCAAGAATGCCAATCTGTTTGGCTCGACAGTATTTCAAAACGTAAATGGCCAGTGAATGTTGTTAGTGAACGGACGGATACATTTACTTAATGTTGATGGCAAATGTTCCCCTTAAGAATAGTTAGCAGTTGGAACCAAAAAATTTTGATGGTCATTATTGTATAAACTTACACATTAAGCAGAATATAGAAATTAGGTTATTACCTATAGAAAGGGAACCGTCTTTGGTTCAAATTGAAATCAAAATTTATGTTAGATACTATTTGACAACAACAAAAAAAAATTTTTTTTTATGCATGGTAATAAAATGCTTTCCTTTAAAAGCAACGGAAAATCGTTTATTTTGCTGTTCGTTTTCCTATTTTTGAAAACGAAGTCTTCCGTTTCCTTTCGTTTCTTTTTCATTATCAGTTTAGTGGAAACGGAAAAGGAATGGAAATGGGAAAAGGATTTTTGTAAAATGTTATACAAAAATGACAGTAAGCCCTAAATAATTGGAATATGACTGAGTTTTCGGATGTATTAAAGTGGTCAATGACTGATACTCGGTGGCTACTAAATCATGCATCGCGTTCGTCACTAACTGAACGAGTGGGAATTTGAGCCGAAATCAATAATCTTTGTACTGTTTGTTACTCAGTGATAACAAACTAACTCACAATGACACAATCTATAGTAATACTATTCAAGATATTAATTTTGGAGTCATCGAGTCGTGATTCTGAACCAAAGGATCAACACTAATTCTTGATTTTGTAGAATTTTTGTGAAAAATACAATTTTCATNATCAACACTAATTCTTGATTTTGTAGAATTTTTGTGAAAAATACAATTTTCATTTTCTTTTTTTGTGTTCCATTTCCTTTTTTTTTTCTTTTTAATTCGGTATACGTCTTCGTTTAGAATCTGATGCTTTCCTTTTTTTTTCTTTTCTAACAAAAAAAAAAAAAAGTTTTCATCACTAATGTTTATATAGTGCTTTACTTTATATAACGTAGTTTGACTTGCTACTTTATGTCATTCATAACTTTTTCACTGATAATCCACAACCCAGGTTATAAAATTTTGAACATAATGTTGCCCTTTAAACTATCGGAGTAGGTCTTGCCGAAAATTTTGTTTGGACGTAATCCTAAAAACGTAATTAAACAAAACAGATCCTGCTTGACAACAAAAATCGTGCAACTGGTGTCGAATATTATCAAAATGGCAGATACAGACTTGCACNTTATCAGTTTAGTGGAAACGGAAAAGGAATGGAAATGGGAAAAGGATTTTTGTAAAATGTTATACAAAAATGATAGTAAGCCCTAAATAATTGGAACATGACTGAGTTTTCGGATGTATTAAAGTGGTCAATGACTGATACTCGGTGGCTACTAAATCATGCATCGCGTTTGTCACTAACTGAACGAGTGGGAATTTGAGCCGAAATCAATAATCTTTGTACTGTTTTGTTACTCAGTGATAACAAACTAACTCAGTATTTAGGAGAATANGAGTGGGAATTTGAGCCGAAATCAATAATCTTTGTACTGTTTTGTTACTCAGTGATAACAAACTAACTCAGTATTTAGGAGAATACAATGACACAATCTATAGTAATACTATTCAAGATATTAATTTTGGAGTCATCGAGTCGTGATTCTGAACCAAAGGGTCAACACTAATTCTTGATTTTGTAGAATTTTTGTGAAAAATACAATTTTCATTTTCTTTCTTTGTGTTCCATTTCCTCTTTTTTTCTTTTTAATTCGGTATACGTCTTCGTTTAGAATCTGATGCTTTCCTTTTTTTTTCTTTTCTAACAAAAAAAAAACAAAAGTTTTCATCACTAATGTTTATATAGTGCTTTACTTTATATAACGTAGTTTGACTTGCTACTTTATGTCATTCATAACTTTTTCACTGATAATCCACAACCCAGGTTATAAAATTTTGAACATGATGTTGCCCTTTAAACTATCTGAGTAGGTCTTGCCGAAAATTTTGTTTGGACGTAATCCTAAAAACGTAATTAAACACAGATCCTGCTTGACAACAAAAATCGTGCAACTGGTGTCGAATATTATCAAAATGGCAGATACAGACTTGCACNACAGATCCTGCTTGACAACAAAAATCGTGCAACTGGTGTCGAATATTATCAAAATGGCAGATACAGACTTGCACTTGTAAAGAAGGAGGTGATTTTAGCTGCTGGGGCTATACAATCTCCAAAACTCCTCATGCTATCTGGAATAGGACCTCGTCAGCACCTTGAAGCAATGAAGGTTATGTTGTTACGAAAAATATTCATTTATGATTGAATAAAAATTTTAGCTTTGGTTCAGATTGCAATCCGCTTAATTCACTTGGTGTAACTTAAAAACTGTGATACATAAAATTCAATATTTTTGTACATCCTAACATATATTTAAATTTTTCTCGTTTTAGATTCCAGTAAGGGTAGATTTACCAGTGGGAGAAAATTTACAAGATTCATATGGGGCAATCATAGGACCGTTCTTAACAAATAGTGGTTCATCCTTTCTCGCCGAAAGAGAACTGACCTTTAGGTCATTAGTTGATTGGCAGTCACTTGGTACAGGACCAGTTCAAAGTTCTCGGATTGAAGCGTCTAACTACCTAACGACTTCATATGCTACATCTGGAAACCCTGATATAACTACTTACCTTTACACCGACTCAATGGACTCAAATTTTGACCCTCTTATGTCCACTGCCTTCAACATAAATGATGATATTCTCAACGAATACTTTCGAAAAGCAAAATGGTTGGATTCATTTATGCAATTTGTGACACTGAATAGTCCATCTGGAGTTGGAGAGTTGCGTCTAAGGGATAAAGATCCCTTCAGTCGACCAATTATTGACCCCANGAATAGTCCATCTGGAGTTGGAGAGTTGCGTCTAAGGGATAAAGATCCCTTCAGTCGACCAATTATTGACCCCAAATACTTAGAACATCCTCAGGATGTGAAAGTACTTGTTGAAGGTAAAAAAAATTTAAATTTCGTATTAGTATTCATCTGACGGCTTGATTTGACGAGAAAAATGATGTATTATCCACGATTTTTATATTTATTTTCNGTATTAGTATTCATCTGACGGCTTGATTTGACGAGAAAAATGATGTATTATCCACGATTTTTATATTTATTTTCACAAAGTTGCTGTTCTAATTTATACAGGGATAAAGTTTGCAATGGATTTGGTTGAAGGAACACAAAGTTTTAAAGAACTCAATGGCACTTTAATGAGTGGTTCCATTCCTGGTTGCGAGAGTCATACTTATAGGAGCGACGCTTATTGGGAGTGTCTTGTAAGGCATATGACACTTACAAGCTACAAGTACGCTTGGACTGTTCCAATGGGAAAGGACAGATCAAACAGCCCCGAAGCAGTCGTCGACTCAAAACTAAGGTAAACACAAGTTGGAACACTAAAATTTCTGTTGACATCATACATGTTTTATGACTTATTGTCGAGTTAACCCAAGCTAGCTGTAAATTTTGAAATTGGGGTGGCAAAAATACATTTCAAAGCATACTTTATAATNTCGAGTTAACCCAAGCTAGCTGTAAATTTTGAAATTGGGGTGGCAAAAATACATTTCAAAGCATACTTTATAAATTCTTTCCTATTAATGTTTCAATGGTTTGCTAAAATATATAGTAATAATTCAATTTATTTAACAGTANTATTAATGTTTCAATGGTTTGCTAAAATATATAGTAATAATTCAATTTATTTAACAGTATACAAAAAAAAATTTTATTATTATGATGTATTATATTGTGTAAATTTTTGGATAGGGTGCTGGAAACAACTGGAGTACGCGTTATTGACTCATCAACACTACCAACAGCACTTGTGAGTCATAGCTCAGTTCAAGCTATTGCAGAACTTGCCTCAAGTTTTATTCTGAAAGAATGGCAGGATAGCTTAAATTAGTGCAAACTAAAATTAAATTTGTCTTAATTTTCTAAGATAAATTATGCATTCTGAAAAAAAAATTAAAACTTTTGATTAGTCTTTTTATGAATGTATTATCAATCCTTGCTTATGTTAATCAAATTCCCTACAATTATGTTTGTGGTAACTAAATGCTCGTTACCAATAAGAATTATTAACACAGTTATGATTATGATTATGACTGTAATTTAATTTGCTCTGATTTCTTTTCCTTCAAAGTTTTATGTATCGCAACATGATTATCACCGTTTACAACGTTTTATTAGAATGTGTGCTTGCATAGAAAAAATTATAATCACCAATAAACAAGTGACGAACTAAACTGCTATTGCTGACACAAAGCTTCAGCATTAATCTCTTGTGAAGAAATTAAGTCTTTTAAGTTACTGTACTTTTTTTGATTATCACGTGTCAATGGTAACCGTGCATAAAAATATGATGTGGGAGTGAATGATAAAACTCCATCGTTAACTTCATCCGGTGGAGGAGAACTTTAGCTAATAATCGGAGGAGATGATGAACCAGTACCGGATCCCCCACTCCCACCTAACCGTTCAAATGTTAGTTATGTACCATAAACATACGCTCTTGTAGAGAATTAGTGTACTTTTGAAGTTGGGTGTTATCAATAAGCGGAGGATTTATGTTCTCCAAATTTTTTTCGGGAGGTTTATTTGACTTATCGACTTTCGCCTAATCAAGAACGTAGAAACTTTATCTGGAAATCCCGCAGACTTGCTTTTTGATATTGCTGCTGCCTCAATCCAAGCCGTGCTCTTTTTACATGCACGTGTACACAATCTTTGCAGGTGTCTGGTAGCGTGGTTCTACTAAAAGCAATACTTTACCTACTTTACATAAAAGGGAATGAGCTATTGAAATTTATTTTACTCTGCTGGGAAACATTATCGGCATACTTGCACATCATGGCATTTGTCGAGACTCCTAATCGCGAAGATACATGCAGTCTGGCTTCAGGCCTAGTCAAAGTGCTTCAGGAGTGAAAATCCAATAAAAACAGCAAACAGAAGAAAAAAAAACCAAACAACATAATGTTCTCCCTAATAAAATATGAGAAGTAGAAACGGTCAAGGTGGGGCTAATGGAACAATTTCTTCGTCTAGAAATAACATTCAAACATCAACAGTCAAACTCAAACCGAAAGTTTTATCAACCGAATTTTTGTAAATTACCTCTTTGTGAATATATCGGACGTAATGATTTCTACCTATATCTTCAGAAATCAGTGATTGATGAGCACCAGTGTTTATCAACTCTTATACTTGCTGACAAATCGACGTCATAGGTAAATTTTTACAAATCAAATTATTTAAAAATTGTGCATGGTCAATTTCTATTCCCTTGTAGAGAACTTATTATTTTCGGTCAGGCTCCAGTATTTATCAATCTTATTTTTTGTTTAATTCTTGAAGTCACAGGTGAAATTTTATAACATCCAGGGTCAAATTTGATCAAATAAACAAAGACTTTCGTCCATATGTACTTTTGGAATAAACTCCAGCTAGACAAATACTGCATCTCGAAGGGGATATATTGCAACCAGTTACGATTTACCGCGCGGTGCTAATCCATATAAAAATCTATTGTCGGGATACTATCGCTTCCGTACTCGACCCAAGCACTCTTCTCGTTATCAATTTCAACGAGTTACGAATTCANATTTGATCAAATAAACAAAGACTTTCGTCCATATGTACTTTTGGAATAAACTCCAGCTAGACAAATACTGCATGTCGAAGGGGATATATTGCAACCAGTTACGATTTACCGCGCGGTGCTAATCCATATAAAAATCTATTATGTCGGGATACTATCGCTTCCGTACTCGACCCAAGCACTCTTCTCGTTATCAATTTCAACGAGTTACGAATTCANTGTCGGGATACTATCGCTTCCGTACTCGACCCAAGCACTCTTCTCGTTATCAATTTCAACGAGTTACGAATTCAATGCGATATCTACACTATATCTGGGAGAAATCTTTCCCTCAAACTGAATCATGCCACTCATCTGCTTTGATAAGTTGAGTAACTTCATAATCAGCGTACATGTAAGATTTAATTTAATTCATTATAAAATAATTTATTCGACTAATCTAGTTATGTCTTAACTAACTAGTTAAGCCCTATCTAATTCACAAATGTCACTGACATTATCTTACTTCGTGTAGGCTACCAGAATACATGTTTGGTTGCTGCCTAGTAAAACCTATCCAGGATTTGAAATTGTGGCCAGTGTATAAAATCAAGTGTAAGTGTGTAAATCTCCCAATTCATTCACAGGTTTCGCTGGAAAATCCTTTATCCATCAACAATGAGCAGAATTTCTTGCACTGATAAGTTCATCGAAGAAGTGAATATCGAGATCGTACCTTCCAGGTCATGATACTGACCGCTGTATCCTACTTAGTCCGCAGTGTGCAAAGGTGATAAAAATTGGCAAAACACTTAATTTGAATTGTACTTTTTCCTAGTGTAATTAAGACATTCGTTAAAGTTATTCAAGTATATTTATTTCGACCCTAAACATCCAATTATTACCACAACCCTAATTTATGACCAGCTTACCAAATGTTCGACTACGAATATTGTAAGGAGTATTAAATTCTGTTTTTGTTGTAATCAACAGAGAATCTATTAAATATTATATCACAAATTAAACCACGTGAAACAGAGTTGCGATGTCGCNGTGTATCCTACTTAGTCCGCAGTGTGCAAAGGTGATAAAAATTGGCAAAACACGTAATTTGAATTGTACTTTTTCCTAGTGTAATTAAGACATTCGTTAAAGTTATTCAAGTATATTTATTTCGACCCTAAACATCCAATTATTACGACAACCCTAATTTATGACCAGCTTACCAAATGTTCGACTACGAATATTGTAAGGAGTATTAAATTCTGTTTTTGTTGTAATCAACAGAGAATCTATTAAATATTATATCACAAATTAAACCACGTGAAACAGAGTTGCGATGTCGCTAAAAATGTGACAAAGCCGCGATATATTGCTATCACTCGTTTTTGAGAAGTCGTTCCGATTAATAGTGGGATCGACAGACATATAGCATTTGATATCGAATTCGATATGTACTCGACATGCGACTATATTATATTAGTTCAATTTATTTCTATATGTGATTGCTCGGCGAATGGGTAGCTGGGATTTGAATAAGCCAGTCCTGTAAATGTTAGCTTTGTGCCTTGTCGTTCGTATCGGCATCCTAGTGCAGATGCAGTGTGGATGAAAACGTAGAGTAGCCTGGTGTCTAACTTGTTTACATGATTTTAATCGATTTCTCAATAGAAAAAAAATTTTGAGCATAAAACTGCGAATAAACCGCGCCCGTAAATACATATTGAACAAAAAATTAGGTAATTTACATTAAGGTAATTAAAAGCATTTCTGCAAGAGAAATCTGGACAGACAATTTTGTTATTTATAAAAACCATACTTTTTATAGGATCACCAATACATTAACCGAAAATTCTTCTTAAATCCGGAGANTGTAAATGTCAGCTTTGTGCCTTGTCGTTCGTATCGGCATCCTAGTGCAGACGCAGTGTGGATGAAAACGTAGAGTAGCCTGGTGTCTAACTTGTTTACATGATTTTAATCGATTTCTCAATAGAAAAAAAATTTTGAGCATAAAACTGCGAATAAACCGCGCCCGTAAATACATATTGAACAAAAAATTAGGTAATTTACATTAAGGTAATTAAAAGCATTTCTGCAAGAGAAATCTGGACAGACAATTTTGTTATTTATAAAAGCCATACTTTTTATAGGATCACCAATACATTAACCGAGAATTCTTCTTAAATCCGGAGAGAATTTTCCACAAGTCACCTCGTTGTGTGTCTTGTCGAAAAATTTTAAAATTAATTGAAAATCGCTACTTAATATGTAATAAATCATGATGTTAAGTAGCGCAGAACCGTCCATCCAATCCATTATTTTGATTTTTAACATACGGAAAATTTTTTAGTTTCCGGTTCGTTTCCGGATCATGCCTTCCTCTCATCCGAAACGAAACGAATCGGATTTAACGTTTCCCTAAAACCCGGGAACGAAACGGAATCATCGTTTCGTCTTGAATCCTGATCGGAAACGTTAACATGCCTACATCTAACCACCTGGCCGATGCAGTATCCTTGACAGCAGAAAGAAATTTTTGAAACTCAAATTTAATCCACCAGATTTTTTACATTATTTGAATATTCTAATCTGAATATTCTAATCTAATAATCTAATCGGACTAATATAATAATACAGACAAATATTTGAATTTGGTTGGAGATCAATTATACAGTAGATTTGGATTTATTTTTTTTTATTTCCATTTTTAAAGAATTTTCAAATGCAAATGGAAAACACTATCATAAAACCAAAAACAGAATACCATACGTGTGCGTGAAAACTCACGAACCGACTTATTGGTTTACGGAATTGGCTTNGGACTAATATAATAATACAGACAAATATTTGAATTTGGTTGGAGATCAATTATACAGTAGATTTGGATTTATTTTTTTTAATTTCCATTTTTAAAGAATTTTCAAATGCAAATGGAAAACACTATTATAAAACCAAAAACAGAATACCATACGTGTGCGTGAAAACTCACGAACCGACTTATTGGTTTACGGAATTGGCTTCCAACTATGGTTGGATAATTTGAAAGCAAGGGATTTCCACTAAAAAGTTTCACTAATTATGTAAGCCGATTCGGTTCGCGAGTATTTACTCACACGTAGGCTTGCAAACGGGCCGAGCCAGCTCGCGAGCTAAACGAGCGAGTCGAGTTTGAGCCGAGTTGAGCTGAGATAATTCAACTCATTTGTAAATGGACGCGCCACGAGCCGAGCTGAGCTGGAACATTGGATCACTCGAGTATCGGCTTACTCATGCGAGCCATGAGCCGAGTTGAGTTGAAATTTTAGCGAGCTGAGCCGAACCAACAAAAAACTCGGCTCGCTCGGCTCATTTGCATGCCTACTCACACGTATGGTATTTTATCTCCTGGTTCTACAATATAGACCCTAGTGGCTGACCGTTGTACAAATTTCATTTGAATTGGTTAAGCTTTGGTGAAATAGAAGTTGTTAGCAACTTGTGCACTGTTTAAAGAAGCTACCATTTTTGTGACATAATGTCCGAATGCATTATTATGTAATTTTTCATTAAAACATATAATTCAATTCACAACTTTCCAATACTATTCTTTTCTGTTGAAATATTATTATAATAAAAATTACCTTTTAAGAACAATGAGTCTGCGAAGACAAACTCTTTGCAAACTTCATTTAAACTTTCCATTGACATTTGCCTCATAAAACTTAAAATGCCCGTGTGAAATATAAGATGCTAAAAATATCATTTATCTAAAGAAGATTAGATGAGCTGTGCATTAGATTATTTTTAAAANTGAAATATAAGATGCTAAAAATATCATTTATCTAAAGAAGATTAGATGAGCTGTGCATTAGATTATTTTTAAAACAGACGCCTGCTTGACCTAAAATTCTGATTCTCTTTCATGTTAAATTGATACACTTTCCATTCCAAACCAAATTTTATTTATTAAGTGAAACTAAATTTTCCTAACCAATAACCGACCGTGAAAATTCTTTCAAATAGTTCTCAATAAACTCTCAATTTAGAAAATTTTGTCATATTCTGTTTTAAAATGCACATTAACATTTATTTGTATTTTTTAATTTGTAAATACAAAAATATTCAAAGATTAAACTGCATAGAAATGGCAGAATCTGTAGTCTCAAACATTTGACCATAAAGGGACACTGAAATATTTGAGTTTGTTAAACATTTATAAGAAGTTGAAGTGTTATTAGTAGTGATAAAAGCATTAATTAAGTAACTGAGATAACTACAGAATCATTAATCTTTTTTAGCAGCCTTTTTTTTTTNAGTGATAAAAGCATTAATTAAGTAACTGAGATAACTACAGAATCATTAATCTTTTTTAGCAGCCTTTTTTTTTCATTTTCACCCTAACTCTTCCTAATTTATGTTGTCCCTTATAATAGAGCGTGACATCATACATTTAAGGATATCAAATGAAAACAAGTATATTTTTGAGGATAAGGAATTCTGTAATGGTAAATGGTAGTTAGTTNATTTAAGGATATCAAATGAAAACAAGTATATTTTTGAGGATAAGGAATTCTGTAATGGTAAATGGTAGTTAGTTGAGATAATAAACTCAAAGTCATGGAATGGGCTATTGTTCATCACATTTCCCCACCTCGCTCAACAAGGAACCTGCCGATCCCTCTCTTTCCTTCTCTGCTTTGCTTTGTATTAGCATCCCTAATCAAAACAAATTATTGTAAAAAAAAATTGTTTTTTGCGACCATGCGCCATTTTATATTGCTGAGAGGTGGTGAATTGAGAAAAATAACCAAGTCTAGGAATGAGGTTTGGTTCCTTTGCATTCCACCTCACTCAACAGAGAACCTGCCGACCCCTCTCTCTACTTATCTGCTTTGCTCCACTCTTTTACATTACCCATTCATTATTTCAATCCCAATGGCACCCCTTTGTATCATAATGCTTATTTCTTTTTACATTATGCCTTAGCAGGCTCAATTTNTTTCAATCCCAATGGCACCCCTTTGTATCATAATGCTTATTTCTTTTTACATTATGCCTTAGCAGGCTCAATTGTTATGTAAAACCCCCTCGCAATGACTTGGAATATTGACGTCATGTGGAAGCATGTTTTCTATGGGGCAAACAAAAGTAATGACTCTGTAAGATTGGTAGAATTATACAGAGGGTTATATTTATATAGCACAATTTACTTTCTCATTAAAACTTCAAAAAAAAGCCAACGAGACTGAGATTTTTAGAAGCATGCGCCGGAGGACACTACAAACTGGAATTTAAATACACACACTTATCCTTTACTTAGCAAATTCAAAATATACGTTTTTTTGTTTTTTGAAAATTATTTATTTGAAATAATACTTGTAATTTTTATTTCTAATTCTTACTTGATTCTGTACTCCAATTTTTTTCTTTTTTAAACTTCTGTGAACACTTAAACCAAGTAATTGAGTTGCTTAAAGTGTTTATTATGATAATACCAGTAATCTTTAGATTAGTTAGGCGCGCAAATTCTGTGCGAAAATTTTAGTTCTAAACTAATGTGCTTGATGGCAGTACCACCAACCCATGCTATGTCACTCTTATACCCTAACAATCAGACTTATTTAAATAACACTCTGTACATGGTTCATGTATTTTCGCCAGGTATATTCTTAGTCATAGAAATTATCCGCATTGCGGTTTGGAAACAATAATTGTTGCATTATACTTAACACTTTTACAACCAAGAACACTACCGAGCTAGAAATTACTGCGACTTACAGACTGACACGACAATTATAATACTCTCCTGCTAGTCATGCAGGAAGGTTTTACAACTTTTCATAAAATATAATTTTGAAGGCTTGTTTATGAATTTTTATCCATTGTTGTTTCCATTAGTGCGAGAGTTATAGTGAATAGGAAAGTAGCAAGTAAGTATACAGTTATTTCCTGAATTGGTTTCCATAGTTTATCCCATCCTTTGGTAATGAATGATTAAGGCCAATTTCATGAGATTTTCGTAGAAATTGTACGTGATGTAGAAGACGAGACCAACGAACCAGGTACATTTCTTTCATTATGAACCAGGGATAGCGGAACAATAAAAAGTTCGTGTAATTTTTATATCCGTCTGCTTGTTTGCTTTATTTTCTAGAAACGGCACAATTTTGATAATCACTGATCATTGGCTGGTATTGTAAATTTGCCTTAAATTTCATACATTGGCTACTTATATGTAATTTAAACACAAGCGGCTGTTAAATCGTTCAAAATGCTTGTAGAATAGGTGGGACAATTCGATGTTGTGAGACAGCTTGATTTCTAGATGCGCGCATATGGATAGCTATAAGTTCAAAAGCTCTCGTAATATATCAAGATTCAATCCCATTGCACAAAAACATTTATTTATTATTAGCAATTTTAATAATATCTTGCTCATTCAGAAATTTAACCCTTCCTGTCGCAAATGCTGTTTATGCAGTTGAATATCTTTAAGGTCCTATTGTTTTTGCAAATGTTACTCTCAGTAAAATAATCTATCTTTCTTTCCAATCTTTCTCCATGTGCATTACTTATAATAGTATTAACTTTTATTTATTTCTCCACAACATTTTCCTCTTTTACCTTTCTCACCAAGATTTTTCTATTTTCCCTTTCTCACTTACTTAGTTCTTCCCAATATTCCTCATTTTTTAATATGTTATTAGCGTTATTAACATCCTCTAGTTCTCTACGTCTTTCTGCTTCTCCTAAATCCCAAACTTTTCAGTTTCTGGTTTTCTTATTAACCATTAGTCTTCCAGTTGATCCTCCCTTCCTTTGCTTTAATTTTATCTCTCCTTTACATGTTAACCATTCTGGACATATACAGGGAGTTCGGACTTTAAGTTCCCTATAGCCGAGATCCTTTCTCTTTTTTATGTTGACGCCAATAGGAGTGTACACTCATTACATTCACTTCTCTCTGTGAGATCCTCACTTCAATTTTAAAATCGGAATCATAGCGTGGGTTCGCTTATGACTATGGTTAATCATGCACTCATGTGCTGCTGGGAAAGAATGAGGTAAAATAAGTTTTTAGGAACTAACTCAAATGAGGGACGGATTCTTCAGCGCCAAAATCAATTCAAATATGAAATTCTGTGATTTTATTAAAATTTTAGCAGAAATCTAATTGTAATTCTCAGTTACTACAAACATCAATTACTCAATTAGTTTTTTGGAAATTGAATTAATTTCTGTTTTAGAAGTATAGCGGTGGGTAAGGCTAAATTTTTCATTATTTTATTTGTACTTCGAGTGTAAAAATTTAAATTTAATTCATCAGACTTAATTACGGAATGCTGACATGCTAAAATTTTTTGTTTTAAGGTTACTTTAGTTGTGAAGGAAGGTGTTTTAAGTCAAGCTCCTGAATTTGATAAATCTAGGAAGTTAAATAATTCCAACGCAGCGTCTATCTTATCTATTGTAAAAACTAAAAATTATTGAATGTTACCTACAACAAAATTGTAGAAATAATGACAAAGGCTTTCATGAATCATTAAAATTTCATCTTCTTGGTAAATTAGAGAATCAACAGTTAGATGAGGAATTGCTCAAGACCACTGTCGATGCTTGTATGGACATACAGATTATGAAAAGTTAAATGCGGACCATGATTACTACGACAATAATCACCAAACGGACTTGACTGTTGCTTTCGTTGGATATTTCCATTTTTGTGTTGGACAGGTCTGCTTCCTGTTGAGCAAATGCTAAATCATCTTTTACAATTTTGTTGTAGGTAACATTTAATAAGTTTTAGTTTCACAATGGATAAGATAGACGCTGCGTTGAAATTATTTAACTTTCTAGATTTATCAAATTCAGGAGCTTGACTTAAAACACCTTCCTTCACAACTAAAGTAACCTTAAAACAAAAAATTTTAGCATGTCAGCATTCCGTAATTAAGTCTGATGAATTAAATTTAAATTTTTACACTCGAAGTACAAATAAAATAATGAAAAAATTTAGGCTTACTCACCGCTATGCCTCTAAAACAGAATTTAATTCAATTTCCAAAAAACTAATTGAGTAATTGATGTTTGTTGTAACTGAGGATTACAATTAGATTTCTGCTAAAATTTTAATAAAATCACAGAATTTCAAATTTGAATTGATTTTGGCGCTGAAGAATCCGTCCCTCATTTGAGTTAGTTCCTAAAAACTTATATTACCCCATTCTTTCCCAACAGCACATGAGTGCNAGAATCCGTCCCTCATTTGAGTTAGTTCCTAAAAACTTATATTACCCCATTCTTTCCCAACAGCACATGAGTGAATGGGATTAACCATAGTCATAGGCGAATCCACGCTATGATTCCGATTTTAAAATTGAAGTGAGGATCTTACATAGAGAAGTGAATGTAATGAGTGTACGCTCCTATTGGCGTAAACAGAAAAGAGAAAGGATCTCTGCTATAGGGAACTTAAAGTCCGAACTCCCTGTATATTGTCGTACTTTTATCAAGTTCGCGGTTTGCTAAGGGATGGCTACCAATTNCAAGTTCGCGGTTTGCTAAGGGATGGCTACCAATTTTATTGATTGCCGCAGGTGGAAAAAAAACACAACGCTCCCTTCAAATATCTCCCCTTTACAGCTGCTGCAGTTTCAGTCATTTCCACTCATCCCCCATATTCCATTGTTTCTGATACACAAAATGGTTAAAATAACAATAGGAAATATTTATTTCAACAGTTCTTCCAGGGAGGAAGAGCCTTTATATGTATTTGAGTCGAAAGTGTCACTCATTGCTTTGTGGGTGATGAGGTAAAAAGGTTGTTTCAGAGTGTTCAAAGTATTGAAGTTTATAACACGCGTAGAAATAGTTGGAATTCATTTTTTGGCACGACCAGATATATTATGAGGTAAGTCATATTTATTATAACCTTTAACTGCTTACAATTATACTATGAAATCTTTCTTAAAAGAAACAATGAAATTCTTAAAATCTTATCAAACATGGCACAAATATTGATAAAAAATAACTAAAATTTTGCTTTACAACTATTTATGATTTGCAAAATTTGGGGAAAATATGGAAACCGCAAAAAGAATTTTATCAAAAATCTAAGTTATAAAAAGTTTTTTTTTACTTGCTAACCATTTGCAAACATAAAAAATGATTGCCGCTTCTATTTTACTGAAATAGAATTGAAGTCAAAAATAATGTTAGAGAATTTTTATTTAGTTGTACACCCGACACTGGGGGCTAATGAAGGTCTTACTTCTGAGTAGCTTCAAACGACATCGCACAAATTTAACAAAACTGGGGCAATTGCTATTTCCACGGACATATGACATCATTTAGTTTGTATTCATTTCACCAACTTTGCTCTTGGGAGTACCACTGTGAGAATTGACCCTTGACCTATAGAGGTCACCGAATTTAATATAGGCTCAAAAATGCTCATGTTCGATTCAATTGGAATTCGACACAATCATAGAACCTGCCCTCATGAGCAAAGTTTAAATGGGGCTATAGCTTCTAAGAATTTATCTTGGCCACTAGAGGTCACCCAATTTAATACAGGGTCAAACTGTTGTGACCTACAGAAGACAAAAATCAATTTTTAGAAACTAGCGCCCCATTTAAACATTATACTTAGGAGGTCGGGATCTGTGTGATTGAAACAAGTGTTAAGTGAATCGAATGGGTTCCATTGTTGCCTCCATGGTAACTTTGTTGACCTCTAGAGGTCAAGTATCAATTTTCACAGTCGTACTTCTAAGAGCAAAATTGGCCTTATGAATTACTATTATACNCTCTAGAGGTCAAGTATCAATTTTCACAGTCGTACTTCTAAGAGCAAAATTGGCCTTATGAATTACTATTATACGATGGTATATGTCATTCGTGGAAATAACAGGTAGCTCAACTTGGGTCACTTTGTACAGTGTCCTTTGCCTTTTTGGTGATTTGAAGTAGTCTATGAAAATAAACGTTAAAAAAAATTTCTTTTTCTAAGAAATTTGCAAAATCTTTTCCAATACCATTTTCTGTTTCTAAAACCCAAAAATTTTAAGAAANTTCTTTTTCTAAGAAATTTGCAAAATCTTTTCCAATACCATTTTCTGTTTCTAAAACCCAAAAATTTTAAGAAATCATATGTTCAATATGAAATTTCGTATTAATTAAACGATAAATAATACCGAAGATATGCATACGCCATAATTTGTTAGCAAGTTTTAAGAAAGAATTACAAAAGTATTAGTAATGAATCACAATAGTTTTAATACATAGTGACAATGTGGTATAGTAATACGCAGGTGGTATTCTTAACTAATATATTCGCCTATGCTAATTCAGTTCAGACAATCAAAATAGTTGAAAACCGGTATAGTGGAAGTGTCTTGTAAAATTACATAAAAAGATTTCTGTGTTAGTTGATAAAAAAAAGATTTAAAATTCCTTATGTATAGGATTTTCATTATTTTCAATTGCAAGGTTGCAAGGTTGCACCATATTTTTTTTTAATATAAAAAGTTGATAGTGTCACTTAACATGTATGACGTCTTTTTCATCTCCATCAGTCTAATAATTATCTTATCAACAAACAAATCCACCCCACTTGACAAACTCTACAAAGTTTCAATGTCAACTTGTATAAATCTTAAACTAGATTTTTATACTCTTCTTAAGATAGAATTTATTTTTTTTTGTTATCCGACTATCATTTTAGTGTAGTTTTCTTATTTTTGAGTTCTTCCAACCCATAAATTAGAATGGGTCTTGTTTTGTCTAAAACGAAACGTTCATATGAGTAGGGGCAGAAAAGACCTGTTTTTATACACTTGTTTAGTACAGAGTAAATACGATATCTTAATATGTTCTTTGTGTTGAAACGGTCTGGAACGGGATCATCTTTCTAAATACATAACGCCAAAACATATGTGACTGAACTCAAAGTCATCGTTATCAATATTTATGATGACTTTTTTTATATCTTCGTCAAAAAAATTGTTTATGTGATTTCCGCTCTTTCGGGACATCCTTTGTGACTAATACTTACATTATTGTCATCTCATGTGACATAAGTAAAAGAGTATGAATTATTTTTGCATCCGGTAATTTCAAAATTTCATCATTACTCAATAGATTTACTCATTAACAGTGATGAAACATCAATTTTGTTTTATTCTTTTGCACTGGTACTGTTTTTCTACCATTTAATCTATAATTCATTTTTTATATCTCTTCCGGATGTTAACTAAAACGTCAATTACTATTGGAATGGGGTGTATTTTTTTAGGAAAAAAAAACAACAGATTTCTTTTATTCAAATGACATAAAACAGAAAATTTAGAAGTATGTGTTTTTGGATTTATAAATGATATGGGGTTTATGAAAACAAGAGAATTGAGTGCATCTGTGAAATGCATCTTTTTAAAGTTTTCGAACACATACACATAGATACTTATAATAAGGAGTTTTCATATACTTTTACACCCTTCAAATAACTAGGTATAAATTTATTGTAATTTTTAAACTCTTATATAAACAGTCGTTAAGGTAATTTATGTTTGTTGCTACACTTTTATGAAATTGAAAATTTGCTGTTACGAAACCGAACACATTGAACTTTATGAGGAAATTTATTATTATTTCATATAACCTTTACAAATGACCATGTGATAAGTGGAATTAACATCATCTATACTCATAATGTTCTTAAAATTTGTAACAAAACCAAATTAATTTTTTTTAATTGTTGTTCGTTTATAGATTCTTTACAATTTGATTTAACCAACCGAGTACAGTTGATCAGCTCATTATACTCTTAGTTTACAAAGAGATATATGATGTTTTGGAGTCATTACTAACTCGCTAGATGGAGTGGATATCGATATAATTAAGTTATGGCGAGGTGCAAAATGATTAATTAATAAAAATACTTGTTTAGTAGAGTTGAAATTAGTTATTCAATTTGACTATAAATGAATTTTTGAGTCATATACATGTGCTTTTGAGTTAGAAAATCTTAAATATTTCTGACTAAGCGCCATTATGACTGGGGATATGAAACAAGGATAATGATTAACCTTTCTTACAATGAACATCAGCAACAATGAACAATTAATACAGTCGTTTGGAAAAAGTTTATAGCCGAATTCAACAACAGTTGAGTTTGGCCATAAATACTTAATAATAAATTTGAATATTGAATATTTTTTAAGAATTCCAAATCTGGAGTTAATACAGTAGTCGACGTTATAATATAATTCGTTATAAGACCATATTGGTTATAAGATCTGATTTTTTATAATTTGGTTTGATCCAAAACATTTAGCATGGGTGAATATTTCGCTATAAGACCCACGAATATAAGACACAAATATATATTACACCTTACTATTGGCCTTTGTAATTGTGTTCCCCAGCTCCTTATTATTTACAAATTTGTTCCGTATAAGACCCAAATTTATTTTTAATGAGTTAAATTCTGATTTAATGGAAAGCAAACCCTTGGCCAACTCCACTTTTGATCTCACTCATCTCCAATAGGACGTTTTTTTTCTTAGAAATTTATGTATTTCTAATTAAGAAAGGTAAAAAATACATTTTGATATGCATTAGTACACAAGGTTAATTATCAAAATTTGATCAAGCGAAATGGAAGATGGCTATGTCTGTATACCTTACGGAAATAACAATGGGTTGAAAGACCCAATGAGTCTTATATCTTATACAAGACGACCACGCATATAAGCAACAAATTTCCAGTTGCAACATGAATAGTCTTATAACCGTCAACTAATGAAGTTATTAAATATAAAAATATAACTTGAAACAAGTTGATTTGTATACAATTAGCCTCAAGTTTTAATAAACTAAACCCAAAATGGTTTAAATTAAAGAGAAAACTCAGAATTTTTATAGAAATAAGAGAGCATATTTGGACAGTCAGTATATAAAATTCTACAGAATACGGATATATCTCTTTCTACTATCCTTACTCTTGATTTATCGATTATTTTTTTTTCTACTTCTAAACTTAAATTACAACTCCTTATCATTTCGTCTCTTATTTAGCTTATTGTGTGAGTGACCTCATTTCCTCAGGTCAACAAAATATAATTTTCTAAAAGTAAGAGCGATAAGAACCTAGCTAACAGTGTTTACTCATTCAATTAATGGTATTATTCATCCTACTCAATTTCTCTATTGTTCTCATCTACACAAAACTTAATATGATAACTACAATAATTTAGAGTTTAACCTCTGCACCATAATAAGTGTCCATTTTACAACAATACCAAATCATATACCATTGTACTCCACAACACTCAACCTATCATCAATAACTTAATTGTAAGTTTGGGTGTTTTCAGTTTTAAGAAATCAGTACGGGATATCGATTTTAAGTACTTTAGGGTGTGTCTTATGAATACAAAACTATGACATTGTGTTGGTGTGTACATTTTTAGCTAAGAGAAGCTATTACCATTTAATTGGAAGTGTCAGTATCATGTCAAGGTATGATAGGTTATTATGAACACAAATTATGATTTGTTTATTGATAAATAATAACTTATTTATAGTCACTCTTCCTTTAATAAGTACGGTTTTAAGAAATGAAAAATTAAAACTATTAAAATTTTTCACTTAATGTGTTTCGTCTATTCGTATTTTCAGTTGATAATCGCAAGACTTTCTTTTTTTTTGCTTGTTGTGGTTTAAATTGAAGAAATTTGGTGACTAAAATTGACCATATAATAAGATAAGATAAAGTATAAGATATGTTTCATACCATCACTATGGGTAATGATGGAGAAATTTCTTTTCGATTTTTTTCACTAAAAACGAAAAAAGAAAGATTACGTTATAAAAATATGAAAATGAGCAAAAAAACGTAATAAGTTTTAGGTTGTATTTATTTACGTTTATTTTATAACGTATTACATTTGTAAAAAAAATATTTTTTTTTCATCTCTAACGAACCGGTTATACTTTGGCGGGTTGTTGACTGTGTTAACAAATGAATATGCATAAATTATTTATTTATACATGTTTGAATCTGTTTGGTCTTTTTTCGGCTTCAAAAACGAGCAAATAAGCTCACCATTTTTGCCGCCCAAGGTGCCGATGCAACAAAATACTCTTATGAAACAAATACACTTCCAACGAATGGCCAACATGTAATTTCTATATAAGTTAGTTAATATCTACAAAGTAGACATGGGTTGGAATAGATGAAATTTAAAATTTTCTTTCTTTGCCCGATTTCTTTAAAAAAAAACAAGGATTTTTAGTCGAAATGTTTAAAATCATATTTTTAAAAGAAAAACAGTGTTTATTTGTAAGGAAACAGAGAGCTGTGATGCTATGCAAAAGCTATGCATTCATTTTTTAGTCAAGTTATTCATCCAAAATAATTATAATTTTAATATTTTTATACTATATTAATTGCTTTATTATTAAAACTTTTTAGTATTTCAGTTAATCATGTTACAGTAAACCTCGGATAAGCCGGATTTCAAGTGACCGGAAAATATGGTTCGTGGTAACCGAGGTTCGGCTTAAGCGTAAGCCGAACATACAACTTGGGGAATAATTTGTTCGTCTTAGCCGAGGTAGTTTTAATTTACCATTACTTTATAACAGTAAGTTGTTGTGGAGACTAAAAATGACTAAAAATATATCATTGGTTCATTTTCTGTCGAATTTCAATGTTTGAAAAGTCATTCAAAAGAAGTTATTCGTTAAATTTTGTAAGAAAAAAGGTGAAGATTCTTTAAAAATTGATCAATTAATTGGTGTTCGTGTTAACCGAGGTAAAAAAGCATGTGCCTTATGGACTGGGACCACGGAAAGGCGTTCGTGGTAGCCGAGGGTTCGGCTTAACCGAGTTCGGCTTAGCCGTTCCATTTATACACAAATTCCCTATCTCAGGGCGCGGACCGGACCAAGTGGTTCGTGGTAACCGAGGGTCCGTGGTAACCGAAGTCGGCTTATCCGAGGTTTACTGTAGTTAGTTGTATGAATGACTACTAATTTTCCATCTTATTTACACAATAATTTACGTAAATTGAAGACTAGTAGTAGTTATTCATAGATACCTACTAATCTTCAATACTTCGTATTACAGATGATGCGTGATACCAAGAACCAAAACAATATAATACCGCTTACAACAATTCTGAAAATTTTGTTCTATGAAGCATGACGCTCATGACAAAAATTTCAAATCTTGATAACAATAACCGCCATGAGCTATATTTTTCATGTGAAATTAAAAAGTGAAACGAAAGTTATCATTTTTACGCTTGTATCATATCATGTGTATCTGTAGAGGTTAGGGTGATTCTCTCGCCGATTTCACACGGGAACATGCATTGAGTAAATTATAATGAAGGTCAACGGAAACTGAAATTGGACAGTTTAAATCTATTAAATTTTCATTTTTTATTATTATTTAATATTTCAGATTAGTTTGTTGAAAAACTACATACAAAGTGAGGATAGTTGACCTTTCAGAGTTGAAAATGAATTCAATTCTGTCGTCAAAAGGCAACTGTCATGTCAACAATAACAGCAAAGGAGTACCTTCTCTTACAAAAATTTCTTCGAGTGAGCACAGTTCAACTAAAACCTGTCACTATGACAACATAAAATTTGATAATAACAAAACGGACAATGATTGTTATGAAGATATAACCAACTACTGCCATCAATCAACTTCAACATGCTCTTCCTCATCAACTTCGTCTTCCTCCGTAGAGGTAAACAAGGTTCATCAAACTTTATATAAAATCAACTAAAGCATGACACATACTATATACACAATTTGCTACCAATTCAGTACCACTTTGTATAATTTTAACATTTGTACATGGCTANTTGCTACCAATTCAGTACCACTTTGTATAATTTTAACATTTGTACATGGCTAACCACCAAAAAAAAAATTTGAGGCTAGCATATAGTGATTATTATAAAAAAAAACTCCTTGACTTTTTTTTTTAACGACGTGATAAAGATGATCACTTTAATTGACTTAACTGGTTAGTTTACTCAATTCAGGCAGTAGTTGCTCAACTTGAAAGTTAGTACATAATAGTTTCAATTACAAATAGTTATACACTTGAACTTGATNAACCACCAAAAAAAAAATTTGAGGCTAGCATATAGTGATTATTATAAAAAAAAACTCCTTGACTTTTTTTTTTTAACGACGTGATAAAGATGATCACTTTAATTGACTTAACTGGTTAGTTTACTCAATTTAGGCAGTAGTTGCTCAACTTGAAAGTTAGTACATAATAGTTTCAATTACAAATAGTTATACACTTGAACTTGATNAGGCAGTAGTTGCTCAACTTGAAAGTTAGTACATAATAGTTTCAATTACAAATAGTTATACACTTGAACTTGATTCCAGTAGGTTAATTTTTTACAAATTTTTTTTTCTACCCTTGCAATATTATATAACATTCATGTTTGCATATATTTAAGAAGAGTGTGCTAATTATTTATTTTTGTGGTCAATTAGCAAAAGTTGTATAAGTGTAACCATTAGCATAGATTTTTGAGTATGATTGTAAGGTAAACTTGAGTAACTCTTATTTTATTTTTATTTTATTTTTGTCTTTCTTGCTTTTGTGATTGGTTTTGTTAGTATGACCATACCAACCAATAGCAGGTGGCCAGTATATCTTTATATATAAAATTTGAACAGGTGTTTGTACTATTAGTAATATTAATACTGTTATGACACATTTACAATACTTTTTCTTATGGTTCTTGTCAATTCTATTCAGTTTTGCATGGGCGTTTTAACTACAAGTGTAGTTTGGAGTAAATATTATTTATTATTATTATTATATATATAATTTATATTATTGATTTAGTTTGTTTTTTTGATTGATTTATTTCTAGAACATAATTTACCAAGTGCCAAAATCCAATGAGTATGCTCAACCGAAATCTAACGCATCCCTCTTTGTTGGTGAGTATTTACTTATTTTGTTTTTGTTTTTAGTTTTTGGATGCTCGTTTAAAAAAATTTTTGAAATTGCATGGATATTGTTTGTTTATTTGATACTCAAGTTTGATTAGATAGGTGTTTAAATATAGGAAATTTAATGTCAACTTTTTCTTTCATCAGATGGGCTAATTCCTCAAGCTGCTAGATTAATTTTGGCACAAAGTCCGAAAAATCGGATAGATTTAGTTGATCAAGACAGACATGATACAAGAGGGAATGTTGTCGTAGTTAACGGATACTCTCAACCAATTACAGAACATATTGATGACCCTGATGACAATTTATTCAGTGACGAGTGTTCAGAAGAAGCTGATTATGGTAAATTACTAACAAGGTCAAAAAAATTAGCAATAGGATTTTCTTAAAAATGAAGGCGTCATGTAAAAAATTTGAAAAATTCTTGTTTACTATTCAACGTTTGCTTGGAGATTTTGTATATGAAGAGTTTACGTGAAAATTACCAAAATTAATGACCTTGAGAGGTCATCAAATATACATTTTGAGACTAATTGTTATAAAGTATCAATGAAAAGATAAGTTTATATAAATTTTAATAGACTTACAACTATAATCTGAACATATGTAAATTTGATCTACCAAGGTTATCAAGGGTTATTAACTTTGATCACTGATAACCCTTGGAGGTCAAATGTTCCGAATTACAATAATGCCTTTTTTCTTTATATTTCTAACTAGTATGAAATTNATAACCCTTGGAGGTCAAATGTTCCGAATTACAATAATGCCTTTTTTCTTTATATTTCTAACTAGTATGAAATTATTCTTTCAAATGATACCCTTTAACTTTGTAGTGACTGTTGTTAACCAGTACAAGTCAAACGACTTTGAATTTTGAAAGTATACTATTTCATCTACAAAAATTTCAAGCTAACATTTTTAAGCNTAACCCTTGGAGGTCAAATGTTCCGAATTACAATAATGCCTTTTTTCTTTATATTTCTAACTAGTATGAAATTTATTCTTTCAAATGATACCCTTTAACTTTGTAGTGACTGTTGTTAACCAATACAAGTCAAACGACTTTGAATTTTGAAAGTATACTATTTCATCTACAAAAATTTCAAGCTAACATTTTTAAGCTCATATAAAAGTGTATTTATTATTAAATATTCACTTTGAGGCACATTTTTAGGCTTTATTGTTGCAGGTTTCTTTGACANCTCATATAAAAGTGTATTTATTATTAAATATTCACTTTGAGGCACATTTTTAGGCTTTATTGTTGCAGGTTTCTTTGACATCTTCGAACTTAATCGAGTTTCATTAATTTTAATTTATAGAATCACAGGGGAGATAAATATAATAATAGAATTGTTAAATTAATTTCAAAATATGACATGAGGCAATCGTTAAATATTCTTTCTGGTGTTCATCTCAATTTTTAAAATCGCATATAGCGATTTCAAATTTTTCTCTTAAGACATTGAACTAGCAGAATCTAAGAAACAAAAATGTGTAGGAATTATAGTTTGACAAAAAAAAATTTATACGTATGAGAAGTTAGTTTTGATCCATTTTGCTTTTCAGAACAAATCCTGGTCTAAGAAATTTTCTATTTTCTTTTGTTAATTAAGCTTTAGTCTATCTAGTTGAAATTTGTGTATAAAAACAGTTTTTTTTATATATATAATGTTTGTATTCAGAATTGAAAAGTGGATAAAAAATAAGGTCACCAGGATCAAAGGGTCAAAATATATGATTTATTGTAAATCATGTTTTGAAACTAAATTTTACAACACTCACCATTCTGTTACATCTTATATTTAAATTTAAAAAATTAATTTAACATCATAATTAATCATAACTTTTGACACTTTGAATCCCAAATGCACAGAATTTTGTCATTTTCTTACATTTTTCTAATACATTTTCATAAAATTAACATTTCAGGAGAAAACAAAACCGAAGTTAATAAANCATTTTCTTACATTTTTCTAATACATTTTCATAAAATTAACATTTCAGGAGAAAACAAAACCGAAGTTAATAAAAAATTTGAAATATTATTACTATAGTGCGACTAGAAATCTTAAAGGCTATGGGAAGAGACTTTTGGCCCCTTGTTCTTTGTTGGGGAAAGCAGTACTTTTATAATTGATGGTCAAATAGCATTTTGACTGAAAATTTTTCCTGTGAATGTATTAATATTATAAGTAGCAGTTTCAGATAAACTATTTTAAAATAGTGGAACAAAGTAAAAAAAAATCAAGGCTATACGATCAATAGAACAAAAATTATAATTGTTTGAAAATTGAAATTCTTAGATGTTATTTTGAGACGATGTGCTAAAGTAGAGGCGCTTCATAAAAACATCCAAAAATTTTAATTTTCAAAAAGCATAACTTCTTAGATGAAGGATAGTAGCGATTTGATTTTTCAACTTCGTATTCTACTTTTCAATTGTCTTTCTGAAACTGTAGAGTTTTCCCAGAAAATAATTTAAAACTAACAACTTTCCCTTCATAGAGATTACTTCTCTATTAAACATAATTTAAGGTCGGACTGTAGTAGACTAAGACTTTCCCCAGCAAATAGCATGGAACAAAAGTAGGTTCTCATACTTGTAAAAAAATTTCTAATGTTCAAAAATATCACACTTGCCATTCACAGATGTTTACTTTCTCACTTCTGATGTATTATTAGACTTTTACTAATTTCTCAGATTTTAGCTTGTCCGACTTGAAAAAATTTTTTTAAAGAGGTCCGTTTTCTTTGCTATGATGCCTTATTTAGCAATATCTTATTGTATAAATTGTATTATGTTGTAGGACTGCAAGTAATTCACGAAGAAACGGAGAGTCAAATGGAGTCTGACAGTGAGCAGGAANTGTATTATGTTGTAGGACTGCAAGTAATTCACGAAGAAACGGAGAGTCAAATGGAGTCTGACAGTGAGCAGGAATTGGACAAAGGATCTGACTACTGCTCAGAGACACTAAGACAGCGAAAGACACATAATGACTCTCTCTCAAAACTTGACCTACTGCCAGAGTATTCGTCGTCATGGTTACAACCAACAAGCTCCTCCTCCCCTGAATCCAACAACCTTGAGAAGACCAATCTCAAGTCACTTCCAGATGAAATCATCATAAAACATATACGAGTACCATCGGATTGGGATCCAGTGAGACTCAACCCTTAGTAAAACTAGTTTATTCAAAACCTGTTTGGATAACTTAAGTATTTTTCCTTTTAAACATAGGATTTGTTATTAAAGAGAATTTACACAATTCCCGAGCCTTTGAGAAACAGTGGAGCCAATGGAAGCGTGAGTAGTGAAGCAATGGAAGGACATATGCAAATTTTGAGTGGAAATAGAAAGAAAGGGACATTTTGGAATGCATGGAAACGAAAATATTGTGTTGCAACTGATGGGAAACTTACAGTTTATGAGGTGCAAATTGAATAATAAGCTTAAAATTGACCTAGCTCAAACAAAATTTTAATTAATTATTCATTTTTTATAGAAAAATGACTGTCAAGACTTATTCCAATCGATCAATCTCATTGGTGGAAAAGTGGATTTTCTAGATCCTGTTGAATTTGTTGGTCCTGAGAAAGGAAAAACATTGGTCAACAGAATTTTAGGAGTGGATGATGGGGTAAAATGAGAATATGAATGAAATATTTAGAGGTTACACCTTAATTTACACTTTTGTTTACTGATTTTTGTATAGAAAGGTCATTATCTAGTGTTCCAGTGTTCAACTACAAATGAAGCAAATTGTTGGATTACAACATTCCAACAACAAATGACAGTTCCTAAAACATTTGCCGTTCCAATACTGCCTAATCACCTTTCAATTTTTCGCGATATCTTATTGGTGGATTTTGGTTCCACGAACATACGAGCAGGTGTACTCACGCATCAACGTAAGCTTTTTTATGTGTAATATTTAGTTAGAGATAAAAGCAGAGTAATTTTTTTTCGCCATATTGGATGACGGAGAGGACACTGGAATAATCCGAATAGATGGGTTGCTATTGGTGATGATGGGGCAAATGGTGAATAACCGGTCCATAATTTCCAAATTTTGTGAAATTTTTCCGTAGACCGCGTCTATGGAAAATTCTAAAGAGAACCTGAAAGAAAACCTAAAAGAAACCCTAAATTAAATAATGAAAATAATTTTTTATTGGCCGGATTTTCTACACTGTGTTCGAATAAGAAGGCGAAAATTCGGCACTAGAGTTTTTAAAAATTCCACAAATTAGAGTCTTGTGACACTTTTTAAGTTAAGTAGAGTTAACAAAACTTTGGTAGAAACGATTTTCAGGAACTTGAGCAGTTCATAATGTATGTAAAATTTGACATACTCAATTTTTATTTTCTTCAAAATCATTTTTCAAAAATTTCGCCTTCTTATTTGAACGCACTGTATAGGATGGGTTTTTTCATAATCCGGATTTTTCCACAACGGTTTTATACTGCGACTTGTAAGCATATTTGTGGGTTATTGCTTTATTTTGAATCCAACAATACCTTTTTCAAACCTTAGACGAACAAGGATAGAATGCTATTTTTCTACTACTAGTTTATAAACCTCATTAATTTATTGTATAAGGATGAAATATGGGTAATATGGGAATATTATATTATATTTATAATATATTATATTTATATTATATTTACAATAAAATTAGGAAGCGTGATTAATTTTACAGCAAGTTATGTGACGTAAGCAAATCCAAAGTGAATATAATGATGAAAACTGAGAAAATATAATATAGGAGGACTTTAATGTACATGCATGGGGCAGGTTTTTAACAGAATTGGTAAACAATTCAGTCTTAATTTTGCGCAAAAAGAAACTTCGAATTTAAAATTTATCACAAAATCCGTAAAGTCAACAATTTCATTTTCTATTTGTCACAGGTGGGTCAAGTTTGTCACAAATTATAAGCTAGAAATGAATATCCAACGATTGATAAATTATTGAGAACATATGCGAAGAATTGGAATTTCAAGAATGAAAAATGAAACTTTTAGAAAATGTCTTGTAAAATAATGCGGATTTAGATACAAATTAAATTATGCTTTTTTTTTTAAACCTGTATATTTGTTATAAAATCCTCAGTTATGGCAAGCAAGCATGAGTTAATCAATCAAGTTTGAAAATAAATTTTGGCAGAAACCGACTGATTGAAAGAGATCTAACTGAAACGCCTTCGAATCCTAATTTAGTTATATCTTTAGGATTCTTAAGCGATAGCGATTCTGGCAGCGTATTTTTCACTCTTGACGATGATTCGGATTATAAGGATGAAGCGATGGAAATTAGTCAAAAGTAAAGAAAAAATTTTTTAATATTAATTGTCGAGAAATCAAATGTCTTAGGTAAAACTGAATTTGCTTTCGTCCTTAATACCTTAACCACCTTCCAATGTATTCAAACNAAATCAAATGTCTTAGGTAAAACTGAATTTGCTTTCGTCCTTAATACCTTAACCACCTTCCAATGTATTCAAACTTTGATTCTATAATAGTAATTAGAATTTTTTGTTAGGTTCTTAGGTTAGATTGTTTTGTTAGGAGCAAGTGGGCTGATAAATAGGGTTGATACAATCAGCGGATGGTTCTTTACTTCGACCATTATATTTGTTTTATACAAAGGGTCTGAATCAAATACAGTAAAAACTATTCCTGCCGGCAAAGAAAAGAAAACTTTTAGGCGAAAATTATAATTCATGTAACACGTGGAATCGATATAAATAAAAGTCACAATTATTCGTCAAAGTATTCGCTATTCGAAAGCAGACCAAAGTCGAAGTTTCGACATTCGTCTTTATTCCAATATTGGGATTCGCGGCATCCCTAATTATAATAACTAGCTAAATTGGTCAGATAACTTATAATTATATAAAATTATTTTTCGATGAAAGAGTGGTTGTGCAAACATGACACTAGAAATGTATATAATTATACACATTGTGAGACATTCAGTTTTTCTTAAATTTTTTATACTTTTCAAATTCTTGAACAGAAACGGGTATGAAAACTGTGACCTGAATTAGTGAATTGATATTTTTTGTTTTGAAAAGGTAGGAGAGATACGGGAAACTTCTTATGTCGTTCTGTCCCAGAAATCTTAAAAAATACATAATTTAAGAAGTCAAACTTTGATATTCTACCAGAGAAATAACAACACAATCTTCTCTGTCTTGTACAGTTTTAGAAAGGAAATTGTTGAGTGCAAAAGGATGTAATAACCCTTANACAACACAATCTTCTCTGTCTTGTACAGTTTTAGAAAGGAAATTGTTGAGTGCAAAAGGATGTAATAACCCTTAAGCCTGTACATAATGTAGCAATAAAAAAAGTTCTCAGATGACAAAGGAAAGTTCGATATTGAGAACTTTTCGACTACAACCTTTGAAAATATAAAAGCTTTTATAATTTTATGGACCCTAAAGGAAGTCAAATTTAAGATACATCTTTTCAGTTCTCTATATAAAGTGAAGGTCAACGAAATCGATATCGTGGGAAATTGAAAGTGCTCTAATATANCAACACAATCTTCTCTGTCTTGTACAGTTTTAGAAAGGAAATTGTTGAGTGCAAAAGGATGTAATAACCCTTACATAATGTAGCAATAAAAAAAGTTCTCAGATAACAAAGGAAAGTTCGATATTGAGAACATTTCGACTACAACCTTTGAAAATATAAAAGCTTTTATAATTTTATGGACCCTAAAGGAAGTCAAATTTAAGATATATCTTTTCAGTTCTCTATATAAAGTGAAGGTCAACGAAATCGATATCGTGGGAAATTGAAAGTGCTCTAATATAGGCTAGAGTACTGCTTGCAAACTGGTGAAACAAATTTTTGAACATTTAATTGAAGAATTGTAACTTAAGTTATTAAAAATCACTATAAATTTCTTAGTTCCAAATTAACATAATATTTTTTAGCTCCATTATTTGCTTGTTCTTAAAATTTCAGAGATATCGTTTTCGTTAGCATAGCACTCTGTTTATCTCCCTCTATAATTAACACTCACGCCATTTTTCACATAATCTCCACCAACAATACATCGGTCCAAAAATAATACCTACCGACATTTAAAAGGATGGAAGGAAATTACTCTGCTTTTATCTCAAACTTGTAAAACATGGTATAGTAAATATCACATGCAAAGAGGCCGATTTTGAATTCTACACTTTCAAAATCGACCTGTTCGCAAGTGATATGGGTTGTTACTAATCACCAACATTGTTACAACAAAATTTTCAGGCGATTCCGTTTGAATTTTGAAAATAAGTAGGAACAAATGAAATTTTGAGTTTTGTATTTTTGTTTTGAATATCCAAAGTAAAGTTTTTATCAACCTAGAATAAGTATAAAACTTAAGGAATTAGGCGAAACGAATATGAAGCCTAAAACGCAAAAAGTAAACAAACGCTTAGCAGTTAGTATGTGAGTATATTATNTGTATTTTTGTTTTGAATATCCAAAGTAAAGTTTTTATCAACCTAGAATAAGTATAAAACTTAAGGAATTAGGCTAAACGAATATGAAGCCTAAAACGCAAAAAGTAAACAAACGCTTAGCAGTTAGTATGTGAGTTAATAAAAATTAATCGTTTTTTTTTAAATTTCTTTCAGCGACACTCCCTGCCTTATTCTTCAACGCAGTGATGTCACAAAATGAAGAAACTCAGCGTTTGATTTATGGGAATGAGGTTTATTTACCAAAAAACAGAAAAAAGGCTAAAATTAAATTTCCATTTGAATCTACATCAAAATTGTGCCAGGTATACATTACTTGTTTTTATACGCTACCTGTGCTGTCACACCAATTAAATTCTGTAATTAAAATTTTAGAATACGGTTGACTTGAGTGCCTTGAAGGGTTTTCTGCTCAAGATTTTTACAGATCTGAAAATTACGCCAAATAACTACCGACTCATCCTTACACTTCCAAGGAGAATTGACAAGAAATGTCGTCAAAATATCTTGCAGCTACTTTTTCATGAATTTCAAGTATTAACTAGACAAAGAAAGAAGAAATTTTTTTTGTTGAATTTTTATTAAAAATCATATTTTTTTCTCTTTTTTTTCAGTTACGGAGTGTTTTGATGTGTCATCAAAGTGTTATTTCATTTTGGGCACATTCCGCCGAAAATGGGATTATTGTTGATATTGGAGAAAGATGTGACGTTGTCCCTGTGAGTCAAGGGTTTGTTCTAAGTCATGCATGGGGTAGAGCTCCATTTGGTGGTCATGTTTTGAAACATTCCCTCCGACAAGGATTGGGACCACAGGTAAATATACTTCAACCAATCAGAATCCTTCTTATATATTTTTTACTAAAAAATATCCTAATTTTAAGGAAAATGGACTTTATCTCTCTACACCTGCAGAAAACTTAGTTTTGCGATTTATTTCCGAAAATTTTGTTTGTGTTACCAATGGGAATATGACAAATGGACGGAGATTATCACAAGACTCTCAAGAAATTGTTGTAGAAATGGACTTGAGAGATGTTCTTCCATTTTCTTCATTAATTGGGGTGAATCAAGAAATCCTAAGGGGTGTAGCTGAAGGATTTTTTGAACCTGGTCTCTATGGACTCGATTGCGATAGTTTACAAAAAATATTATTCAAATCACTAATGGTGAGTAAAAAATTGACACATGCGCATATGAACTTTAGCTTAAACTGGTTAACTAATTGATTACTTTTATAGGATTGTGGTGTTGACATTCGTAAAGAAATGTCTAAGAATATTTTCCTAGTTGGTGGAAGTACACTTATTCCTGGATTTCCCGAACGGTTAGAATCAGAATTAACAAAACTTTGCCCACTGTATTTGAAACCTATTGTAAGTTATTACAAATTTGAATTTTTGTACTAATCATTAATTTTCTTACAAATTATTAGAAGAGAATTATAAGAAAATTATATATATTTTTTCTATTACTAGATACATGTTTCTCCATACCGTTATCATTCGTCTTATATCGGAGCGTCGGTATTGGCTGGAACTGAGGCTTATGAAAAATCTCTCCTTCAACGCGTCAATTATGATGACGGCCCTGGACCTGCACACTGGTTAATCTAAAAAATTATAACTTTTTTTTTATAACAGACGGAAACACGGATTCTGATTAGTTTTATTTCATGTTTTTATGATGAGTCGCCATAATAACTATTCAGAGTCCNCATTCGTCTTATATCGGAGCGTCGGTATTGGCTGGAACTGAGGCTTATGAAAAATCTCTCCTTCAACGCGTCAATTATGATGACGGCCCTGGACCTGCACACTGGTTAATCTAAAAAATTATAACTTTTTTTTATAACAGACGGAAACACGGATTCTGATTAGTTTTATTTCATGTTTTTATGATGAGTAGCCATAATAACTATTCAGAGTTCAGCTGAATTTTCAATTATAAAACTGACGTACAATAGGTGACATAACTGTAACCAAATTCATTTTGAACAAAATTATTGCTGATCGTTTCATAACAAAAATTCATACGAATTATGACTTTTCCCGTTTTATTGTTGCGGAGACGCTGGGTTTTTTTAAATTTTATGTTGAAATATACATTAGAAATACCTATGATGTTTAATGAATTACATTAAATTTTTCATTAAAATTCTGTGCATGCTAGAATCCGATTTGTAGAGGACACTCTTACATATGTAGATTTGTCTCACAATTATGGTTTCTAACAAATCAAACTAAAATGTTTACTACAAATTTAAAGCAGAAATCAAATATTCCTTTGACTACAACATTTAGTGATAATTTATGCCTAAATTTTCCAATTATTGACAAGGTAGAGTTACCTATAAAACTCTTTAACAAGGATAAGTTCACACATCAGNCAATTATTGACAAGGTAGAGTTACCTATAAAACTCTTTAACAAGGATAAGTTCACACATCAGGCCTATTGTACCATCACTTGCTACTTGCTACTTACCAAATTCTTTGGTGAAGTAGCAAGTAAGCGTTGCATCATTTTTGTAGACAGTGGAAAGTGAAAAGTAGGCTGGAGAGTGGAAAGTGACGTTACTTTTCACTCGTCATACAGTTTTAGTTGCACGATCGCAGTTAACTTTTTAAAAAGTAGAGAGTAAATGAANCGCAGTTAACTTTTTAGAAAGTAGAGAGTGAATGAACTTTCCAGTAATTTTGGTAGACGGAAGAAGGGCTCTACTAAGTCGAGAATTGTAATAGTAGAAGTAAGTAATTTACTAAATTAATTTATAATTGGATTTAAAATACTAAAATAATATTGCTTTTGCTAGAAATGAATCATTTATTGTTTTCGATGAAGATGAAGATGAGGACAACTTTCTTCAAGCAAGAGTTCAAAGGCCTCCAAAAACACCGACTCATTTATGTGACGTCACTCGTCACTCATAATCACTTTACACTTGCCGGAAAACTCTAAGTTTTGAAAAGTCTAAAAGCAGTCTTGGTGCAACAATAANCTCATAATCACTTTACACTTGCCGGAAAACTCTAAGTTTTGAAAAGTCTAAAAGCAGTCTTGGTGCAACAATAACACTTTCTACTTTACAGAAATTAAAAAGTAGAGAGTAAAAAGCTAGCAAGTTAAAAGTTTATGGTGCAATAGGCCCCAGGTACCACGAACCTACAAAAAAAAAACGGTTTTTGTAAATTTCTCATAGCAACCTTCAGCTCAGTGATGTTGATTTAAAAATTTTTTTTCGAAAACTAGATTCTTGAGATCAAATTAATTCATGACTAAATTTGCCTTTTTGCTGAAACTAGATATGCATACTTATGAACGTTATGTTATTGATATGATCAAAGTTGCTAGGAAACAAACCGTAAAGAGATTAAGACATACTCCTTTTTTTTATTCATTTGAAATTTCCAACTCAGATGTTGAATGTCATCCGACTTNTTTTTTATTCATTTGAAATTTCCAACTCAGATGTTGAATGTCATCCGACTTCCATTATACACTGGTTGCTATAGGAAAAAATTAAAGAAAAATGGAATTGAAATTTTTTTGAAAAAGTTTTATTTCATATAAGATCATATTGGCCGGCCGTTCATGTGCAAAATTAGAATTTAGCAAAAAAAAAATAACAAATTTGACTGAAAATTGTCTGGGTTCAATTGCAATAGTTCGTGTAAAAGGTTACAGCTGAATGTAACAATATTTATTCCTGCTGGAATGTTGATTAGTATCATTGAAATTTGTCATTTCGTTGAAAAATTGCAGTTGTGCATCAACATTGAATGTCTTATCTGTAATATTTATTGACATCGTTTACCTGAATCCGAGTGTACTACCTCACATAAAATTATTCCAAACTCGATGACAATTCCAAATTTTAGTAGGATCAATGTAATTATTATATTTTTTAAATTAACTTGTTTACACTTTGTCTAGCTTATTTTTCAAAAATCNAGTAGGATCAATGTAATTATTATATTTTTTAAATTAACTTGTTTACACTTTGTCTAGCTTATTTTTCAAAAATCAACAATAGTATGGTTTAACCACTTTAGGGTATTTTTTCCTAGCAACAATGGGTATGATTTTATTCTAAAAACGATTTTTCCATTTTCAAACAAAAATATCCTTTCCAAATTAAACTACCAGTAAATATAAAATTTTGTTGAAACCCATTTTGTTATTTGACATTATTTGTTTCACATATTATTTTATTATTGTAAGTAAGATGAGATTATTTAGAAAACATATTTCTGTTCACGTTTTGTGTTCCCCCTGAACATTCACTGTATTTTGCACCTTATAACTTCAAATTGCATCATTGGTCGCAGTTACTACGAGTTTCGAAATATGTTTTATTAACTTGCTGTTGTTATGTTATGTTATTCTTGTTTCATATTCTTGTTTCATATTCTTGTTTTATTAACTACGGAGTCCCCACAGTTAGTAGATAGGTTAGTGTTGAAACATATGGACACAATCTGAGTTTAATGTGTCAAGTATACTTCATCCTCGTGTTCCTTGCATTCACAAAAGTGTCCAATGGTGGGGTGGGAATAGAAAGCTGCTCGTAAGTTTCAAATTCCTTCCAAGTATGTTATAAACTTATAAACTATATTATAACTTAATTAATGCAGGGAATCTTGAGGCAATTAAATGTCTGTTATGTCGTAGTACGACCTTGCGAATTATCAAATTAATCCAAAAATTGTTCAAAACATTCGACGCAAGAAATAGCTATACTTTTTTTTAACATATGTCATCAGAGACAAACGAGTATCTACTACTATTGTATAAATTTTGCATCCTGATGAACCATTAAGTTAATAATATTCTTGACTCAGTTTATCCATATGGAATTATTATTTAGAAAATCATGATTTGTTAAAACAATATTTTTAAATTCTTCAGCTATTACACGGAAATCCAAAATAAAAAAGTTGCGTAGCTGTAAATAATTCATAAATTATTATATTTTTTAGACTTTTGGCCCAAAATCAAACGAAAAGATAGAAAATCACTTTGAATCTGCTTATTCTGATATTCAAAAGGCAATATTCAGTAACATTACTCCTAAACCCAGTTCGCAATTGGAATTACACCCAATTGGCTTAACCTATGCAAGTACGATATCCACTTCTTTCTCAAGGTGATTCCAGACGGTAAGTGTTACGCATGGGTTCAAATTGAATGTTCACAACTTGACGTGTCTGGAAACAATGAAAACCAAAACGATTACAAAGTTATAACATATTCTACCTGTGGTTGTCATTCAAATGAAAAAGCGCAAGAAGATCTTTTATATAATATTCTAAAGCTGAATAATTATACTATGCAGGTAAAGCATCTAATTTAACAACACTTAAATTCTAATTTTTATAAATTTTTGCACCAATTTCGAAGCGTGATTTATGAACCAGACCCGCAGATCGTATTCAATAGATGGATAAAAAATATATTCATTGTCACTTCAGATAAGCCAAGTTTATTGAATTTTAGTCATTGAATTGACTCGTTGCAAAATTTAGATAACATATGATGATACATTAGAAGTTGTTGATAAATTATTGTCTAAAGTTATACAAGATATCTTATGTAAAAGTAGAAGTGTTGCTAACCTAGACGAATGTACTCAAGAGCATGCTGAATTATTTAAGAAAAAATTTAAGAATGCTCACAATACCTATCTTATGCCCCGTTACTATGCTTTCAAGAACAAAAAAAGAAATGTTTCAACTTCATTTTTTGTTTTAATTGTCTACGAAATACTCCATACTGATAAAGAACTAGATGGGAAATTCATTTTGGGAGTAATTCCGGTATGCACCAATGGTTTGTTTTCGAATATTGGAATAAGATTTATTGTGATGAACAGTAACAGAATTGGAGATAAGTGTACACTCCCTCAAAATCTGCGTCTTGAATTTCTAATTCAGTTCTCAAGGCTTACTGGATGTGACTCTANTAAGTGTACACTCCCTCAAAATCTGCGTCTTGAATTTCTAATTCAGTTCTCAAGGCTTACTGGATGTGACTCTGGAGGTAATACAGTCAACGCTTGTTATAACAAACTTTTGAGTCGTTATATCAGCTTGTTGTAACAAGCTTGATGTTATATAGAATATAACAACATTGCTGTCAAAATAANTAAGTGTACACTCCCTCAAAATCTGCGTCTTGAATTTCTAATTCAGTTCTCAAGGCTTACTGGATGTGACTCTAGAGGTAATACAGTCAACGCTTGTTATAACAAATATTTGAGTCGTTATATCAGCTTGTTGTAACAAGCTTGATGTTATATAGAATATAACAACATTGCTGTCAAAATAANTTTGAGTCGTTATATCAGCTTGTTGTAACAAGCTTGATGTTATATAGAATATAACAACATTGCTGTCAAAATAATTATATGGGAAATGTGTGTAAAGTATGACTAATTTTTTTAAGCCTACGTTAGATTCTTGGGTTGTTATTCGCCAATGATCTCTAGCTTAGTTGCTGGTTTGATCATAGAGTATTAATACTGCAATAACTAGGAGGATTTAGGAATTCAAATCCCAAAATACCAGAATCCACAGAAGAGCCCAAAGGGGCAAATTTAACACGATTAAAGATTATTTTGACTAATTCCTTTACAAAATCTTTCCAAATGACCTTCAACAAGGAGATTTTTTCATGGGAACAAAATGCACCTTGGATGATTCTTACCATTGACTGTCATTTAAGATTACAATTAGTTCCAATACTCCATGTAGTTATTACGTAGTATTAATACTCTAAGGATTCGCATGACATAATGATTAATCCACATGGGTACGAGTAATAAATCTTCTTTAGATGGAAAATATTACATCAAGGTATATAGTCTCACAAATGATAAACTTTTTGAAATTAACATAAATCTGAGATTTTTCTTTAAAATAATATTGTGTTCTTACAAAGGGGTTGTTGCTATAGCTGAATTTCATTATAATCAAGGCCGACCAAATGAACTGTTTACATTTAATCGCATTTTACAAATAATCTTTGATCGTTTTATTGATAACTGATTTCTTCGCGAATTATAAAAATTGTTACCGAAAGATGTAAATATTGTCGAACCATTTGGCGTGAGCCTTGGCTGGGGTTTGAAATTCAAAAGTTTGTCAATTAAAAAAAAATTAGCCTTGTGCACGCCGATCCGAAAAAAATTTCTCATTTAGGCAGAATTGAGAGGTTGAGCATGCTATTACCATTAAGATTTTGTAGATTGGATTTAGGCACTGGGTGTAAATGAGAGCCTCCATGGTAACTTTCGATAGTAACCTCCAACGGTACTAAACACGTAAGAAACTTGCAAGCCTCCAACATAAAGATTAATAAACAAATAATAAATAAAAAACAAAAAGAACCGAAAATAAAAAACTTAACTTAGAACTAAAAGAAAATGAAAAAAAAACGGGGAAGGTTACCATCAGAAGTTTCCATGAGAGGCTACCAGCTACCACCTGTTCCTTATTTTATACAGATTTTGAAAAAGGTAAAATGCATTCTTACGCGATAGTCATCAACTGGTGATACATTTAGGGCATGACTGAATGAATGAATCGAAGTGAATTTGCTCTTTTCCATCTGTGGTATACTTGGATCCTAATTGACCCTAATCCCTTGCCCTGTGGAGAGAGGTTATCGAGTCCACCGGAAACCAACAAAGGAATTAATTAATAATTTAATAAATAATATAAAAAATCAAACNAGAGGTTATCGAGTCCACCGGAAACCAACAAAGGAATTAATTAATAATTTAATAAATAATATAAAAAATCAAACCCAAGATGGTGGATAGAGGAGATCCTTTATTCTTGAGGTTTTGATTCCATCTGAGGCTTCGCATCTAGAAGACTCAAAACAAGGTAAGTATATATATATATATGCTTGTAATAAAGATTATGATAATAATAGTAATAATAATAATATATCTAGGGAGGGATGTTAGTTTAAGATTAAAGGGATGGTGAAGAACAACGAGTCCAGTGATGATGCTTCTNTATATATATATATATATGCTTGTAATAAAGATTATGATAATAATAGTAATAATAATATATATCTAGGGAGGGATGTTAGTTTAAGATTAAAGGGATGGTGAAGAACAACGAGTCCAGTGATGATGCTTCTNATATATCTAGGGAGGGATGTTAGTTTAAGATTAAAGGGATGGTGAAGAACAACGAGTCCAGTGATGATGCTTCTGCCGTTGGCGGGAGAATCCAGCCTGAGACTCCACATGTTCTCCACACATCTTTAATCACACTTTTTATTCATTGAAATAAGGGTATAAAAAATTAAGGAAAATTTTATTTTTCAAAAATTCTCAGCAATTTTGGACTAAATATTGCCTAGCCCTGTGCTTGGTAGCGCTCTTCACTTTAAGCTACCAAAGCTTTGGAAATTGCCAAGTTCTCTTGTCCAATTTTCTTAATTTGATTTGTTTTTGCAGCAATTACACCACCTAACTGATAGTGTAAGTTGTCAATTAAAGGCAACAAATACTTCCTAACATTCAAAACAATATTATCTCATTCTAGATCAGATTTTGGCTAAATAATTTGTAATTATTTGGGCAAAAAATTATACTATTGCAGCCGCAAATTATAAAACTCGGGAGGGAAGAGCAATGGTCTAATCACGTGGTGCATAAATCTCGCGGCGGCCCCGCGTGTNACGTGGTGCATAAATCTCGCGGCGGCCCCGCGTGTGGCTCTCAGCTATTTGGTTCGACAATATGTATCGTATTAATCTCATTAATATTGTCTCATTAAATCGCATTACGTAGCATTTTTTGTAATTGAAAACTACAAAATTAAAAATATTTCAGTTATATTTAGTAAAAATTATAAATTAGATTGGGTTAAAAATTATAATTTAGAAGAAGAAAAANTGGCTCTCAGCTATTTGGTTCGACAATATGTATCGTATTAATCTCATTAATATTGTCTCATTAAATCGCATTAAGTAGCATTTTTTGTAATTGAAAACTACAAAATTTAAAATATTTCAGTTATATTTAGTAAAAATTATAAATTAGATTGGGTTAAAAATTATAATTTAGAAGAAGAAAAAATATCGAATTGAAGTCAATTACTTCAACTGGAACTGTCGTGGGTGAGAGAGTGTGTACAACTATCGCACATAATTCAAACAGAATTTCTGTATTCTGGAGTTGGACGTTGGTATTTACTTGTTGATCTAAAATTAGGTGATTCACTTTGAGTTTTAGCCAAAGTAAGGTTAATTAACGGAGATACACGACGCTTTGGAATCATTACCAAGACGCCAGGTCGAGTTTTCATCGAGATACTTCAGTTTGAATTTGAAACTACATGGTCATTTAACCAATGGTTAACCAGTAGAATGTGGATGAACCGTATAATAATTTCATTTTCTAGCGTAGAAATTACTTTTAATCATTAAACTTTAATGATATTTTCTGTAGAAAATGAATCGTACTAAATCGCAATTTTCACAAATATAATCGTATTTCCTGAAAAAAAAATCGAATTTTTTGGTCGACCTTGCTTATAATCGACTAGTTGAACGTAATATGCTCCATATAGTAAAACCAAACTTTACATTGTTATAATAACAATGTTGCTTATAAACTTGACTTGTTATAACTTAATTCTACTAAAGAATAAACAAATTTGGTTAAATTGTGAAACTTTGAAGATAATACTAAAATTAAAATTTTTGTTTGCTTAGAAGTGGAATTGGGGTCGTGGTCTATGGAAAAGAATTGTAAAATATGAGAATGATCATTTCAAAACCAAAAAGATTGATATTATTAATAATATAGTACAGTTACTAAGAAAGAAATTTAGCATATTGAAACGTGGACATATTAAAAGTGAGCTTTGGGAAGGGGTTGACTTACAACCAATTGAATTTCCTGAAGAGTTAATAGATTACAATCGATTTTATGTCTTGTAGAAATTATTTGAACCGTCGGATACTTGTGACGTTCCTGAAATTGGTAATACATTCGCAACCGTAGCATTTCAAATTGAAAACGGAGGGAAATGTACTATACAGCAATTTACTGTTCATAATCCACAATATGATGAAGCCAAAGCAAAGTTGGAATTACTAAAAGTATTGATGAGAGAAGGTGGTCATTTTCTTATGGTAGCGGTGTCATATGCACATTACAAAATATCAATGATTATGGCTTTTATAATTGTGTTTACTTTAGGAATGGACTCCATACCCGGTCACACTTCCTCCTAAATATAATGTCGTTCAACCTATTCCCATAAATACCTTAAAGAATACAGACAAACATTTCAAAAAATTTCAACAGGGACATCAAATTAAACAGGTAGAGTATAAGCTGGACAAATGCAAATGGATATCTACTAACTAACAGGTTGACTGTTATTTACGAACTGACATCAGTTTCATCTGGCAATTCCAATTCCTGGGTTTATGCAATTTTTGAGTTATCAAAAATTGAGAAAGGACAAAATTGTGTGAAGAACATAAAAGTTGGCAAATTGGAAGAAAAATTAGAAAACGTAGAAAATGAATTTAGTGCAAAGAAACCGAAAAAAAGGCTGTCATATTGAAATCACATCAAATTTATTAATAATGTGTAAGTATACCCTATTTAACAAACTGACAACTGAAGTGAAACTAGTTTTACAATCGTCTGCATTCGGAATAATTGTATTAATTGTAAGATTAATTAAAATATTTAATGTAATCAACTCCATATTTTGTACCAAAACACCTGAAGTATTAAGTTTTATTGGTTTGGGCAAAGAAGTGGATTTTACTTGTGCGGCAAAGCGTCCAAATTTTTTGTATACCCTATATTATTAATTTCTTCACATTTTTTCATTCGCTTATTCGTGAGTATTTGCGTTCATTGACTCTGGATTTTGAATAAATTTATGAAAATTCCGCTATACGAAACCACTCAAAGGTTTTCTTACAATCTGTGTTAGAAATTACTGGATCCATCATTTAAATTAGTAGATATTTGGACTTCTGTAACAGTCCAATCAAAGCGAAAAAGTTCTTGCTAGTGTCCACGGACACCGATTGTTGTCACTTCTGTTTATCGGGTGGGTCAAATTCTGTCTTTATCATGAGAGATTTGTTGGAGAATAATTGTCAGCTTTGTAAGTAACTCAATTAATTGTTGACATAAGCAGCAAAAATATTAGCAAAAACACTTCCAAATTTCCTCCCAAAAATACATACTTTTGATAATCACTAGCGGTAAACCAAACGTCCAATTTTGTTGATCCCATTTGAACATTGCTCATTACGTAAACGTTTAGCATTGTCCAAAGTTTCAGTTCATTAAAAGATAACTTCAGGAAAATTATGTGTTAATGTTGATGGCCTCTAGCAGTCAACCATGACGTCCAATTTTGTAAGAGCAACGTACTACTACTATATCTAATCTGACTATAGCAACACCTTGGGTGTGCAATTGATTGCAAATGGTGCGCAAATGTTTGCACCCAATTCGGGAGCTATTTTTTCAAGGTCCAGTAATGACAAGCTTAGATATAAGACGCTGAAATTTTTTATTTGATTTATTCAAATACATTTAGTATGGGGAATAAATGCGCTAAATGACCAACTGACAAGAGAAAAAAAAGAATATAAGGACATAAATTTTTGTCGTAATAATTTGGCATTAGGGGTTTCATAAACTTCACTTATAAGCAGTGTTCGTTAAATCCCTAATTTTTCGTTTACCATTTCTCCCGGGGAAAATGGGAGATGAACGAAAAATTGTTAGTGGGGTTATTGGGAGAAATGGAGTATTGGGAGTCCGCGAATTCAAAGTCTGCCAACTACAAAATTGAATTAGAAATTGAATTGGAAGTAGCAAAAGCAAAAACTAAAATGTAAAAATTAGAAAGTTCCATGTAAGTTTAAAATTTTTTTTTGTTATTCAATTTGAAAAAAGGAGTAGCCACTATTTTCGCGCGTAGCAAATTTTTAGGTTTCTCAATAATATCAAGTCATTTCACCCCCAACTAACAATACTCCCATTACTCCCAGCCACACTATTCCCCCAAATCCCCATTTCTCCCAGTTCTCCCACCCCACTGGGGTGGGGGGACTGCGAACACTGCATAAGTGAAAAGTAACTTATTTCTGGTTTCACTTATAAGTAACTATTTCTGCTCAGTATTTTTCAAATAAATGACTTATTTTTATTTATCACTTCACCAACCAAGGCAAATTTGTTTATTCAACTTGCTTCAATTGATTTGCAGTTTACGTTAACGTTAATTTTAGCAATAATTGTTAACCATAATTGATGAATTGTTTGTGAAAAAGTAAAAAAGTGAGTTCACTCTTCACAGTAACGAAAGCGGTTTAAGGTCAACTGAATATTTGATTTTCAAATTCAATTGTCATCTTACCTATAGATATTGAGACACTAATAACTTAACAGTTGTTTGAAAAACCAATTTGAGTGAGGATGTGCAAGTATTCAGACCAGCTGATGTACTTATCAACAGATGCACATTAATTTTAATTTCTACTAAAGTAAAATTTAATTCCCCCACTCACGCTTGTGACTTTTAAGTGAAGTGAATTATAAGTGATTATAGGTCACTTATAATTTTTTATAGTGAAAAAACCTATTTTCACTAAGTCGATAACGGTTTAAGTACTACTATTGTTGGTACTTGAAATTATGAGCAATATAACATCTGATTTAATTTCGAGCAATCTTTCTAGAAATCTAAATTGTTAAAGAAACTAATATATCAGAATGCATCCTGATGTAGAATTAAAAATGGTTCAACGGTGGGACGAGGGGAACAAATGGAAGGTCATGGTGTCCTTTGTGGTTCAAATTGAGATCCAATGGGCAAGTGGTCTGGCCACTTTTTTAATGGAGAGCTTTCAGACAATCTCTCTCCTTCGGCTCTGATTTCTTCAAAAATTTAATTCTGAAACAAAAAAAGTTATACCTGAACCTTGTTTCTTGACAATAGACGCTTTTCAACAGTCAGCCAATTATTGCTTTCTGAAGTCAAACAACCTTGACTTAACTTGTAGTTTTTGGACTTTTCCTGTTACTAACCTTGGGTTACATGTTATTCAAGGAATAATAAATCAATATTCCATTTGGAAAAAATTGTTTGTACTAATGCTTGGATATTGTCGAATCAAATGTGACAGTTTAGCTGCTTCGACGTATGTGGTGTTATAAAATTTTGATAACCTTTTTACTCACCCGAATCTCTCCCAACTCCATTGCCATAGTTAATTATTCTCTCTGTATTACTGCTAATATTATAATATAATAGTTTAATTTTACATAGTAGTCGACGGATATAATTCATACGGTTTTGCATAGAAAATTGTGGATCTTATAACCAATATCATCTCGTAGCGAATTATTCTCCCATGCTAAATTCATTTCGCTGGTCCAAATCCACATCTTGGAAAAGGGGTCTTATAACCGATAGGGTCTTATAACTGATGGTCTGTGCTTCTGTGATATTAAGTAACCTGAGCAGTCAATAATGTGTGAATGTGTATAACATGCAGTCAGTTTTTGATTTTCCGCAAAATCATTTCGCAAAAATTTTGTCTTCTTATTTCAATGCAGTGTATAGTAATAATAGTGGAATTTCAAAAATTATGACTGTTTTGCTCGTACCCAAAGTGAACACAAAGTAACTTGTATAGGGATGTTATTTATACACAGGAACAGAATACGATTTGAGGTTGATTCAGTAACGGATACCACAGGAACAATTTTCTTACTAGGAAAGGGTTCAGGTCAGGAACAGGTCAGGAACAAGAATAAATCAGGAACAGTGCTTGGTAGTGATGATAGAAACAGGTCAGGAACAGGAACAAGATTGACAGGAACAATAATTAACAGGAATTGGTTCAAGTATTATCCAGTCAAATAGGTGCACTAAAGTGATAATAAACTTGAAAAACAATTAAAACTGTTAATAAAATTAATTACAATTGAATATTTAATGAGTGTAATTCGAAATTAAGAGAGCGAAAAAATGCGAGCGACCTTCCTCCTTGAATTCTAATTGCACACTGATTTAATTTAAAGGAAAATGGGCGCTTATGAATTGCATAAATAATATTTATAAAAGAATAAATAAATTTCACTAGGTATTGTTTCGTTGGCAACGCGCACTGAACAATGACTATGATCTATAAGGGAGAGAATCGACTCATAAATATGAACACTATGCATACGAGACATTAAAAACACACGAAGTTTTTCCAAACGAATCTTTTCCACACACAAATGTTTTCGTGTCGGGAAAGCATTGGAATTTCTCCACATGAATGCTTTTGTGTGGGGAAAACATTCGTTTGGGTACGTAAAGTTAGTAGCACAGCACCATCTAGTTGGCAGAAAAGCAGAAGAAACAACATATCACGAGAGACCAATCCCCATTCCCAAAATGCATAATGTATGCTCAGTTGCTGTATATATGCGCTCTACTCAATCAGTGGTAGCGTGCGTGCGCAGAAGGCATGTATTGTAGAACCAAAAATTAAATACCATGCGTGTGCGTATATTTTCACGGACCGACTTTTTGGCTTACCCATTTGGTCTGACTTGTCATTCGGTCCTATGGGTTAAGAATGTCACGCCTTTAAAATTTGTACTTTGTAACTAATTATCGAAGATTAGAAGTAATGCCCATTTTTGTTGACTGTTCGCGGGCGGTGACTTGGGTAAAGGGAATTCATATTAGTTTATTTATTTAATATTGACATTAAATCGTTAGTTTGAAACCCTGACTTTAAAATGAGTATCGAAACTCCGAAGCGGAAGTATTAGCAAGGATCAAAAGTCAGTGATCAGGTACTACGAAATATAAAATCATTTCTAACGAAACTTAAGAAAGATAGCGAAGTTTATTGTGGCAGAATTGGTGTTGAAATTAGTTCGTTTCTCGTGTGTATAGAAAATGTGACAGATTTGACTGCTGAATTATGCTATGTCATGCTTCCAAAGTCGTAAAAGTGACTCAAGAGACAAGCAATGAAAATAAGAAACGAGCAAAACTGGTAGCGGGAAGAAAAGCTTATGAATGGGATTCTTTTCTTACTGCTCACGTAATTTACTAAGACAAAATTAAATAATGTCACAATATGTATATTATTCGCCAGTTTAAGCCCTTTATAAATTTTAACTTAGGTGCGTAGAGTTTGCCACCGTTTTTACGCCAGAAAAGAATACTTAACGACTCAGAAACTTTTGAAAACATTCGCAAAGGATGATAATTTTCCCAAAATGAAGTACAAAACGTTCAAGAAATGTTTGACTATTAAATGTTGTTTTAAGTATAAGAGAATTAAAAAAAAATAGTATATCTTGAGCGGACGGATATTGTTGCTCAACGTGACTACTACCTACGTCATATACGACACTTCCGACAAAAAGGGTACAATTTGTATTTTTCGGATGAAACATGGACATCACCCGACCAAACCTGGAATAATATTTGGCAAATTATTTTGAATATGAAGGAGCTTAACGATTTTAAGCGGAAATTTAATGGGAAAGTATTGTCCGACGTCAATAGATACACTGGTGGCTTTATGGTGAAACGCGGGAAAGGTCGTGTGATTATCTTACATACTGGTAATTCAATAGTTAAACTTCTACATATTGTTTTCTTTGCGTTCCTTAAATTGTTTTCTAAAAACAAGGTAGAGAAAAAGGGTTCATACCTGAAGCCAAGGATGTTTTTACATCCTCGTTAAATCAGGAGATTATCATCGGTCTATGAATGCAAAACATTTCCTGAACTGGTTCCAAAATGTTTTACAATTCATACCTGAAAAATCAGTGTTCGTTTTAGACAAAGTTTCGTATCATAAGCAACGGGTTCCAGGGACAGTTATGCCTGTAATGAGTTGGCAAAAGGCTGAAATTGTGAAATATATAGAACATAGAAACATTCCGCTACCAGATCTGGTTCTTGAATTCAATGACATGACCAAAACTGCTCTAATCACACTAAGTAAAGATTATTCGGTCAAAGTTAAATATGAGATGGAAAAACTTGCAGAAGAATCAGGGAAAGACATTAAAGTCCTTTTCCTTCCTGTGGCTTATTGTGAGTTAAATCCAGTTGAACTAATTTGGCATTTGTGAAACGAAAAGTTTTAGAACTGAACACAATAGGAGGTACAGCACGCGTTTATGAGTTGACTCAGAAGTGCATTGATCTTGTGACACCGGAATTGTGGGCTGCTTGCGTCAAAACTGCAACCAGATTTGAAGATAGTTTTGGAAAAGGGACAGGTTGATCGAGAAATCACTTGAACAAATACCATCAAATCCTAACCTGGTTATACAACTAGCAGAAGACTCTGAAAGCGACGACTGCATTACGGAAAGTGAGGATGAGGAAACACGTAATTAACGTGAGTAATAATGCAAACTAATTTTATTAATTTTTAATTGCAATTTCAAATAACTCAAAAATTGTCTTGAAATCATAATTAAAATTTGGTCAGACTAAATGGATAAGCCAAAAAGTCGGTCGGTGAAAATATACGCACACGCATGATATTTAATTCTTGGTTCTACAATAGTTCTCGTTTATAATGTCAGTAGTCATTCACTGGTCGCTTGCATGCACAGTACCGTCAAGTGGGGTGCTTTGGACTCTTTCATGTTATAATATTTGATTGGTTGTCACCTTTCAGCTAGTTTAAAAGAAAAAAAATGTGGACAAAGTAGACCATCCATTCTGGAATGATCATAGTCATTTGAACGACTAAAATCCACTGTATTTTAGTAGTTTTATAAAAATTCTAAAAATTATTAATTTTCATCAAAATATTTTAGTTGGAAAACTTCTGCCATTGGTGGTGAGTACTTAAATATTTTTGAATTTATTTCTGGATATGGAAAAACCTAGAGCATGCCCCTGGAAATATTTTATGATCTATTTAAAAATACTCTAATTTTATAGCAATTGGAATTTTTATAAAATTAATTTCGAATTTTCTGCTTTGAGTGGGTTGACTTTTGACAATTAAAGTTAACTTATAATTCTATTTTACTTAATAATAAGGACGTGGAAGCTAAAATAATTCATGGTAAGTATCACGAAAGGATTGGGATAAAGTTTACCAAGTTTCAAGTAGAGAAGTGTGACCCCAGATGTCATCAAAGTTGTGACTATTTCCCAAGCAATGGAATGTATTCGAGTAAGCCATAAAGTCAACTAAAGTACTAAAAGTTCAGACAAAGTTTTGATAATTTGCTAAATTTCACTTTCCTGACATTTTCCTTAGTGGTGTACTGTTCAAGTTATTGACACTTTCCTCAGAGGTATACTGTTCAGCAAGGGAAAATTGGGGAAACAAGTGTTCACCTAAATTTGACCTTGTCAGTTCAACTCAGAGAAAAGTGTGATAGAGCACAATTTTTCTTATTATTATTTACACATTCTCCACTCGTGTGGAGAAATCCGAATGTTTTACCGACACGAAAAAATTCTTATGGGGAGATCATTCTTGTGTGGAAACGATTCACGTGGAAAAGAATCGTGTATAGAAAGGATTAGTTTGTGGAAATGATTTGACTAAAGAAAGTANGAGAAATCCGAATGTTTTACCGACACGAAAAAATTCTTATGGGGAGATCATTCTTGTTTGGAAACGATTCACGTGGAAAAGAATCGTGTATAGAAAGGATTAGTTTGTGGAAATGATTTGACTAAAGAAAGTATTCGTGTGTGTAAAAGATTCATGTTTTGTAATTGTCTCGTGTATGTTGTACATGTGTATGAATCGATTCTTCCTCCATAAAAATTGATAATTTGAAAAGCTAAATTTTCTAAACTATCGTAAAATATCGTAACAATGATTTCACCGATGTGCAAACGGACAATTAGGATAATTTTAGTATCATCTTGTTTCTAACTATAGTGTGAATAATAATTGGGTGTTGCTAGTTTGATTTGTGATGTTGCTTAATTTGCGTCAAATTACTTAAATTAATTACTTAAACAAATTCCTTAAATCCAGTTTTATTTTCTAGCTTATCTATTATTTATGTCGAATTAAATCTCTTACTTGTTCTTGACATTCTCAGCTAATTAAAGAAAAAATTAATAGGTGAGATAAAACATGTAATCTGGTAAATAAAATAAATTTAAGGTAGTTTTGCAAGATGCCATTTTCCTATCTCATATGTTGACCATGGATTCACTAGGTTAAGGTACACTTTGATAAAGATTAGCATTACCAATCTTGCCGTATAAATAAGGCTGTTACGAGGCATGGTGGATTAGTACCTGACTTCTCGTGAAAGGAGAACCAATCGGTTGTAATTACAAATTTGAAATTATCCAAGGATAGAAAAGTTAAAAAGAGATTTCGTTTTAATTCGTCCATTAGTTACCCTAGATCAAGTGCACTTTTGTATTTCCATAGAACGAACATATATTACAGGAATGGAAAGTCTACAAAACTCTCCGGCTACTTCAAATGGGTAAACTAAATTTGTCAATGCTGGGACTCAGATTGAAGGATTAACAAATTGTGGCTGTTGTAGTTTAATGCTTACCACCCCTTATTGCCACACTTCGCTTTCAGTCAACCAGTTGGATTAACCTTAACTAAACTCTATGCTCTCATGTAGCTAATAACTCTATGACTTGTCAAACCGCCTATTGTCAACCTCTGCCAATTGTCACCCCATTTGAACAGCATACATGGCTGATCAGTGTAGGGCAACCTATTTTTTCCCCATTTCATCTGATGGAATTGAGATAGGATGGGTGATCATTTTTACAGATGATATAAGATGAAGCCTTTTCCGTTAGATCTGGATAATTTGGATAAATTTTTTTTGAAAGGCATGGATGTAAGAAAGGAGTATAAGAGTCAGTTTACTTTGTTCTATATTTTTTGAAATTGAAGGTGCGATTGAGTAGCCCAGCTGTTTATGCAGTTTTTGAAGTCACGTTTAAATGATAGAGTGGTGTCAAGAATTAGGTCTATGTATTTGAATTCCGGCACCATCCTTAACTTTTCTGATCTAATGATAACTTTTTGAGAATTTGAAGCTGTGTGGTTCTTCATTTCATTAAAATACACAACTTTCGTCTTTTAAATATTGATTATTGTTTGATTCTAGTTGCAACATTGGTTAATTTTTATTAAAAATAAGTGTTGCAGTACTCCTGCCAGTCATTATCCTATTAGTAGATCTCAAGGTTGTCTGCCTTTAAAAGAAAAGGTATATCAATTACACTACTAGCATCACTAATAATTTCAGCAAAAAGTAAAGACCCAAGTCGTGAGGGACATAATTTTTTTCGTGAGAGTTTAGAGAAATAAAAGTTTTGTTACTATGGCTGTTTTTAAGAGTAATGGGAGTAGGAAATTGCAAAAATGTGAGTAAAAAAATAGTCCAAATTTCAGAAAAGTAGGCTTTAATTGATTTGACAACTTGGGTGGGGATAATGCATGTTACTTTACTACTGTCTATTTGTAGATGAGTGATAGAAGACATGACTTCATATTCAGAGCTACATGGTTAATACGGAGGTTATTGTTATTAGTGCACTCTCGAACCAAATAGGGTTGAGGCTTCGGCGGGATTCGCATATTACAGTGTTCCAAACAAACCACTTAAAATTGCAGTTGTGTGCGGTAGTCATTAAATTGTATTATGTTTTAGTCAGCGAACGACATGTCGTCATCAGAAATTTTGAAAATTTTTACACAGATACTAATAGAATTTTCTGATCTTAGATCAGGATTTTAGGTAGATTTGATTAATTCTATATTTGATTCAATTAGTTTATCCCGAATCCAATATTTCTCTTCATATTTTTGAGTTTTGACTTCTGTATCATTTAAAACAAGTTGCCTGCATTTATTTCGTTTTTGATTTGGAGAGACCAGGTTTTATTACAGTAAAATATGTTGTATCCTGTGTCCCGGATATGTTTAACGTGGCGCAAGTAGTACTCACGTTGAGCTGCTATGTCATAGCATTCCAGGAATACAGCATACATGGGCTCCCTCCACGGAGAGCGGAGGGGAGGGGTGGAGAGTTACATTTTTGGTGGAGGGCGGAGGGCTGGAGGGGTGGAGGGGTGAAGTCTGCCATGCGGAATGGAGGGGTGGGAGGCAATTCTGCTCGGTGGAAGGCGGAGGGCTAAAGTTTATCTGGAGGGGTGGAGGTGTATTCCGTGGAGGGCTCTTATGTTCAACGGAGGGCGGAAGGCTGGAGTCTTTTTATAGAGTAATAGAGGCATTTTGAACCCATAATATTGTACAATCCATTTATTTTGTTTTGGTTGTGTTCCATTGTATTCAATATTTAATAAAGTAAAATTATTTAATCAAAAACAGAATAATATTAGAATGCAAAGGGAATCGATTAGAAATTAACCGAAAATTATTGCGGGATGGATAGAGCCCAGTAGGAGCTGTTGTAGGCGGACGCGGATAAGTCTTTGTTGAATGGACTGGAAGGTGGAGGGATCAACTTACCTTGAAGTGGTCTTTGCTGAATGGAGGGCGTAGGGGTGGAGGAATCAATTTAGCTTCGAGCGGTGGAGGGGTCAATTTAGCTTGGAGGGGTGGAGGGGTCAACTTAGCTTGGAGGGTGGAAGGGTCTTTGCTGACTGGAGGGCCCATCCCGTGCCTATCTATGGAATACAGGTTTACTGAATAAGTTATATTTAAACTTGCATTTTTTAATTAATCATTTTCTGAAAATCTCTTTAGCAATTCTTGGAAAGTTGTCACTTTTTTCTGTAAGTTTTCGATTGTAGAATACGCATTACTTTCATAAAACCGATGACAGACTTGTCTGATTACAGAGATTGTAAACGGATCAATTTGTTTTGTCTGACGATCAGGTGTATCGTTTTCAGTTTTTGGTGGTAAAACTGTCAATAACCTTTTTACTGTTACACATGCTGTATAGCAGTGCCTGAATCATAATTCTGATTCCAATTTTTTCCAGAAATTTCTTAAGTGTCTCCCACCAATTCCTTGTATACACTTTCTTTCAATATAGTTAGAAACTGTTTCACCTTTAAAACACTGTCTTTTTGAATTTTTGGTGCCAAGCTAAAAGTAAATCAAAGAATAAGACTTATCTGAATCGCAAATTAAACGTTTTAACTTCACCGCCATAAAATTTAAATGAAAAGACGCGCACATCTCGAAATGAAAAACAAAAAATCTCGCGGCAAGAACTTCGAGGACTCAATGCTATTTGGTTAGAGAGTAGATAGAGTGTTGCTTAATTTCTGTGACAATGGTGTCATCAGCTGAATTAGTTAACAGGTCATACTTGTGGATGAAAAAGTTACATCTTCATTGCCACTGTATACCACTAGAATTATCAGTTAAGGAAGTTATCTCTGGTTTCATTTTTCGTTTGTAACCAGTAAGATTGTCAATAGTTATTCAGATTGAAATTGTTTTGCAAGTGTACACAAAACTCTTTCTTAAAGTTGGATATTTTTAGTAAGGTTGAGCTTGTTGTGTGAGAATTTATATACGGGAAACGATTTTTCTGTCACAATTTGATGCGAGTTTGTTAATTCAACTTTTCTGTTTCTTCTGGCACACAAAGAAATTGTTGAATAGGTTTTTTTTCTTTGAAAAACTTTTTGAGGAATAGAAGCTTGAGTCTCAAGGGTAATGAGAACAGTGTTTCTCACTTAGTATAACTTGTTATTAATTGTTGTTTATGAGGAGAATAACAATAAAAAGTCAATTAGAGATATTATTGTCTAGTTCGAGCCAGTTAACACTTTTCAGCTTTCTTGACAGGTTTAAGTTTGTGAATTTTGCTTGTGACAAAGATGAGATCATGGTCTGAACTTCTGAATGGAAAGTGACCATTGGCTGGATATTTATCTTGATGAGAGACATAAATGAAATAATGGTATAGCTGTTGAACTATAAGCAGTTGTAACTACTCTAGTCGGTGTTTTGATAATTTGTAACCCGAAAACAGCTAAGTGTAACTAGAATCCGAGACACATTTTCTCGGAGCCGTAGCAAGAAAACTAAAATTTTTTTAGAAAAACGGCTAGTACAGTTCGATTCAAAATTATTTTTTGAATCCCTGTGTTAGGCTACTGCTTCAGTGAGCTCCGGCCTTGAATTGTGTTTAAATTTATAACAGGACCTTCAAATCGTTTAGATGGGAAAACATGGAGATACGCTCAATTACTAAGTGTTGCGCGGATTTTAGACACCGTGGCTAAGTGTTCTTAGCATTTTGCAATGTTGTAATACTTATTCAAATTTATGACAAAGGAATATCTCAAGGAAGTGGCAACATTGTGTTTTCGAACTGACGGTTCAAAGGTCATAACTATTTTCTTTTCCCACAATGCCGTATCTTCAGATAAATAGCACAGTCAGCACTTGGCAGAAATAATTTTTCTAGCCTGAGTCGGGTTGGCCTTGAAATTTCTTGAAAATAACAAGAGCATGAACGGATGTGGAGAAGTCTATAATAGGTCGATATTGAAATCAGCTAGCAAAATTTGTTCTAAATTTTCTCTTGTATTGTATACTAATAGGATGTAATATTCGACAATTAATTTTTACATAAACTCTTATCTGAATTTTATATACCTTCTTTCTATAATCACAACCGTTTAAGCTTTTCATATACTTTATAACTTCTTACCTCCCATCTTCTATCCTATCGATGTTGGTTTGCTGCTTACCAGTGTTTCCTAGCTTCTTTTGTCAATCGGCTAAACCCTTTCTGTTTATTAGATATCAGACAGATATTGATATTTTATTAAAACTATGTTTTGAAGGGTCACTAATGTTGGTTTTAACAAAGATGAAGAGTCACCAACGCTTATATTAGAAAATGAAATAGATCCAAACACTCCATCGAGTGAATATTCCATTGACATGAAGCCTATAAATAGTGAAACTGTTTCCAAAAAGTTTGGATGTACAGCTATTCAAGTGGATGCCGCAGAAAAAAGCTACGGCAAGCAATGCGTCCTACAAGGACTTTACATGACTGTCCAAGAAGGGACCATGTAAGTTGAATAGATATCAGTTTTCGACTGTGCTAGGCTTTATTTCTAATGAGATTTTATGAATTGTACATTGTTAATTAATTTGTAATATTTTGCCAAGATATGGGTTGCTAGGTTCTTCTGGATGCGGTAAAACAACCATACTTTCCTGTATCGTTGGTTTGAGACAATTGGATGGTGGTCGTATTTCAATTTTTGGAAAGTCCCCGGGTGCACCTGGATGTGGTATTCCTGGACGCCTAGTCGGGTATATGCCACAGGTAGCTATAAATTTGCTTCTACTATGCAGCCTTATTTAAATAATTAATAAATAGATTATACAGAGGAGTCGGAATATGTTGGCAAAAGAGAAAAAAACTTATTATTGTTCTAAACTTTTCAACTCCATTTAACCAAATGGCGGCTCTGATTTTGAAGCAGAAAAGGATGCTGCAAACCAACCTTATCCACTTCAATTTGCCAATCCTTTCTGATACCTCTGTGTAGAATAATGGACCAAGAATTGAACCTTGAGGAACTCTACACGCAATATTAAAAAGTGTGAATAATTTTCGTTAATTTTAATTTTAATTTTTCTATTTTGAAGATAACTTTGAATAAGATGTATCAAATCAATGTCAATTTGGCTTTTTTGACTTAAACTGTTAAACAGTATATTATAGTAAACTAAATCAAAAGCCCATTTAAAATCAACGAAAACTGCTGGTACTTTCCGTCTGGGTTTGTCAATATTACTAAAAATGAAAGTAGTCAAAAATTTTAAGACATAATCAGAAGAGCGACCTCTAAAGCCATATTAGTTATCACGGAGTAAATTTATTTTTCAAGAAAAATGAAGTTTGTGTTTAATTATTCTTTCAAAAATCTTAGTAAGAAAAATTGTACTCGTTTTATGTCTATAATTAATTGGAAGAATTATCTCCTCTTTTTTGTGTGCACAACGAAAGAACCTATTTTCCTGTCTAACTGTCTTCCATAAGGTTGCTACATACAACATATGAAAATTAGGTTAGAAAGTGACTTAATGGACCGTAAAAACCATGGAGGTCTTTTATGGCTATTAGTCATTGCGAAAGCATACAAAATTAATTCTCTGATTTAAGATCATCCATCTTACTAGGGAGACTGTTTATATTTAAGTGGCCAACCTTGAAATCCTTCGGTGTAAATTTCGATGTCGTCAAAGAGTCAGTATTCGGGCTTGGATTTGAATTACTTCTAATACTTACGTCTAGATTAACATTATTACTGAGGTGAGGAGGTGGAGGATGATACTTTTGTTTACGGTTGGTGAAATAGGTGGTGAAGGAATATCATTCCCGGTGAAAGGTAATCCGGATAGATTTCCAACAGATGATTGTGTTTTCTGGCATTCAGAGCAAACCTACAACATTGTTACGTGGCGTAGAAATCATAGGAAGTGATTATCGGTAGACATATCCTACGGAAGATCTTACAATTGGTATTGTTGTAGTTTTGCTCCCATTTTTTTATTTAATTTTATCTTCATATTGATAGCACTTTCGAGTATTATCCTGATTTATTTTTGCTCCATTCTGATCACGAAGAAAAATTAATTAGATGTGAAGTTTAATTTAATGTCGAACATCACATACCGCAACTGGTGACTACTAGTTAGAAGGCAGTGTCATTCTCCAATTTGCAATTCTCAGTCTATTCTCACTCAATAGAGCTTGCAGCTGTTGTCAAAGTTAGTGGCTATAGGTCAAGGTATAACCCGATATAGCTGTTAGTCAAGTGGCGGCAAGATTAAAATTCAAATTCAAAATTAAAATTGAGAAAATAACTAGCCTTAGAAAGACGTTTTGATTTTCAAAAAAAATATGAGTTTGAAAAAGCAATTACAAGTTTTTTCGAGTTGTTTCCAGTTGAACAAATGACTGTGCTTAGAGTAGTATGATTTCTTGTGACTTTTATCCCTCAAAATGGGTAAAAAACATTGAAAATTAAGCGATAGACCGCGCAATCCGTCCGGTCTGCTACTCTACACACACTTGCAAAATACTTGCTAAACAGGCACCGATGTTGTATTTGAAAATTAGAAGTCTCCCTATTAATAGCTTCATTAGTTTGTAATTATAAATAAAAAGCAACAATATTATGCAATGGGCTTCAATTGAGAATGGTTGTAAATAGCCTACATATTTGCTGCTGGAAATGAGGAAATGTGAGACGGACAGACAAACATACAGACAGAACGGCTATATCATTAACTTCTCTAGCTTCTCTGTTTGTGGTTAAAAATGAACATGGCAATTCGTAGCAACACATAGCACGGACATGGAGGTAGATGGTAGTTAAGGGACTATCTCGATACATTTGGAGACACATAAGCCCAAGTATAGCCACGTAGATCCAAATACAGCCATTCATAATCAGGTAGAATAACGTTGGGCCTTGTATAATCTCTGTGGAATGTCGATGACTTTAGGATACTAGCTCATTCTACCACTTGGCATCGAAATATGGCAAATTACATGTTCGGAGTTCCGTGTGAGCAACACAATCAATCTTTAAGTTTTCATTGAACTTAAATTCCTATGCTTATGAGAATTTTCATTTTCACAGTTAGCATCGAAATTAGATCAAAATACATGCTTCGAGTTTCAATGATTAATAGAGTAATGTCTAGAACATGCATACGAAATATGGATGCTTGATAGAGAAAAATGATTGTATTACTAGCACCTAACATGGAAACAGTACAAAATAGATGCTCCGAGTTTCGTATGAACATCACTAGTACCGATGACTGCATAAGTAGTTCCCGTTTTTTGAATATTTTTTTTTCCACTTCCGCCTTCCTTGCCTAGAATATTTTATTTGCTGGTACCGTAAAAACGCAATTAGTTGCACCACGCTACTGTTCAAATTCAACATTTGTCCGCAATCTGGTTTCTTTTTTTCAGAGCGGCGTCGCGCGCTCCAGAACCGGCGTATTTATATATCACTCTTGTTATCGGAAATTTAGTATATAATTAAATTGGAACGGAATCAGGGTATCAATACAGGAACCAGAGAATTAATACATGAAAATAAATCTTTTTTTTAGCCTGGTATCCTTTGATAGTGAATTAAAAAATGTTTTAGGCATTTTGAAATGTTTTTCGAAAATTTTACTTCACTGCCACCAATGGATTTTAGACTCGTATTCTACGTGGGATTTGTTACCGATTGGAATACCGCCTAACCAAATTCCATTGCATTCGGGATTTTTTGCGATAGTGAATAAATTCCAGTGTGATTTGTAGAATTTTCAAAAATTCTGATTTGAATGTCAACAGAAACCATATTCTTAATGGAAGCAAGGTTTTGGATCGATTGACGTATGACTTACCCAAAACCTCCAGGAATACATTTGCTTATAATTATACAAACATTGAATTTGAACAGTAGCGTGGTGCAANCATAGTGAATAAATTCCAGTGTGATTTGTAGAATTTTCAAAAATTCTGATTTGAATGTCAACAGAAACCATATTCTTAATGGAAGCAAGGTTTCGGATCGATTGACATATCACTTACCCAAAACCTCCAGGAATACATTTGCTTATAATTATACAAACATTGAATTTGAACAGTAGCGTGGTGCAACTAATAGCGTTTTTACGGTACCAGCAAATAAAATATTCGAGGGAAGGAAGGCGGGAGTGGAAAAAAATATTCGAAAAACGGGAACTACTTATGCAGTCATCGGTATCAAAAAGAAGTCTAGATTCCAGTTCGAATNAGGTACCAGCAAATAAAATATTCGAGGCAAGGAAGGCGGGAGTGGAAAAAAAATATTCGAAAAACGGGAACTACTTATGCAGTCATCGGTATCAAAAAGAAGTCTAGATTCCAGTTCCAAATAGGACAATACGGGGATAGTTTGTTTCTATTCAACTCATTTCCTCGGATCCTATGATTGTACCTCAAGTCTGGAGATAAGATTGAAGTTATTTATGTTTATTTGTATCTCCAACAAATTCCACCAGGAACTTAGGTGTCGCTATAATAGGCACTATAAATAGCATTCATGAGACGTAAACAGATATGAATTTTGCTCCAAGCATTTGGAATGACTGAAATAATACAATAAGAGCAGCGTGCTGCAAGTACCTCTAATTTGCATTATAGATACACTCCACTAATGGGCCGTCGTCAGACGGATTAAGCTACAGTATGGATACCTTGTAGCTGCACATCTCTTGGTTAAAAGCCTTCCAAATTGCCCTTAGGTATATTGAACGAATTTTAATTTTTAGTATATATAAATTTTTGAATACGTTGGGGTTGAGAAGCTGAAACTTTNCTTGAATACGTTGGGGTTGAGAAGCTGAAACTTTGTTTGATAGTTGTTCCTATCAAATGTGTTTCCTGGTTCTTGTGTGAAGTTTAGATTGACGAAATAAGTTGCCGTTTTGCTTGAGCTCTGCATTTTGATGTTGCTTCGTTCGAGTTATTGTATNTCTCTTGGTTAAAAGCCTTCCAAATTGCCCTTAGGTATATTGAACGAATTTTAATTTTTAGTATATATAAATTTTTGAATACGTTGGGGTTGAGAAGCTGAAACTTTGTTTGATAGTTGTTCCTATCAAATGTGTTTCCTGGTTCTTGTGTGAAATTTAGATTGACGAAATAAGTTGCCGTTTTGCTTGAGCTCTGCATTTTGATGTTGCTTCGTTCGAGTTATTGTATGAAAAGTCCTACGAAAATTGGAGTTGTCAAATGATAATACATGTTTCGCGAATCTTACGGGTTGTTGCCACCACTTTAAACCTATATTTCTATCTACTTAATAAATACTCATTTCGATTATCCGTTCTGATAATTCAGGGGTTGGTTAAGCGTGATGGCGTTGGGTCAAATGACATCCAACAAAATAGTTTTATGCGCAAAACGATAAGTAATTTCTGGTCTAATGTATTTCAATATTATGATCGCCGTTTAGGAAGTGTCTTTGAATGAAGAATTCACAATGCCGGAAGTTTGTCAGTATTTCGGACGTCTCTATGGTATGAATATGAAAAAAGTGCACGACAGGGTTGAGTACCTAGTAGATCTCTTAGATCTCCGAAAATGCAAAGGTCGACTCTGTAACTTCAGGTGAATTTTACTGAATCGGTTTCCTCTTATTGACATAATTGTTACTCCTTAATGTGCCTCATTGACATTTATTATTATTACTATTTAGTGGAGGACAGAAGAGACGAGCTTCATTTGTCGTAGCACTTCTCCACGAACCAGAAATACTTATTTTGGATGAACCAACTGTCGGCGTAGATCCAGTTTTGAGAGCAAAGTACAAAATTTCACAAATTAAATATTAACAGGAATGGGTAACAACACCTAGAAACCGCTAACATAGATTATATTGGAAAACAGACGTATAAAACGACATGGAGATGGGTAAATGAAGAACTAGTTACATTGGTAGAGATGGATACATGAATAGGACAGATAAATAGATAAATTGATGGATGATGCAGAGGTAGATGGAGCGAAGTGAAATTAGATATAAATTTGCACATCCAAATACAGATATAGCATAATGAGATGCAAAATTACTTGTCTATACCAGTTAGATACTTAACATAAGGAAGTGGAAAAAGATGAGCCAAATACAAATACCTAGAAATAGCATAACAGTTAGATACTTAACATAAGGAAGTGGAAAAAGATGAGCCAAATACAAATACCTAGAAATAGCATAACGCGGCAGGGATAAGAGAAGACAAGTAGTGTAGTACAAAAGGTGAAGGTGATAGATACGCAAGGACAAGTGGATTAACATAGAGATATTTTGATCTATAAGTAGAGGAAGGGCCCTTAGAGTAAACTCGAAGGATTTGCTTGGAAATATATAAAAATATGCTTCAACTAACATGCAAACAAACGAAATTGATGTTTATCGAAGGAAATCAAAGGCTCTGTATCCAGAACTTGGTATCTTTCAATTAGTTGTAATTAAAAATAAATGCAAGTCTTTTGTTACCAAGCATCAATGCGAATAGTTGTATAATAGGAGCACTGTATCATTTTAGCACAATTTAATGCTAAAATGGGGCAAGTGTGACGGACGGACGAACACGATGGGCATCGCATAAATCCCTTTCTGCTAGGTTGTTCTAAGTTAATAATTTATGAATCATTTACCCTTTGCAATTACAGTGAGTCTAGTTATAGTGAAAACATAGGGACTGCAATTCTTCAATATAGTAGGAGTTTATTATATCGTATAGTGTAGTGATCTTCACTAACGAACAATTATTGTTTATTATATCCAAATATTTAACCATAAATTCAGCTACTTCTATTTAACGAAATATTGGGTGAAGGGAATTTGCTTTTAAATNATCGAAGGAAATCAAAGGCTCTGTATCCAGAACTTGGTATCTTTCAATTAGTTGTAATTAAAAATAAATGCAACAGTCTTTTGCTACCAAGCATCAATGCGAATAGTTGTATAATAGGAGCACTGTATCATTTTAGCACAATTTAATGCTAAAATGGGGCAAGTGTGACGGACGGACGAACACGATGGGCATCGCATAAATCCCTTTCTGCTAGGTTGTTCTAAGGTTAATAATTTATGAATCATTTACCCTTTGCAATTACAGTGAGTCTAGTTATAGTGAAAACATAGGGACTGCAATTCTTCAATAGGAGTTTATTATATCGTATAGTGTAGTGATCTTCACTAACAAACAATTATTGTTTATTACATCCAAATATTTAACCATAAATTCAGCTACTTCTATTTAACGAAATATTGGGTGAAGGGAATTTGCTTTTAAATGATAAACCCTTAAAGTACGAAGTAAAAACGAAGCTGGAAATAAGGGAGACGTAATTTGTTTGTTTAAGCAAATTCTCAAGTCAAATTTTCAAAGTCTCAAGAGAATTTGAATATGTTCATGTTCTCATGTTGAATTTCCATTTCAAGTAGAGTCGACGCCTCCACCATCTTCTCCGAAACTGCCGTAAGAGTGATTTTGGCAAACTTAGTCTTTTGGTCCCTTCAATTGAACTACTGCTTTGTTAATTTTGATTTTATTAAGTTAATCAAGTCCAGATCAGCAGGGTCTCTTCTACTTTCTACAATTTACAGATGTTGCAGGTCAGAAAATATTTGAAAATGTCGGGAACAATTTTTTATGGTGTCATGTTTCACTGAATAATAGTTTAGCATACATCTTCAAAGTGACGTTGAAGTATTGATTTCAAGACCATTAAGTTGTTTTTCAAAATTTAGAATTTCCGTAGAAATACTTCATATTAACGTTCTGGTCTAAATCTACCAACTCACCTGAATGTAGTTGGACGAAATTCCCAAAACCCAATAACACTAATTCCCTAATCAATTATCTTAATTGATTTAAAAGAAAAACAAACCAAACTAATTGAATTTAAAATTAAATAAATTAAACTTTTAACTTTTAACTTTTTGTGGCTTTCCCACCAAAAGACTTCAACTTTGAACACCTGAACAGCCAGGGATTTCCTTCCCCTCTCGACTGTCAGTATTGAACAATCCAAAAGTCTAACAATTAATTTTATATCTAAAAAAACCCTATTCAATAAATCCAACAATGGGAACAACAATGCGATAATGAAAACAATCTTTTATTTAATAAAAAAAATTATTAAAACAAACAAACAATTACTTTAAGTTAAAAATCTAACTCAACAATTAGTTTCCCAATTCTCATTGTTGAGCATTCTGATTCCCTACTAAAGGTAAGACTAAGCTACTCAAGTTTGGTCCAAATCAGAATGAGTCTCTGGACTCCGGGCTCTAGGTTTTTATACCCTCCAAGCCTTAACGTGCCTCGTGCACATAAACTATTATTATTCTATTGTAATAATAAAACAAAGGAAATATTAAAATAAACTAAAGCTTATCTTACTAATTTCCATAATTAGTAACAAAACAAAGAAAATAAACTAAAGACAAAGGTAAGTCACAGTTACATAAATTATCTAATTTACATTAAAAAAAAANCTCTATTGTAATAATAACACAGGAAATATTAAAATAAACTAAAGCTTATCTTACTAATTTCCATAATTAGTAACAAAACAAAGAAAATAAACTAAAGACAAAGGTAAGTCACAGTTACATAAATTATCTAATTTACATTAAAAAAAAATCATACATTTGACGTCACATAAATAAACTAGAACTGTAACAATATTTTGAAATAATGCTTACATCTTTAGGTGTGTAATACTAGATGTAAGCATGTAAGAAGACGTGGTTAATACACATTGAATTAGGAATAGTGGGTGGATGAGCCGCACAATTGTCCAGCAACAAGAGAGCTTTTCGGTTTGATTTCTGTAAAATTGTTTTATACTCAATACAGAAATTCCAATTTTTCATTTTTACCTTACGCTTGAACTTTTTACGTTGTGCATTTTGATGTTCATAAAGCATCGGGGGTTTTTTAGTTTTTAAATGATAGTTGGCTTCCATATTTCGCATCTGGTAGCGCTTGCATACAATAACACGTGACTCGTTGCTTGAACTTCTTCCTAACATATCAAATTAGTTTTACATAACAGGAATAGATGTGCGACAACTGAGAATTTGTATTTACGAATGAAATACATAAGCCAAAATCACTATAACGTTTCATCAAAAGAAGGTGCATGAATGGGCATAAAAGTATATAGAACAATTCGNCACTCAATACAGAAATTCCAATTTTTCATTTTTACCTTACGCTTGAACTTTTTACGTTGTGCATTTTGATGTTCATAAAGCATCGGGGTTTTTTTAATTTTTAAATGATAGTTGGCTTCCATATTTCGCATCTGGTAGCGCTTGCATACAATAACACGTGACTCGTTGCTTGAACTTCTTCCCAACACATCAAATTAGTTTTACATAACAGGAATAGATGTGCGACAACTGAGAATTTGTATTTACGAATGAAATGCATAAGCCAAAATCACTATAACGTTTCATCAAAAGAAGGTGCATGAATGGGCATAAAAGTATATAGAACAATTCGTCGCGGAATTCAGATACATTGCATGCGTGTTCCCTATTACCGAATAAAATGACTCCCGGGGTATCTTTGGTTCAATAAGGACAGGAATTCAGTATAGCCTGACTACTCAAATCAACCTTACATTTGCTCTACAGGGACCATAGAGTATGGTTTGCTAAAGCCAGAGTTCCGTTATACCCGGAGTCACTATATCCTGACTTCATTGTAATAGTTTGAATCATTTGTAATTCCATAATAATTTCGTAGGATTTGGAAGTACATTCGTGAGCTCACAGAAAGTTGTGGTACGACGGTGATTATCACAACGCATTACATTGAAGAAATGAGACAAGCGGAGAGAGTAAGCCAACAACTTAGAAAAAGCTTAGCAACATTATTCTATTTAGAATATTAAGGTTAATCAAATCTCGTTGATTAGATTGGAATCATGAGAAATGGACAACTGATGGCTGAAGCGTCACCATCGAATTTGTTGTCCTATCATAATGCAACAATGTTAGAAGACGTGGTTTTAAAATATTGCTTAAGACGCAAAGAATCCGAAGGGACAAATTTGATTGCGCAGGATTCGAAAATTCTACGAAGGAATACAGTCTCATTTGAACATGAGTATGGCTCAAGTCGCAACTCATCCGTGGCACCTACTGATATGTACTTTGGAGATCAGGTTCAAAATGAGGGAATCATTATGAATCTACCGCCCTATTCCCGACATCAACAAAAAAACACAAGCCAACTTAACAGAATCTGGGCCCTTGTCAGAAAAAACATTATAGTGCTACTTCGAAATGTTGGGTAAAGATTTAGTTTCCTACACGATTTCAAAAAATTAAATTAACGTAATATATTATCCTTATATTTTTCTTATTTCGTAGGTTCTTGCTCTTCCTATTTATGGTTCCTGCTATCGTTATTTTATTTTTTTGTTTGGCAATCGGAAAATCCCCACAAAATCTTAATTTGGGTTACATTAATGAAAATTTTAATCATGAATGTAAAAAAATGACTCCAATTACTTGTAACCCAATGGAACTTAGCTGTGCCTATCTTGATACTTTAGATAGTTTCGATGCATTAAAACTGGTATACATAAAACACCTGTTAGTAAATACGCAAAAAAAAATTATTTTTTTTATTTTTATTATTATTATAATTCAGCACAAGTATGCATCAGTAGAAGCAGTCTTGAAGGAAGTCGAAAAGAGGGAAGTTTGGGGATACATTTATTTGTCCAAAAATTTCTCTGAACACGTTTTTGATAGGATTTTACAAAAAAACTTGACGAATGAAACAATCGAAGGATCCCAAATTCGTGTCCGACTTGACATGTCCAGTATGTTATATTCTTATGATGAAACTTTCAAACAAAAAAAAATTTTTTTCTTATTTTTATAAATTTTATTTTTGAACAGGCATTTCAATTGGATCAACGATTAAGGACTTAATATTTCAAAGCTATCGTGTATTTTCACAAAAACTTCTCACCGTTTGCAACGTAGACATTACTGGAATGGATTTGCCGGTGGAAGTAAGATATTTTTATAGTTGTCCAAGTTCTAATAAATTTTTTGTTGAAATTGTTAAGTTCCAGAAACCAATTTATGGAGATGAAAATGGTGAATTCACATCATACATTGTTCCAGGAATTGTGATAGGATTTTTGCCATTTATAAGTTGTGTGAGTTGTGCTTTGTCTTATATCATTGAAAAAAAAGATGGAATGTTGGACAGAACAAAAGTTGCTGGTGTCACAGCCTTTGATATTATGTTGTCACACGCAATTCCGCAACTTGTAATTGTAGTTGGACAAACTATTATTACTTTCATCATTATGTATATTTTTGATATTCCTTTTGATATTGGCAATCCGTTCTTGGCCTTTATTCTCACTATTGTGGCGTCCATCACTGGAATGACAATGGGTATGTCGAACTAAGGTAATTTGTTGAATTTAGAAATTCAAATTTACTATTTTTTTTTTCAGGGTTTACGGCAGCTGAAATTTTTGATGAAGAGAAAAATGCAATGTTGTTTGCAATGGCGGCTGTATTCCCAAGTTTCTTACTTTCCGGACTCCTTTGGCCCATAGAAGGTATTAGATAGTTAATTAAACACTTTCCCTCATTGGATTAAAACTACACTAAAAGTTCGTTATAACAACGAAGAATTGAGTCGTGAGATCTCATTGTTGTAATGGGATGTTTGTTATAACGGATATAACAGCAACAATTTGTCAAAGAAAGTTATGGAAAAAGTGTGTAAATTATGGACAAAAGTTTTAGTTTGCTTGACATTGTTAGGTTCCTTTTTTACTAAAGATTTCTACCTTAGATCATGATTTGCATGGAACATTGTTTAATTTTACTTATCAACGGATTTTAAAGAAACTTAAGACGTAAAATCACAAACCAAGAAAGAAATATATCCTATGACTAACTTCTGGTGATTGATGTTATAAAGGAGAGAAATTTAGATTTTTTTTTCTTAAAAAACGACGTTATAGCGGGGTTGGTGTTATAACTGACGTTGTTAAAACTGGTCAGGTTAACGTTATAAGCTTCATAAGAAGAAACAGCCAATTTTTGTGTTGTTATAGTAGGCTTGCTGCTTTATTCAAACTTGTTATATCGAACTTTGACTTTATAATGAGTGAAAGTAATTCTGTTTTTACTGTTACTTTTTTTTAGGTCTTCCACCGTTTTTCAGAGTGGTTAGCTACGTTTTACCTGGGACAATGGCAGCGGAAAGTCTCAGATCCATATTGTTCCGTGGCTGGAGTTTCTCATATTTTACAGTATACATAGGATTTATCTCACAGTTCGTATTCATTATCTGTTTCATTGCTTTCACATATGTTCTTCACCGAATTCGTAAGCAGAACTGTATTCAAATTACATGGTTTGGAAGTCTTTAATGATCAATATTTTGAAAACAACAACAACATTATATTGGAATTTTTTTATTAAAAACTTATCACAAAGGCCGGCCAAATGCAATTTTTACAAATAACCCCTGATTGACATTTTTATTACTAGTTTCTTCGCGAAATATAAAAATTACAACCGATGATGCGAATATGTATAGTATTAATCTCATTAAAACGCATTTTCCAAAATGGTCACATTAAATCACATCTAATCGTATTTTTAGTAATTGGAAACGACAAAATTCCAAATATTTCCGTAAAATTTAGTAAAAATTAGAGATTAGATAAGATTGTAAATTAGAAATTAGAAAAAAAAGTCATAACACACAACATTCAAACAGAATTTCCGAATTCTGGACTTGGAAATCGGTATACTTCTTTTTAATAGCTTATTGATCTAAAAATTTGTATTTAATTTGAGCTATAGCCAAATTTCAGCATTGTAAACTTGTTAAATTTATTATTCTTTTGCGGTGGAGGCCAAGTAAATAGATAACTGTTATCCAACGTAAGGTTAGGCATAATAAACTCTTTGGCGATGTTTATAGCACAATACAGGGTGGGCGTCATTATTATACCAAGGAAAAATATGTTATAAATTTAAATCGTTTAATTGCCAATCAACAATTTTCAATCAATCAATCAGTTTATTTGACAGTGGCCAACGCCCTATGAATGAAATTACGCGCATAAGTAAATTTAAATAAAATGAAGTCATGTGTGTTAAAGTTACNGAAAAATATGTTATAAATTTAAATCGTTTAATTGCCAATCAACAATTTTCAATCAATCAATCAGTTTATTTGACATTGGCCAACGCCCTATGAATGAAATTACGCGCATAAGTAAATTTAAATAAAATGAAGTCATGTGTGTTAAAGTTANTGGCCAACGCCCTATGAATGAAATTACGCGCATAAGTAAATTTAAATAAAATGAAGTCATGTGTGTTAAAGTTACTGAAAAAGTTTTAAAATATTTGAAATTAAGTGATAAATAAAATGTGAAGTTTGGATCAGTGGCAGCTTCTGAGACGTCCTTGATAATTTGAATTGTGTCCTTTAGCATTCCTTGAAAGTAATTAAGTCGAATGTGAGATGTGCCATTGCATTCCCAAATTGCNTGAATTGTGTCCTTTAGCATTCCTTGAAAGTAATTAAGTCGAATGTGAGATGTGCCATTGCATTCCCAAATTGCATGAAAGAAAGAAAGTTGATCTCCACAGTGTTTGCACTCCTTCTCCACAAAAAGTCCCATGTTAAACGAGTTTCCTTTTTTGTAGACAGAGTAGTAGTTTAGCCTGCCTTGTAGGGTGCATGTCGCCATCGAAGACAAAATTTTCAATAGNTTTTTGTAGACAGAGTAGTAGTTTAGCCTGCCTTGTAGGGTGCATGTCGCCATCGAAGACAAAATTTTCAATAGAAATGGTTCGGGGATTTCAGAGAATTTTATTTGATGACAATGTGGAATAGTGTAAGATTGATGATGGAATTTGAAGTCAAGTTTTCTCAAGTNAGAGAATTTTATTTGATGACAATGTGGAATAGTGTAAGATTGATGATGGAATTTGAAGTCAAGTTTTCTCAAGTGGTCTTCGTACCCAGCGAGTAGAAATTTGTCGACAAATTTAAAGGAAACCCTAGATAAGGGCTTCTTTACAAGAAACAATAGTTTCTTTCATGTACAAATTTCTGGCTCAGTTAAGGAAAATTTCGCCACTATGAGAACAGAAGCCCCATTCCACAACCAAGTCCGTCCTCTACTCCAAATTAAATAAAACTCCTCCCACAAGTAAACTATAACCTAAGTTTTAAGTTTACCCATATGTGGAGTCAAAATACAGAATTATGTAAAAATCTTTGGTAATTGTTAACCATCACAGTAAGTGTTTATACTAGAGATGCCCCGAGTACTCGGCAGTACTCGGCCTCGTTGCCGAGTACTCGTACTCAGCAATATTCGAAAATGGTACTCGTCCACTACTCGGCCAACTGCACCGAGTATTTTTAAAACTTCTTGAAAGTAANAATGGTACTCGTCCACTACTCGGCCAACTGCACCGAGTATTTTTAAAACTTCTTGAAAGTAAAAACTAAACTCTCTTGGAAATTTTACAGCATTTTTTAATTAGAATATATGGCAACAATATATTTTATACTTTTTTGAAGTCAATTTTGTAATTTACTTAATGTACTCAAAACCTAATTGCTTTAAATTACGGTTAAGAAAAGTCAACATCTCTTCTCGTTTNGTAATTTACTTAATGTACTCAAAACCTAATTGCTTTAAATTACGGTTAAGAAAAGTCAACATCTCTTCTCGTTCTGGTAAAAGACGTGAACGCTTATCTTCGTAAATTAATCCTTCTTCGGAAAATAATCTCTCACTAAAAATCGTAGTTGCTGGCGCTGACAAATATTTTCAAATCAAAAGTGCAAGGTTTGGANAAAATAATCTCTCACTAAAAATCGTAGTTGCTGGCGCTGACAAATATTTTCAAATCAAAAGTGCAAGGTTTGGGAATTTTGCATGATTCTGTCTCCACCAGAGAAATGGACTTTCTTTTCTATCTATATTCGGCAGAGAAATGACTTTCTTTTCTATCTATATTCGGCAGAGAAATGTACGAAGCCATTTCACTTGTAAGGATGGCATTTCTCTGANGACTTTCTTTTCTATCTATATTCGGCAGAGAAATGTACGAAGCCATTTCACTTGTAAGGATGGCATTTCTCTGAGCGGAGGAAGCTTGTTCAGTTGCAATAGGAGCTTCGTTTTGACTTTTCTTAGAAATTTCAGTGAAACAGTCCCAAAAAGACGTATGGGTATCTATATCTTTGTAGGGCTTAGGTTCAGCTGCTTTAGTTGTGCTTGAGGTTGGTAGTTGAACATCTTTTTCTATGCAAGACTAGTAACGTAAGTTATCTATTAGGAAGTTCCTTACATGTTCCTCGGCTGGTACAAAAGATAATTTGTATCGTGGGTCCAAAAATGTCGCGGCGCACATTAACTTTAAAAACAATTAAAAAAGTTTGGAAAATCATTCGGATTCTTTCAGTGTAGTCTTCATTGTTTCCACGAAGTTGTGCCTTTCATCAACTTTTGATAGGTAGTGATTTAGAGTCAGCAGACTGGGAAGAACCTCTGNTTCCACGAAGTTGTGCCTTTCATCAACTTTTGATAGGTAGTGATTTAGAGTCAGCAGACTGGGAAGAACCTCTGAAATGACTGATTGGGTTTCACTGATGACCTTGGTTATTTCCTCAAATGGTTGAAGCAGTGAAACCATCCCTTGTAGTATGCTCCACTCATTTGTGTTCAAGTTCACGATTCCACCTTCCGTAGCTGCATAGTGTGTTACTGCCGATTTTTGTTGTAAAAGTCTATTTAACAAATAGTAAGTGGAATTCCATCTTGTAGGAACGTCTTGTAGTAGTTTTTNTTTTTGTTGTAAAAGTCTATTTAACAAATAGTAAGTGGAATTCCATCTTGTAGGAACGTCTTGTAGTAGTTTTTGAACCGAAGAATTAATTTCTTTTTGAATGTTACGAAGTTTGACTGTTGCCGGTGNTTTTGTTGTAAAAGTCTATTTAACAAATAGTAAGTGGAATTCCATCTTGTAGGAACGTCTTGTAGTAGTTTTTCAACCGAAGAATTAATTCCTTTTTGAATGTTACGAAGTTTGCCTGTTGCCAGTGCTGAATGACTAAAATGAGTAGCAATATTTTTACTCTTTTTTATGTAAAGTTGTTGAGGGAAGACTCGAGGTTAACTTAGAACTATCGCGAGCTGAAGTGTATGGAGGCAGCATCCAGTGTGCACCACCCCCAAATCATTAACACCTTTCACCATGGAAGGAGCATTGTCTCTCAATACTAAATGGATTCTGTCTTTTGTTACATTCCATTTCTGAAGCATCTCGTTGAGTTTTTCACTTATTTTTTCACCAGTATGAGAGCCAGGAAAATTTGAGCAGGAAAGAGCAGCGTGTTCATATGAGAAGTCATCTTTGATCCAATGAGCAGTTAAACTAATAAAACTTTCATTATTATGATTTGCTGTCCAAACATCCGTGGTGAATGAGATATAATTCTGAGAGGAAATTTGCCTCCCAACGGCATCGAGACACTTTGTGTGAATATCGGGCAAAATCTTATTGGTGAAAAAGGTTCTTCCAGGAACCTGGAAAATAACAATTGCATTTTAAGTTACTTTATAGTTTATAATACAACTAGNGAAAAAGGTTCTTCCAGGAACCTGGAAAATAACAATTGCATTTTAAGTTACTTTATAGTTTATAATACAACTAGACTTGTTTTACACTTACTGTGTATCGTGGTTGAGCTTTTTGGAGAACTCGTCGAAATCCAATGTTCTCAACGACACTTATTGGGCAATTATCTATAGCTATAATTTCTCCAATCAATTTGTGTAGCTCCTCTGCTTTTGGGTCATGAACGTCCCAGGGTTTTTGTTTTTGCATAACNGAAAAAGGTTCTTCCAGGAACCTGGAAAATAACAATTGCATTTTAAGTTACTTTATAGTTTATAATACAACTAAACTTGTTTTACACTTACTGTGTATCGTGGTTGAGCTTTTTGGAGAACTCGTCGAAATCCAATGTTCTCAACGACACTTATTGGGCAATTATCTTATAGCTATCANCTATAATTTCTCCAATCAATTTGTGTAGCTCCTCTGCTTTTGGGTCATGAACGTCCCAGGGTTTTTGTTTTTGCATAACTTCAGAGAGAGTCAATTGAGTTCCTTTAGTAGTGGGCTGCTGAGGCTTTGACATTCCGATGTATTTGTCATATTGTTCTTTATGGAGCTTTAGGTGATTTATCATGGTGGTGTTGGTTGCTTTACTTTTTGTTCCACTTCTAGAAATCAATTTTCTATTCTATATTTAGCCTTGGCTCCATCGTCAAATTCTACGAAATACTTCCAAATTGTCGACTTTTTCTTAATTGCTGAAGTANTATGGAGCTTTAGGTGATTTATCATGGTGGTGTTGGTTGCTTTACTTTTTGTTCCACTTCTAGAAATCAATTTCTGGCATATTCTACATTTAGCCTTGGCTCCATCGTCAAATTCTACGAAATACTTCCAAATTGTCGACTTTTTCTTAATTGCTGAAGTAGAAGTCCCTTTCCCTAAAATTTGAAATGTTAGAAGTTTGTTGGGATTCGGTAACTTGATTATTTTAATAGAAAGACTTACCATCATTCTCATCTTCACTGCTTAGCATAATCTCTGAAGCTTGTGACATGTTTGTTCTATTGACAATTTTTATCTACTTTGTCTGTTTCTTTCATTTGTTAAATTAAAAATTCAAAATCAGCAGGNTTGTTCTATTGACAATTTTTATCTACTTTGTCTGTTTCTTTCATTTGTTAAATTAAAAATTCAAAATCAGCAGGTGTGCAGCGGCATCGAATTTGAGATAAGAAAATAACGCTTAAGCGCCACAGATTTACTGTACATGTTGAGCCGCATCGAATGACACCCCATATGCTTAGGAAGCCGAGTACTCACTACAGTCTTCTCCAATACACCGAGTACTCGTACTCGGCAATTGGCCGAGTATTGCTACTCGGGGTATCTCTAGTTTATACTTACTGTAAGTTAACAACTAGATTATACAGGATAACAAAATGATTACCGTGGTCCCTCTTGAACAATTATATTTGTTCAACAGCCAATCAAGAAAAAACTGTACTGGCTAAACTCAACTGTCTAACAGTAATGAGTGAGGACACAGTAGGGGTCTACCTTTTTAGTTTCACACTTTCACAGATGACTTTATTGCACACTTTTATGTTGAAGCGCGCATGAGTGTGAAGCTACAGCGGGTGAGGCCTTATACCCTTCACACTTGAAAATATTTCAACTCTTTCTGTACTAAAAGTGTGCAAAAGTGGGAAGAGTAATCGGGTGAGCCCTAGGTTTGAAGTAGTAGTAATTAAATAATCCAAATGNAAAGTGTGCAAAAGTGGGAAGAGTAATCGGGTGAGCCCTAGGTTTGAAGTAGTAGTAATTAAATAATCCAAATGGGAAAACAATCAAATAAGACTAAATTTTCAAAATTTCATTTTAAAGGGTTATTTAATTGTGTGCAGGCACTACATAAACGCTATCAATGCGTTATTAATGTCATAAATAAACGCTAATAAATAATAAATGCTATCAAACATTCTCAATGTCGTTGATCATAATCTTGAAAACAATTTAAACGAAAATCTGAAGTTTTTAATTGACGGAGAAATAGAAGTTGTAAGCAAGTGTGANAAACAATTTAAACGAAAATCTGAAGTTTTTAATTGACGGAGAAATAGAAGTTGTAAGCAAGTGTGAAAAAAAAAATCTGATCACTTTCACACTTTGTCCCGCTGTGGAGTCTCATTGGCAAATTTTGAATTTTGGGGCGTGTTTTCACACTTTTGTGAAGACTTCTGTGAAAGTGTGAAAGTGCTCAAGTATGAAATTTTTTCGGGTGAGACCTGTTTTTCTGCGCTTCTGTAATAGGTTCTTTACACTTTCTGGGGAGGAGTTTCGTAAGTAATGCATATTGAAGCATAACCATAGCCCGTTGGATAAANTTTCTGGGGAGGAGTTTCGTAAGTAATGCATATTGAAGCATAACCATAGCCCGTTGGATAAAATTACACAAGGGCCTAAAATAAAATATTTTAGGTATGCTTAATGACAAATTTCTGACTTTCTAGTCGTTTGAAGAAACCTGATCTATGCTTCTTAGACCGTTTCCCTTTATGTTTATTGAAACTATTCTGAATACCAACNCGTTTGAAGAAACCTGATCTATGCTTCTTAGACCGTTTCCCTTTATGTTTATTGAAACTATTCTGAATACCAACAGCTGGTGTTGATTCGGATGCAGAAAGGATAGATAATTGGGCAGTATGTCCAACAATTATGGAACTTGACTCATGTTAGCTACCTACTAGCTTGAATTCATTCAGTTTTGTTGATTTGCTATTCTTCTTAGTTCCATTTGTCAATTCAGTTATCGAAATTTGATTTTGTGATTGGAGTTCAACGTCATCAACTGTACGTTTGGTTAATATCGGTGTCATCAAAGCNATCGAAATTTGATTTTGTGATTGGAGTTCAACGTCATCAACTGTACGTTTGGTTAATATCGGTGTCATCAAAGCCTGATTCTCAAAAGTCGTACAATCTAAACGTGACACAAATATATAGACTATATAAAGCTGTTTCTTTGTTCATACACTCAAAGTTTTAATAAAAAGTATTTCTTACCGATGGCTTGCTTTTTCTGATTATTCAAAGGCACAACACTGACATACTGAATAATACTCAGAGTTTTATCATTTATTTGAATTCCGTTCAGTATTTCAAAAGCTCTGTCAAAAGCATAACGTCGTTGGAATGAGATCAANTTATCATTTATTTGAATTCCGTTCAGTATTTCAAAAGCTCTGTCAAAAGCATAACGTCGTTGGAATGAGATCAATCCCTTTCCGGTTTTGACGCATTTCACTTGTTCTTTGNCTCTGTCAAAAGCATAACGTCGTTGGAATGAGATCAATCCCTTTCCGGTTTTGACGCATTTCACTTGTTCTTTGAGAATTTTAGCGTATTCTTTTAAGTATTTTTTCAATAATGCTGAGTTTCAAATTTTCAGGAAATCCCGATTCTTGTAACATGAATTTATGGTGTCTATTGAAATCCATCCTTTCCTCATGGCTCTTTTGACATAAGGATTCAATTATATTCGCCAGTTTGATCACTTTTACAAAAAGTCGTCGATTGTGTGTTAGGTCTCGGTCTGGTCAGTATCAGAATGTTGTTCCTTTTGATTAGTTTAAGGGATTCATTGGGGATTTGTTGACAAAATTGAGGGAATGACTCAATCTAATTGGAAAACAAAAAAAGTTTAAAATTTTTTGTTAATGTAGAGTTCTATAATTAAACATGATAGAATAAACTAAACCAAACAATTAAGGTTAACAAAAAAATAATCCCGCAGTTAAGCTTCAAANTAGAATAAACTAAACCAAACAATTAAGGTTAACAAAAAAATAATCCCGCAGTTAAGCTTCAAATAACTTTGAGACTTAAGATTAAAACTGAATTATTTAGACGTTGAAATCCGTAGTTGGTATAAGGTTACTGAAATCAAATTTTTTAAACAAAATTCAGAGACATCTCAGCATGAAGTTCTAGAAATANGGTTACTGAAATCAAATTTTTTAAACAAAATTCAGAGACATCTCAGCATGAAGTTCTAGAAATATTATTTCGAATAAATGACAAAGGTTGACTCTTTGATCCTGCAGACTTGACATTTCCCTAGTTTCCGTGCTTTTCATTATTTAACAATCAATTTTCAATAATTTTCAATAAGTTTCAATATTTAATTAAGGCTTCCCTTAGCACATCGTAGNTATTTAACAATCAATTTTCAATAATTTTCAATAAGTTTCAATATTTAATTAAGGCTTCCCTTAGCACATCGTAGTGTTTTTTTCTTATGTGATATCTATCAGAAAAATAATCATTGCCTAATACAAAACGTTAGAATATTTAGATATCAAATGTAGAAATATGTTTCATTCNATCAGAAAAATAATCATTGCCTAATACAAAACGTTAGAATATTTAGATATCAAATGTAGAAATATGTTTCATTATAACTATTCTGAACATAAATGTGATGTTTAACTTCAATATTTCCCAGTGTAACCACATTTCCTTAACTTTCAATCAATATTTATAGTCTCAAAAAACAAGAAACGTAATTGCCCCATTCATGTATGTGCTNATCAGAAAAATAATCATTGCCTAATACAAAACGTTAGAATATTTAGATATCAAATGTAGAAATATGTTTCATTCTAACTATTCTGAACATAAATGTGATGTTTAACGTCAATATTTCCCAGTGTAACCACATTTCCTTAACTTTCAATCAATATTTATAGTCTAAAAAAAACAAGAAACGTAATTGCCCCATTCATGTATGTGCTTAAAGATTATAACAAATCTCTTTGTTTCGAGAAGTGAGCGGTTTATTTATGACCAAGTTGATTGTTNTATTTAACAATCAATTTTCAATAATTTTCAATAAGTTTCAATATTTAATTAAGGCTTCCCTTAGCACATCGTACTGTTTTTTTCTTATGTGATATCTATCAGAAAAATAATCATTGCCTAATACAAAACGTTAGAATATTTAGATATCAAATGTAGATATATGTTTCATTCTAACTATTCTGAACATAAATGTGATGTTTAACGTCAATATTTCCCAGTGTAACCATATTTCCTTAACTTTCAATCAATATTTATAGTCTAAAAAAAACAAGAAACGTAATTGCCCCATTCATGTATGTGCTTAAAGATTATAACAAATCTCTTTGTTTCGAGAAGTGAGCGGTTTATTTATGACCAAGTTGATTGTTGAAACTTAATGCTTATGAACCTTTTCCATAAGTTAAAAATAACATAACCCTATGGAAACACTAAAGTATTCTCAATAGTACTTTAGGTGTCTCCTTGTAACAACAGTAAAACATTAACATGATCTGGACGTCGCTCTTTTGGGTTTGTTGCATATCATATTTGCTAGTTTTAAGTCTGAATGTCTTATTAACTTTAATTGATTATAGTTCAGAAAACTAACATCAAGAATAATTTGGACTCTGGGAGATGGTGTATCCAGAATTGCTTATGGTGTATCCAGAATTGGTTATGGAATATCTAGAGTAGCGGATGGGATAACTTGGATTGGAGACTTTCTCTCAATAGAACCTCGTTATGCAAGTGATAGTTGGTGGCATCGTGAGGAAATTTACACTACAGAGGAAAGTGATGAACGAGAAGACACTGAGTGTGATCNTTATGGTGTATCCAGAATAGCGGATGGGATAATTTGGATTGGAGACTTTCTCTCAATAGAACCTCGTTATGCAAGTGATGATAGTTGGTGGCATCGTGAGGAAATTTACACTACAGAGGAAAGTGATGAACGAGAAGACACTGAGTGTGATCTCCAAGATCAGGAAAACATCGAAGATTGTGGTCCTGAAATTGAAGTTATTCATATGGATCCTTTGCTACAAATTGATCCACACCATGTATGTCTTATCATTATACGTAATTTATTTAATAGAAAGTTTCAAAATTATTGAAGTTAANTTGATCCACACCATGTATGTCTTATCATTATACGTAATTTATTTAATAGAAAGTTTCAAAATTATTGAAGTTAACTGTTAACGTATGAAGCTGCTTAGATGATAAAATGGATCTATTTTACCTTTACTTTATGCATTTGATATTTCAACTAAACGCAATTTTACCGTCTTCTATTTTATAACTGCATACAGTTCTATAAGTATCACCACTTTACCGTTTACATCACTTTCCGGATTCGTTACCAAGTGATTTAACTCAGCAACTATCTATAATCCATTTCATCNTGATCCACACCATGTATGTCTTATCATTATACGTAATTTATTTAATAGAAAGTTTCAAAATTATTGAAGTTAATTGTTAATGTTGAAGCTGCTTAGATGATGAAATGAATCCATTTTACCTTTACTTTATGCATTTGATATTTCAACTAAACGCAATTTTACCGTCTTCTATTTTATAACTGCATACAGTTCTATAAGTATCACCATTTTACCGTTTACATCACTTTCCGGATTCGTTACCAAGTGATTTAACTCAGCAACTATCTATAATCCATTTCATCTTTAGTGCAAAACTTGTTACTGCTATTGTTTTTCAATATTAAATTTCAGGAAAGATACTGTGATACAAATTATGAAAAGCAACTAACTATGCTCTATTATAAAATTTGCACTATTTGTTTGCTTAGCTTCCTACCAATCTACATTCCTTTGCAAATCTTATTAACGAAATTTACTGATTGACTCTTGGATTGGATCAAGCAACGAAACGATGGATAAAGCAAATGTTAACCCAGGAAGGATTGTGAATGTGTAACAAAATTATAAATTGGATGTAAAGATTTTTTCTAATTTTATGCTTACTCATCATATTGAATCTAGCAATTGTATAAAAAAAAAAATTTTTTTTTGAAACTTACTAATTGTCTTCTTTTTCTTTTTATTACAGTGTAACTTTGGAAAGGCTCTACTGTTACAGGTTGTTAAAAAAAAGGAAAGAAAATCTGACGAGAAGGTAAAATTAAGAAGATTTTGCTTAAATAGTGTATTAGTTTTAAGGACTGTTNTGGAAAGGCTCTACTGTTACAGGTTGTTAAAAAAAAGGAAAGAAAATCTGACGAGAAGGTAAAATTAAGAAGATTTTGCTTAAATAGTGTATTAGTTTTAAGGACTGTTTTTTTTTTCAGAAATCACGATGACCTCAAGACAACACTGATTGTTATACAATTTAATAAAATTGTATTTTTCAATTAAATTTTGAGTAGAATTATTTTGAGTGTAGAAATAGGGGTTAAAACCCCTAGTCTCACTCCATGCTAACTCACATCAAACTCACTTCCTCGATGTCTACTTATTTCTGCGGACCCCTGTAATTGTAGTACATAATCAAGACATGACAAACCCCCCTACAGTTGAACTCGGCCATACAAACTTAAGTAAAAACCCCAATATTTATTTTCACCGATAAAACGATAACTAACTCTTGGAGGATACAAGAGATAGAAGACGCTAAGTATTTCATACAGCACAGTCGCATAAGAACCTAATTACCATCTTCCACAGTTAAACTCGGTCACATGCTCATTCTTAAACACCCCAAAATTTATTTTTACCGATAAAACATGCCAACTCTTCGAGCATACGTGACATGGATGACCCCATTTATTTCCTACAGCTTAATCCATAATCTAATAACCTAAGTATTACGTCTGATCAAGGACTTATGTCTGCGATGTTGCCATACTTTGCAAAGCTGTCCACACATTTAAACATGTTATAACCTATGAGCCTAAGTTTTTCCACCAATCACCGACCTAATCCTGCTGTGTTGCTAAATTGCTAGGACATATGAATCTAAGTTTTCTCACCGCCCACCCACCTAAGTCTGAGTTGTTGTCACATCCCGAAAGGTAAGAACCTTATTAACTAACAAGCATCGAGCTAGGTCTGCGATGTTGTCATTCACGAAATCAATGTTTCCCGATATCAAAATAATCATGGGCGGGAGATTGAAAAACTGATTAACTAAAAACAAATTATTTAAGTTTTAGTGTGTAATTTAAAAAAAATCATAAGACTAGTGATGGGAGGTCTTATATTTTATAGATTCAAAGAGCTTCTTTTCAGCATCATTTTTCGACCGAAGGACATGAGCTAGTGTAACTCCACCTAAAAACTATAGAATACAAATTCATATATTAGAAAATTATGTTCTAAAGAAAGGGACCTCATCCCAATTTCGAAAAAGATATTTAAATTTTTTCAGTTTTTGATACAGATTACGATTATCACATTCATTTTTGAGGGAGATTCTCTTAAGGATCTCTTTTAAGAGATCAAAGTTAATTATTTTATGGATTTTAGGTATTAGATTTGACCGATTTTAGGTAAATTGGGANTCTTTTAAGAGATCAAAGTTAATTATTTTATGGATTTTAGGTATTAGATTTGACCGATTTTAGGTAAATTGGGATTTTAAAATTCGACTTTAGGTTAGGTCAGATGTTAGGTTGGATTCTTTCACTACTAGGTTAGAATTTCAAAATTTGACTTTAGGTTANCTTTAGGTTAGGTCAGATGTTAGGTTGGATTCTTTCACTACTAGGTTAGAATTTCAAAATTTGACTTTAGGTTATTATATCAAATGCCAGGTTAAATTCTTTCAGTATTAGAATTATTCAGTTAGGTTAGGTTAGGATTTTAGAATTCGATTTTAGGTTGTAAGGTTAGGCCAGATATTAGGTTAGATTTTGGAACTAAAGAATTCGTTTTTCTTTGTTAAAAAAAATTAAAGGATTGGGGCGAATGGAGTTTCGTAAATGGAACGGAGAGAAAGTTTAGGAATGAAGTAAACACGAACCTTAGCGAAATTNGGGGCGAATGGAGTTTCGTAAATGGAACGGAGAGAAAGTTTAGGAATGAAGTAAACACGAACCTTAGCGAAATTAATTTACAGCAGAAGTAGCGAGTTGAGAGAATAAACTCAAAGTCGATAAATGGAGTATGTTCCCTTCGCATTTATTCATGTAATTGTCACTCAGTAGAATTATTGTTGAGTTTATTTAATTTTGAGTCAACATTGGCTGAGTTTTGGTAAAAGTTAAAAGTTAAAAGAGTGTTTAAAACAATGTTTTAAATGGTGGGTTTAAACATGCTTTAAACATGTGTTTAAAACAAATAATAGCCTGGTAACAAGAATAGTTTATTGTATCTATTAGCGCTCAACTTTTAATTTTGCAATTTTCCATCTTCACTTCATTGCCAATTTCCCTATTTATTCTTAATTTTGTCAAATTGCCCTCCAAACACTGAATGGATCATACCTACTACAGTAAAAATACAGAAAAAGTTTCAAGCTCTGTTAATACTTTCTATGACGTTTTCTTTTTTTTGGTAATCGGTTGACATCACAAGCAATGAGGAATTCGTATTCACGATGGTAAGGACGTTTAATAACAAAAGTTTGTCGTAGATGGTTAATTACCAATGGACGTATTTCCAGGTAAAAGACAATTCTCAATATCCCTAAAAGAAAATTTAAATTAACTTTTTAAATCAATTCAAATTTCATCACATTTTAAATTATGTAGTTTATGTATATGTAGTATGTGTAAATATTATTTTTATTTTAATTCAATTAGTTATACCTAGGAATTTTGCGGATAGTATTTTCGGCAGGTTTACCGGATATCGGATATTCGGTGTTTTCTGATTGCCGGATAACGGATATCCGGTGCGGATATCGGCATGCTTGCTTGATTAAGCTTGTATTGCACAAAATGTTTATTAAAACAAGATGCGTTTTGACTCATTTCACGAGAACGTGCAGGAGTCAATTTTTAAAGTCTCTAATACATTTAATATATACTCCTATATAATAAATCTAATAAAATTATTGATTCATTTTGTAGGATTTCTGAAAAAATTGTTTAGAAAATTATCCGCGCGGATACCTATAAGTATCCGGTATCCGGCGGATAGTCTATCCGGCAGAGTTTTAGGCGCCGGATATCTGCCACTTCTAGTTATACCTAGAATACAATTTGAAAATGTAATAAGTTTAAATGTTCAAACTAATATAAATAGGTACAATGTGCAATTGTGAAGCTTATACATTTTTATTATGAAACTATCTCAATTATATTTAGAAAAAAATTCAGATTCTATAACAAAATATGTTAAGAATTATCTAGTTCAGTAGGGAGCACAGAATTTTACGAGGTGGAATTTGGTTTTGTTTTGTAGTCTGTTAGATAAAGTAGTTCGTAAAGTTTTTGCTACAACTACTTTCTATGATAAATTTTTTCTGACCATGAAACCACTTTTAAAAATTGAAAAGTAGTGGGACACGTCCAAATCAAAATTGTAGGTCAACTGATTGCGAATAAGGTATTTTTTGAATCCACTATCGGCGGGAATTGTCCCCCGTAGAGTTTTCCCATCCACACCACGCTCTTCGGTTTAAAAAAAATACCTCATTCGTAATCGAACAGCCAGTAGTTAAAAATTTGCGGCTGTTTGAAAAAAAATGGATGAGTCGTTGGTAGGGCGGTGGGTAGCAGAAAGAACATATAATGAACCAAAATTGAACCAAATGCCATTGGTGTGTATGAAGTTAAACAAAATATAGTTTGCGTCATATAGAAATAAGTTACAAACTCTGTACACTCCTATAGTAATCAAAATTTAAGATTTTCAGGCGTTGGTAACATCTACAAGAGATGGTGGAACCCCGTGCCACAAATTAGGGTCTGGCAGGGACACCAGAGGTAATTTTTTGCCGTGCCACAGATACGTGAACAGCCAGGAAGTAAAGCGACCTTTTACGGTAGTGTGACAAGAGTTAATTCTACTCAGAGTGATTGTTCAAAATTACATACGTCTAGCCTGAAGAAAATAAAGGGGTCTACCAATAGCTTGCGTGGATTTGCGTGAGATTGTGTAAGGTTCCTCTTTTACGTGAAATTGTGTGTTTGTGTGAAAACCGAGGGAGATTTTACGAAATTGTATCCTCTCTCATTGGTTAGTCACTAAGCCCATCCCACTTGAGTGAAATTGTGTAAAAGAGGAACCTTACACAATCTCACGCAAATCCACGCACGCTATTGGTAGACCCCTTTGTCAGTTATTTTTTTCTGCACACAACAAGAAAATGTTTCGTTGGTGATGNCGCTATTGGTAGACCCCTTTGTCAGTTATTTTTTTCTGCACACAACAAGAAAATGTTTCGTTGGTGATGATTTTTTCCAAATTTTCTAAGCAATAGTTAGCACCTTTCGGCTCGTTGGTTTGTAACATTACAAAGAATCGACATCTTAATTTTCTCAAAACTGAACTTGTCCCATACACAGTTGCAGAATCGCAATCATTTCGCAACTAGGTTGCGGCAGGTTGCGAGTTGCGGTTGCGGAGCAGAATAACGAAAATTGCGAATGCGAAGTTGCGGCCAAATTGAGAATTATAAAAGTTGCGGTTGCGGCGTTGCGGCCAATTATGGAACTTGCAAAAGTTGCGGTTGCGGCGTTGCGGGACGTAAAATGCAAAAGTTGCGGTTGCGGAGTTGCGGGTGTCAGAAATAACAGCTGAAAATGCGGAGTTGCGATCTCTGTGAAGTAGTTGCGGGAAATAGTTTGATATTGTGCGCAACTATTATGCCCTGACTTGGGATGGGCTCGGTTGTGTTGGTCAAATATGTGAAGTTGTAAAGCGGCTTTGTATAACCACAGATCTAACTTCAGTAAACTCGAAACTGAAACCAAAATTTAGTTCTTGAACACCTGTGTTACAGAGGACCCAGTAAAAGAGCGTCGCGCCATTCAAATTCAAATTATTTATCAAGGGGAAAAGTCCCATGTGCGGTGTGGCGTTGAGTCTGTCTTTGCAATCTCAAACGCTCCTGTTGAGTATGACCTGTAAATCCGCAATGACAAGATAAGGATTCCTTATTTTGGCGTAAGGCACAACTTCAAAATTGGCTTTATTTAATATGTAAACAATCCTTTTCGTTCTCAATTTAAATTTTGTTAAAACTTGACACATCAATTTCAAATCTGAAATTAAGTTTGTGTAACGCTCACTTACAATTAATTGCTTTAACTAAGCAAACCAAAATTTGAATTAATGGATTGTTGTATTTAACTCTTGCATATTGAAATTGAATAAATAAAATTGAAAGGCTATTTTTATGCTCTAAATTCGCTTTAAATGTTATAGGAACATTTCTTTTATAATTTTGTCGAAAGTTGCGAAAAAGTTGCGGAAAAGTTGCGGGAATTCTGGTTACGTGTTGGTTGCGGTTGCGGGAAATTTTGAATCCAAAATTGCGAATGCGGCGTTGCGGCAAAAATTTTAAAATTTAAAGTTGCGGTTGCGGCGTTCTAGTGGAAGTATTAAAATACAAGAGTGCGGGTTGCGGAGTTGCGGGCATCAAAGCTCAAAAGTTGCGGGTGCGGAGTTGCGGCTCGAAATATTGGTCTCGAAGTTGCGGTTGCGGCCCGCAACCGCACTTCTGCAACTGTGGTCCCATACTACCGAATAACAAATCTGACCTTGAATTCATAACATGAGTGAGAGAAATAGTCTTTTGCTCTGCTGCTTGTTATATTTAATTTCCCGCTCGCAGAGTTGTTCCCTCCAAAAAAACCGCTACGGGAAACGGATTTTTATAAATTTCCATCCTACTCTTTCATTCAATGTTTGATTGTGCCAGAATTAAGTTCACTTGTTATTTTTGGTTTTGCTAATTTATTAGATTTGATTTAAAATAAGGACGACTTAAGGTCAACTATAGAATTATTGTGAGTTCAATTAGTTACTTTAAGTGTTCCTTTCTTTAATTCAAGTTGAATAAATTAAGAAACGCAGAAATATAACAATTAAACTTAGCTTTGTAACAATGATAGATTTACCAAGAATCTACACTTTGTAGATGATTTTTACTTCATTTCACTTCGTTTAAAAACAGATGAAATGAAAGAAAGGTTCATTTACAGAGTGTAGGTTGAAGGTACCAAATTTATAATATTTCAAAGATTGAAACCCATTTCTCCCATTTTTATTTTATTGTTAAAAACGGTCGAGATATAAGTGTCAAAGTTGAAAAACTTATAAATTTGGTTTTATATCAGCCCTATATTTATATCTAGCGCTTTGGGGTAGGCTGTGCAGCAATGCAGAAAGCGGGTTGCGAGTCCCAATTGAGTCATATAATTAAAAACCTAAATCATTGGAACATTGATTTTCTTATTACCTATTACACATCTGTTAGGGCACACAGATATTCCGTTTAACTGAATAAATTTCTAAATTAAATCCATGAAGCATCCCCAATATACTCCACACCAAATCTATTAGTTGAGATTATTATTTTTGCCTACAGGATTCAAATTATAATTAAATCTATGGAAGTTTCATGGAAGTATGAAAATTTTTCATAAAAACATCCGAAAACTCGATTCCTTCACCAAACATTTTTGTATTTTTGATCGAATGTATCCAAAAATCTCTTTCATCAAATTCCGAACCTCTTTCAATTTGAAGCTCTAGGACTGGACGCTGACTTCACGGCGCTGGATCTAGGCGCTAACTTCACGGCTCCATATATAGGCGCTAAATTCATGGCGCTAGGTGTTAGCTTCATGGCTTTAGACGCTAACTTCACGGCACATGGGTTAGGCGATAACTTCACGTGGCTAGTCAATAGGCCTTAACATCTTGCTAATTCCACTCCAAAATTTTTTTCGAGTTCTTTAACTATCAAGATGCTAGTTTCACGTAATTTTAAGACTTTTTCATAAAAATGTTCGAAACGTCGATTCTTCGTGTTAGACGATAAGTATTAGGCGCTAAGTTTACGCTAAAGCGATTCCAGAATATTTTTTAGTTTGACCTCTTCAACTATCTAGAAATCCGTGTTATGGAATTCCAAGACTTTCATAAAAATATCCGAAGTTGATTTTACGTGTTAGGATCTAATTTCACTTTATAGCGATTCCAGAAAACAATTTTATTTAATTTGAACTTTTCAACTATGAAAATATCCAAAATCCGATTATAGGTCTTAGGCGTTATCTATTTGGCGATAACTTCAATTGCATTAATTCGATTGCAGAAAAATATTTGTTCATATTTTTAGCTCTAGACTATATACACTGAAGCGCATAAACATGGGTACATGGAGAAAGTTTTAACTCAAAAAAGTGTGTAAAAAAATTTTAGGAATGCGACCTCCCATCTCATTCTCTTTACTACCATGTACCCATGTTTATGCGCTTCAGTATAGAACTCCGTTCATGTAATTCTAAGACTTTTTCATAAAAATAACCGAAAAGTCTATTCTACTTCTTAGTCGATAAGAGCTAGGCGTCAACTTCACGCTAAATAATTTCCAGAAAACTTCACGTTAGCTACACGGCGCTAGATCTAAACGCTAACTCTATCTTTTTAAGTTTTATAAATGTCAAAACTTCCGTTTCACGTAATTCTAATACTTTTTCATAAAAATATGCGAAAAGTCGATTACAGCATCTTAATTTTTTTTTCTATTTTTAACCGGATATGTATTTAGAAATGCGTTTCATGAAATTTTGAACCTTTTTCATTTTTAACGTTAGAACCAGACGCTTATTTAACGCGCCGGATCTAGGCGCTAACTTCACGGTGCTAGGCGTTAGTGCTAACATCACGGCACTAGGCTTTAAGCGCTAACTTCAAGGCGCCTAGGCGCTAACTTCGCACTCTCACGATTGAAACCTAACCCCTAAACGAAACCAGCTTTCTGGTTACAACCGAAACTAAACGAACATTTGGTTTCGGCTTCGGTGAACTTACACCTGTGCTTTAGTCTGTAATCAATCATTCATTTTGATAGTTTTCAACATTAAATCATTTTAATCTTTACCTTACTAGATAAAAACTATCTAAATTTTAATGTTCTGTAAGTGCTTAGTTAGCTTTGATCCGTATTGGCTAAGAATATCAGGGTTGGGTTGAGAATGGGAGCATTGCCAATTTTAGTGCACCAATATTTCAGCCCTATTTTTCTCCAAGCGTTTGATGATTCTTGTATTAATTTCAAACGCCAGCAGCGTTCATTAGATGCTAACACTTCTGAACAAGAAAAGGATTCCAAGAAACGAGGACAGAAACGAATAGCAATGGTTGCAGAAGTCCAGGTAGAATTTTTTTTTTACCCTCCATTTGCCATTTCAAAGTAAACCAATATGGAAATGAAGATTCACCCGTCGAACCAAATGACCCTAAAAAATGCGGCGGTGGTGGCGGCGCAGAGATCTATTTGGTATTCGGCCAAATACGATATATATAATACACTACATAAATATAAATAGTACTATTTCACACATCATGATTTAGATTTATTCTTGTTATTTGTTAAACTCTTCTCTAGCACCTGCATAAGTTTAGATTTTAAAGATTTTAATTAGTTGTCATTATGCTCTAACAAATTTCTTCAAATTTATCAATAATAATCCTAAATATTAATTGTAAGTAATTGATTTTCAAAGAAACCTTGTAAACGGAGTAATCATGTGTTTCAGTGCTAAAAAGTAGGAGGGAATGTGAACGGTATATCGATGTAGATGGCTGCTGGAATTTAGGGAGGCCAGGGTGATACCCAGAGTAGGGTAATGTCAGGGTCGGGTCATAATCGGGGTCGGCTAATGCCTGGCGTAGTGTAAGGTCGGGGTCGGGTAATGCCTAGCATATTGTAAGGATCGGTATCAAATAATACGTGTAGTCGGGTAATGTACGGGGTAGTTTAACGTTAAGTTGTTAGGTTGTTAAGATGCGTGGGTGGGTTTTGAGGGACGGGCTGTAGTGAATACCCCACATCGATCCATCCATTGGTTATCGAAATATTCGAGTTATTATTTATCAAGTAAATTCTCCTTAAATCATTCAAACCATGCAAACAAACATGTTTCTTTAGAAACATTACATGTCTTTCAGATTATAATGGTCAATATTGCTAATGATTACAATTTATAACTTACAGGAATGTTTACGAGCAACTAGAATCATTGACATTAAATGGCTATGCAAATACACGATTGGATTGATCTCATCAACAGGGATACTAATTTACATGACCGTGGATGACCATAACTACAGTCACACATTCAGTATTCAGAGACTTCTTGTTACTCAAGAAGTTTCCAATGGTTTGTACTTCCTCACCTAATGCCGGATCATTCGTTTTTCACCCATAATGTATGCTTTCACACACAAATAAAAGTTAGAAAAAATTTCGATACCGATCCAGGATCTCAGCCAACATAAAAAAAATAAATCGATCATTATCCGATCCAAAAGTGACAAATCTAATCTGGGAGAGTTGATTTTAAAATAGAGTCTGCTTTTTGTAAATAATCAGTCAAGTTCATCAGTTATTGTCCTGTGTCATGTGTCACAAGGGTTGTGTCATCCGTCAGTTCAGGTCTGGTATTTTCTGTCATTTGGGGTTTGGGATATTTGGTGGGTCATGTTTCGTGTTGAGTAATTGAGGATACAGTGGCGCAGCTCTGTCTCTGTGTGACTATGCCCATAGTCCACAATAATTTTTTTTAAAGAAAAAAAAATATGTAGTCACTGTACACTTGGTTTAACCCATTTATTCTTGTTTATGTTCTTTTTATTGTTTGTTTTTACTCCTATCACGGACCCCTACATTGGGCTATATCTAATGGGTTTAAAATTATTGATACCGATAAAACAAAATCAATTTTATTTAGTTGAGTTACAGTTGCTCTTAATTAATTTGGCCCTTCCCTGCTGGCAATGAAATAATTAATTTTGCAGAAAAAATTTAGCAACATATGATCTTATTTTGAGCATTTTTTTATTTTTTGAACCTTACATGATTTGCTTTTAAGAATTTCGAAATAAACTGAATTCTTTGGCAAATTTACGGAACTATACAACCAAATGTGTATTTTGGAAATTGAGGTCAATAAGACATGATACTTCCCACTCAGATTTTGGTTTTGGTAGTATTTTTGGTATAGTTTAAAAAAAATGTCCAATATATTGCTTCTTTATAAAAAGCAGTCAGATATAAATTATATAAAGTTAAAATGAAGTAGTTATGGTAAAATCTCAAAAGAATTGGACAAGAGGATTTTCGCTGTGAATTAATGAATGCAAATCCCTGTGAAATTTAAAGTGAACTTTCTTCATTAAAATATTCGTGGACCGTAATTTCCATTGTAGCCGTTCAGAAAATTTAGACTTCTTTGTTTTTTATAGGAATTAGGTTTGTNTCGTGGACCGTAATTTCCATTGTAGCCGTTCAGAAAATTTAGACTTCTTTGTTTTTTATAGGAATTAGGTTTGGAAGGAAAGAATGATTGTGTAGCGTGGCCAAGTTGATAAACTCTGAAACGTCACTCCATTTGACTACAACACATAAACTGGAGACATGAGTATGCCGCTATCTCTTTTTCGGCTAAAGGTCTACTAAACGCAAGACTCGCAGTACAGCTGAGCACGCTCTATTGAATGNTCGTGGACCGTAATTTCCATTGTAGCCGTTCAGAAAATTTAGACTTCTTTGTTTTTTATAGGAATTAGGTTTGTAAGGAAAGAATGATTGTGTAGCGTGGCCAAGTTGATAAACTCTGAAACGTCACTCCATTTGACTACAACACATAAACTGGAGACATGAGTATGACCGCTATCTCTTTTTCGGCTAAAGGTCTACTAAACGCAAGACTCGCAGTACAGCTGAGCACGCTCTATTGAATGNCCGCTATCTCTTTTTCGGCTAAAGGTCTACTAAACGCAAGACTCGCAGTACAGCTGAGCACGCTCTATTGAATGTGACTTACATAAATTGGGAGGAGGTACGCCGAAAGTGTAGAAAGAGGGTGCAAAAAAAATAACCCTATCTGCACTCAATTTGATGTTTCTTGCTCATTAATGTCAATTGTAACTGACATTAAGGCAATTCCCCAATTTTTGCTAGAAGATAAATAGTTGTTAAATTAAAAAAAAATTATTTTATAATAAGGTGACATCATTTTAGAGCCTTGTTATTTGCCTGATTATTTTTCATATCCGTTAAAGTTTAATAAACTCAGGGGCATATTTTTTCTTTCTATTTTTATTGTTAAAATCCTGATGAGTCCCGATCGCTGAGGAAGAGAATAGAGTCAAACTCACTTTTTCCTTTCATGTTGTACAGTCGACCTAGCCTTGGTTTGCTGAAAGTTACTTTAGACCCGTGTTCTTTGATGCATATATAACCAAAGAATCATGATCAATTTATCGAGAAGCTTAATTTTTGTGGATGAAAGTTTTTTAGTAAGATAATTTTTCAGTAGAGTGAAAAAAATTTTTAAATCAAGTTCGTGCGACTAATACGAATTTTTTTTTGAAAATTCCAATTTTTGGACATTCTTTTCAGACACCCCATCATCAGATACAACGTCAAAAATAAATGTTCTAAGTTTTGCACAATGTACTAACTTTTTCGTAGTGGTCGCAGAGACATTGATTTAAAAAATTATGCTCTCTACTTTTTTATGATCTTTCTGAAACTGTTTTAAATTTCCCGAAGAATGTTTTGTTCTAGAGACAAGTTGGCCACTTTGTTTTGGGTCACCCCTTTCGCCAGCAAAGAGGTTGGTTCAAAAGTTTCTTACCTAACAACCTTATTGAACCAAAGCTAAGGTGGTTGACTATAGTAGAATAGATTTATGATTAGAAATGAAACTTTACTACTTATGCGAAATCACTCGTGGTCAAAGAGTGGAAGAATTTCAATTCCTTTCTATTAATTACATCAATTACATTTACACATTACGTAATGAATTTCATTTTAAGCAATGTTATTGCATTTTTATTCATTACATTGGAATAACTGAAGTAATTGAAGCTATTTGTGATCAAAGATCACAAATAGCTTCAATTATCAGNATTCATTACATTGGAATAACTGAAGTAATTGAAGCTATTTGTGATCAAAGATCACAAATAGCTTCAATTATCAGTAATATGATCACTGATCATATTACAATTACACATTGCAAATTTTACCATCTATTTTGCCATAATATCGCCAACTTTCCTCCAGAATTTTAGTTCTTCATTTGGTGTCTTACCGGTGGTGATGGATTCTCTGACGACCGGCTTTTAAGTTATAAGTTAGCTAACCNTTCTCTGACGACCGGCTTTTAAGTTATAAGTTAGCTAATCACCTTAACCATGGAAATTGGAACGGTTAGAATTCAGACCGTATTTTGGTTTAAGTTACGGTGTTATACAGTGTTGATCAGAAGCAAAATGAGTACGTGGCCATTCTACCTACCATATCAACTCCCTCTACCACCGTCTCACACCTTGAATATTTTTTCAGTGACTGAGCAAGATTAAGGAGGCAAAGGTTTTTACTATTCCCAATTTTATCTTTATGTCACTCTCAGTAAAAAATAACAGACAATTTTAACAGTTAAGGAAGACACATCGGGTTGGGGATACCCTTATTGTTATTTTGGTTTGATTAATTCATTTTTCCTTTTAGCCTCTTGGATGAAGGATCAGGTGCTGATTTTGACGAGAGAAGGCCGAGTGCTCTTGTGTAAAACAAACTTACAGTTTAATCAACCCGAGGCCGAAATTGAAACATTCCCAAATTTTCTTCCCAATCTAAATTCGAAACGGGCTGAGCGACGATTGGTCTGGAATGATTCAGCAACAAAAGTAAGTGCTGTGATCAAGCTGGGCGGTATTAGCTTCCGCTCTGCACCCACAAAAAACTGGAGCGAGAGCAGAGCGGAGTGATAAAAAAGAATTTGTTGCGGGTGAGAGCTGCGCAGAGGAGTCATTTTTTGGAGCTGAGGAAAGGGTATGTAAGCGAGAGTGGAGCGAAAAAACAGACTTAGTTAACTAATGTTTCCGATGCATTAGGGATATTCATTGTTGGGATTTCCAAAAATTCTTCCAGTTATTCAAAAAGATTTCACTTCAAAAAATCAGTAATGACTGTTGTACCACAGACACAGGAGTTGGAGCTAAGAAATCCCAATTGCTCAACAGGCGAAGTAGAATGGTTAGAGAATCTGATTAGTCGGCCAATGAGTATTGACCAAAATTTAGAGAGCGAAACAGACGTAGGTTTTTAGAGCGAAACCGGGAGCTGAGCGAATGGTGGATGAATTTAGGAGTGAGAGTGAAACGCATCTGGATCACTATTAGGGAGCGAGTAGGCAATCTTTTTAGTGAGCGAGAGCGGAACTTATCCACAATATTTCTAAGAAAGCGAAGCGAGGCGGTAATGCATTTATGAAGCAGGAGAGGATCGGGGTGAGGGGGGGNGGGGGGGGGGGGGGGGGAGGGGAGGAGAGGAAATAATTAAATAGACCTTTGATTGTAATGACAAAATGTGGAACAATTAAAGCGGGATTTTCACCATGGAACCAAAGCAAAATTTGGGGTCGGTTAAAAAAGTCATTTTCTTTTTACGCATAAAAATATTTTCTCAAGCAAAACGTATTTTGTCGAGTAAAAACTATATTACCTGGTATAGTATCCATCTTTTCTTGATCAAAAATGAGAGCTAAGGTGCAAAGGTTTGAAGGTTTGAATATTAAATTAATATTCAACCCTTAAACTTTTTCACCCTAATTTTAATCAGCCTAAAAGGTGTGAATGTGATGTATATTGAAGTCCATTCATATTTATGTTAATTAAGTAGAAATAGGCTCAAAAAGAAGGAAGCGGAATGCGAAAAGGGTCTGTTGGTTTTTTTAAAATTGTTTTTAATGACATTCCGCTTCCTTCTTTTGGTCAATTTAACTCCTCAACACAGAAGAGCATATAACATTTGTTTTGAATGTCATATTCATAATCTACATAAAATTTTTGATGGATTGAGGTATCACTTACCCAATTCCGTGAGGAGTACCTTTCCATTAATTATACCCAAAATGTTCAGTGAGAACTCGATGAAAATATGTTTTTGTAGTTTTTAGTTTGGTGGACATTGGGAGGAGATGAAGTTTTTCCCTGGAGTCCGAAACCAGAACAAAGGGCCAATATTCTAGTGTACTCGCTTACAAAACTCGATCAGTAAGAAGCATAAAATCAAGTAGTAATATAACAGATTTTTCGTTCAAGTATTTTGTTTTGTTTTATTTTTCTCACCAAGAGATAAACCGAGTTTGGTTTTTTATGCAAAATCAGAAAGCAATCTCCTGTCAGTACATTTCTCGTCGAATGGAAAAAAAATCTTAACTATTGAAGAATCAAGTGACACAATAGTTAGTGAACATTTTTATTTTCTAGAAATATTTTTTTTTAATATGTTAATGCAAAAATTAAGTGAAACTTTTTGATGGATTCAAGGGTAGAACAGAATTACGGGAAGTAAAGTATGATATAAAATCTCAATTAAAAATGTCAGAGACGATTATACCTCTTCAGAGTAATTTGAGGTGTCACGCGTATGACAAGCGAAAAGAGAAGCTATGTTTGGGATTATGTGATTCCTCTATTCTCATTTCATTTCATGAAGGACGAGTGAGTCGTTTCACGAAAGGAACATTTGTAAGCATAAATTGGTTGTACTCTAATAAATAACGCTTCAAAGATTATTATATATTTGTTCACCAACCAGGTCCCTTCTGAGCTTACATGGCACGAGGACGGAATGGTAGTGCTATCTGTTGGTGATAAAGGACAAGTTCAAATGTTCGACATTGCGCTCAACCCTCTCTTCTTCTCGGATCAAGGTTGTCAAGACGCGCCAGCACTCACAATTCAATTGGAGTACGTTTTGCTGTTAGAGATAAGCAAAATATCTTGATTTTTAGTCAATTGAAAATCTTGTTTTCATAATTTAAAGTAATTCAAGCAATATTTTTCAAAATCGGCATGGTTGACGGTGATGTTAACGTTAATCAAAGTACCAAATTAGTTGCTTGGTTTGCCTAGGTCAGAAACGAGGTTGATGAGCTCCATTAATTTATATTATTTTGAATAACACTATATGCTCACAGTTGTGACGCATTTGATATCTACAAGCTAGCAAAACTAATTGAATATTTATTAACTCCACAGACCCCACCAATCTTTCAGCCATGTTGTTTGGTCTTCTTCCTATACAGATAATACTCTCCTTCTTCTACGTTCTGAAAGGTAAGTTGTAATTCGGTCCAATTTGACTAATCCTAGTCATAATAGCCAATCCAATGTCCTTAGTATTGCGCCCGTTGTACACCTAACTCTAACTTGTCTTTCTTCCGAATGATTCTTCTAAGTATGTTTAAAATTTCAATTTATAGCTAACGTCACTGTAACTATATGGTTGCTCGAGTGATGCGACGAGTGATATTTTACTATAAAGAATCAATTCACAGTTGCCAAAACGCCTCACTTCCTCCGTCACTTTCTTAAACTTAAATATGAAATACTTTTATAACCACAGTAGATTTTGGACCAGTTTTTACATTGTTTCTATTCTGGAAATGTTTTTCTTTGATTCCAATCAGTTGTTCGTACCCGTGTTTCCTATGATTCAAATCAACTGTTTTGATGGTATTTTGACAATGCATTGCTGTGATTTTGCTTTAAACTTTGTCATGTTATACATCCTCCAATTTGCCATTGCTGATATCTTGGTGAATCCATGTGTTCTGTATTTGACTCTGCAAATTCACATCTCTGTCAATTTCTTTTTGTTGTGTTAAGTATATATCATTGGTTTATACATGGAGCTTTCCTATGATTCAAATCTAGTGTTTGATGCTACTCTACGAATGTCTTCTTATGATTTAAATAACGTTTTTTGGACCCAAATTCAGAATGCTTTTCTGACTTAGGATTATATTTTTTGAAGCTAATCTACGAACCAAATGTTTTCACGGTTTTCAACAAATTCATGGCTGTTACTACTTTGCCTTCATATCTAATTTGTTCGCGGTTTTCTAGGTATTGCTACGTAATTTTTTCTCTACTTTTCAGCGGGAATTTGAGCGTATTGAATCTTCATACTGGGAATATGACGCTGTTGGGTTTAATCGAACATCACATGTGTGCGAGGCCTCGAGCTTACCCTGAAGCACTCAACGTACTTAAAGGTATACCATGGGACTCAGAAGCAAACAAGTTCGCCGCATTTACTGTTTTCCGGCATCTCTACAAGGAAGACTATTCTGAATTTGTTGAGGGTAAGCTATGCAGGGAGCTTAGTCACGGGTTCTGTTAAGCGCCTAGCATCGCAACTTCTCTCGCAAAGTTAGGTACTTGCGAGACTCCTTAGTCATACCTTCTCGCATATCTACTGTCTGGTAAGAGTTGCGATACCGCCAATACTTAACATTGCAGTTGCTAGAATCGGTAGTCACGGATCCTACTTTCTCGCAAAATACTAGCTTTTTTCCTCGTAACTTTGCGAGTGATGTTGATCACCCGCAACTCCTAATTTGTTCTCGCAAACTCTTGTTGTTAAATTTTGGTTTACATAACTTATAGTTTTATGGCTTTAATTGAAACAATTAAATAATTTTAGTTGAGCATTTTGAAAAAAAAATATTTTTTTTGGAAAACAGTCTCAAGATTTGTGGATAAGTGCTATAATCCAAAAAAAAATTAAAAAAAAATTTTTTTTTTGAAAAATAATTTTTTTCTTAGAAAAAATGTGCTTCAATAAATTATAGAATTTAATTTTACTCAACTTAGTTATTTTTTTAATAAAAGATTCAAATTTTGGCGCGGTTTACTTTGCGATTCCTAGCAAATTCCACCGAGATGCTAGGAATATTGCTACCCCATCCACGACTACCGATTTGCGAGATCCTCGCAAGTATGTTTGTGAGAATCTCGCAAGTAGTCGAGTTGCGAGAAATCCATGACTAAGGTCCCAGAATCTCAATCTATTGTTATCCGTAATCGTAGGAGTAAATGGGTATTGCAATTGTCTTATCCGGTAGTCAGCATGTCTGTTGAGCGTCACAGTTTCTATTTATAGGAATTGGTGCCGTTTGTACAACTGTAGGTGCTGGATTATCTGTATTCAGCAGATAAAATATGAGTAGAACTAATCGAACAAACTTTGGGAAGACAAAACTGGTAGGGAAACTATGATTATGTCAAAATAATTAATTAGTTTCTTAACAATGTGTCGCTAACCATTTAACGTGCGTAGTGAGGGACGACACTTTGTCGAATGACTCCGCAGAATACCTCAAAGTTTCAATTTTATTTTTCGTTTATTTGACTTATTGACTTTCGCCCAATCAAAACGGTACTGACTTTATGTCGAAATTCCGCAAACTAGTTTTTAGGTATTACTTGTGCCTTGAACCAGGCCCCACGCTTTTTACTTACATGTGTACACTTTTTCACACGTCTGGTTGCGAGGTTATATCGTAGAAAGGAATACACTTTTTAAAACTGCTTTTTAATTTGTTCAGCTAACCTGGTAAGGGCAATAAATACTAACACCTCAATCAAAAACCCATTACGCATAGCAAAAATGACGCCGATCCAAGATCGGTAACCTTATCAAACTGCTTAACCCCAACTGCCCAATGGGAAAACGCGTCGTCTATGCTGCTACCAAGCTTTCTATTTTAGTATCTTGAACTTACAATTTGATTTAGGGCTGCTTGTGCTGTTGCTATGGATCTTTCTATTTAATGAATTATTGACAATTCGATAGAGCAATTTGAAGATCTGTTGGAGATATATTTCAATCCGATTATTGAGCCAGTGGACAACGTGTGGAGAACCCACGAGAAGGATATGGTGATTCGTGCTCTGAGTTATCATCATTGGCTTCTCCTGGCGGGGAAGTTTAAACGGTCATTAGAAGTAATGTTTAAATAAAATTTTTAGAAAATAAAATGTGGTTGTATAATTTGGTTTTGACCCGAATGGTAGATTGCAGTAAAATTCAAAGATGAAGATTGTATTCGAAAACTGTATGCCATTGCTCTGGCTAAGGGAGTACATGAAGTAGCAGATGAGTCTCTGACACATCTAAATTCCATTCGCACCGCTCGTGGCCTTAAAACTCTAAAAAAGTCTTATTCTTCATCTACAATTGATAGTTCTGACGAGGGTAAGCGTTTCAATGCTCAACCAACGATTTAAACATGAATCTTCTGACTTTAAGATTTAAATCTAAACCAACGTATTTGTGCATAGTGTCTTATTGTTCTACCTGCACATCGTCATCTGAAAGCGTAGACTGCGAAAAAACTTCAGATATAACACAGAAAACCTCACAAAATCGTATAAAAAAAGAACATATGATGTCAAATGCTAAAAGATTAGTTCACGGATTGGAGAAAACTTCTGAATTAGTCCAAAATTCTAGTGTCGTAGATGGCTGCATTGAGAGGGTGAAGCGAACTCATCCAGGAATAACACTTGTCCCACTTGGTGATGTTTAATGACTACATCTAATGATACGATCTGAAAGAAGAAAGAATTCATCTGAAATTCTGAAAACTCAAACACAAACATCGGAATCACGACTTTTTCACGGGATTCAACGAATGGGCCAACGAAAATATGGATTCACAGCTTCATTGTATACAACGCGATAATTGTAAAGAGATAATCAAGCTATTCCCAACGTAGTAGGAGAGCAAATGGTACCAGTTAAATCGTCCCGATGAGTCGACCCTAAATTTGGCAAAAAATTGATTTTAACAAGTAGAAAGTGTCGCGTCACGAAATACGAAATGTTAGCTCAAGAACTCATAGTTGACCTCAGTTTCGTTGTCTGTCAAGTTAAGAGAAATTTCATTTGTTGTCGTAGAATAATTTTAATCTAATTTACTACCCTTAACATTCTAACATGTTCTTTGTCCATTTTCAAATCTTGAGGGTTAATCAACTTACCTTAAGTTTAGTAGTCTTCTTCAATATCTCGAGGCTAACCGCTGATATTACATTCACTTGATTTTTTCAAGTGAAGAAAAATTACACGGATTTATCAAATAATTAATTCTTAAAATAATGATTAAAAATTAAACTATCAAAGTGAGAAGTGAGAGAAGACAAGCAGATAAATTTTTTTGAATGAATGAGTTTCCGTTAAAGTAGAAAGAGTTTTGCCGCGCAATTGTCTGGAGAGAATCTAAGCTGGCAGGAATGGGATTGGGGATGAGGATAGAGGATTTTTTTACCATGTGCTTTTTCAGCAATACTTTCTCCATTATTTGCAAAATTCAGCCACACCCTTTAAAAAATTTGGGGCCAAAATAGGTGATAACTTAAATCATAAAGCCTCTATCACTATAATTAATTTTATAAAATTATGTTGGTGGCCATAGGACAGACAAATTGAGATGAATACGTTTGGAGTAACAAAGAGACAGAAGTGCTTAGCATTCATAAACCATTCTACATCGGTTATCCACGATCGATTATAAAAGTTATAGTTTCCAATATTTGTAAATTAGTTTTATGCGTAATCTTCTATAAAGTATAACCAATAGAAAAAGAGATCTAGCCAATTAAAAGACTCGTTTCATACATCACTATGCCTTATCGAATAAAACTTATTAAATTTAGTAACTTTGAATAAATTCTACCCGTTGTACGTTGTTTTAGCTTCCACTCAAAATTTCATTTGGATGTGGTTGTTCCCCAACTTTCTCTGGTTTGCCTACCATAGTTTTCACTATCTGTTATTTTCTCCTTGTATAACTACAAAAGTTTGTTTCAGATTTAAACAATGAATAATGCTTGTTTACTATTACAACTTTTTTTTCTTTTCATCGTCACAACATTGTGGGGATTTGAGCATAAGACTCAATCCCCACTACTGTACTCATAAATGAGGCAGTAGGCTCCTTACCTGGCAATGAATGACCAGGAAGGAGAGTTTCGGAGTTGTATTAAGTTTGAGAACAGGATTCCACCGATCGGCTCTGCAGCACAAATGGTAGTGCGTTGGGTCCGAAATACCCAAGACGTGGGATCATACCCCACCAGAGACCAAATTTTTGTGGCAATCCTTGTCTAAATCTCAAAGTGGCCGGTCAGTCCCACCACAACATTCAACCATCATGTGTCTCTCACACTTGTCTTTGCTTTGCTACTGTGTTAAGTTTCACCGATTTTGTCGTTTATCTACAGTGAAGTATGATAATGTCTGGCAGAGAAAGGAGGGTGGTTCTTTCACTTCGCTGCGGCGCTTTTCCAAAAAAACCCTTTCCACCAGTATGATGCGCGGGTTACCAACGGCTGCCGGTATTAACTTTATTAGGTTACCCAATGCGCTGTTACAGTTATGAATTTAGCATTCCTTAACTATTCATAATAACCAGTTCTTCGATAGCAAGTGCTTTAAATATTAATTGTTTAATCTATATGTGAATGAAAATGAAAATATAATAGGCGAAATAGGTGTAAGTACGGCGCTCAACTTTAATTTCAATTTTAAAGTTTTCCGTTTTACACTTCAAGTGAAAGAACCACCCTCCTTTCTCTGCCAGACATTATCATACTCCACTGTATATCTGCTGCGATTTTACAATCCATGCTCCGTTTATTTGCATTTCTTTCCAATATAAACAAATTATTATTATTCCAATATTATTATTTGCTGTTGATGTTACTACATAAATATCACATTCATTCTATATCGCTGATTGGAAACAATATAATAACTGACGCCATCAAGGTTTTCCTTAACACATCGTAATGCTTTTCATATGTGATACCTATCAGAAAAATAATCATTGCCTAGAACAAAACCTTTGCATATTTAGATTTCAAATATATAAATAGATTTTATTATAATTATTCTGAACATAAATGTGATTTATAAAAGCACACTTTCCCAGTATAACCATAATCCATTGACTTTCAGTCAGTATTTTTAGTCTAAAAAAGCAAGAAAGGTAATTGCCCCCCCCCCCCCATTCATGTGAGCTTTTAAAGATTATAACAAATCTCATTATTTCGAGAAGTGAGGGGTTTATCCATGACCAAGTTTATTGTTGAGACCTAATCCTTATGGTACATTTTCCATCAGTTAAAAATAACATAACCCTTTGGAAACATTAAACTATCCTCAATAGTACTTAGGTGTATCCTTGTAATAACGTTAAAACATTTGGTACTAACAAAACAAAGTTGTTGTATTTGTCATAACATGATCTGGACGTCGCTATCTTGGGTTAATGTCTGTCTCAAAATTGAGCGTACTTGTAAATATCCAAAACAACACTTTCAAATCTGCAGCATACGAAGGTTAGAAACTTAAAAAAACATTCTGAGAGGAAAATTCATCCGTCTGCGTATTCGCTGCAGAGTTCATTGCCCTCAGAGAAATTCAAATATTTAATTAAGAATTACATTCACAATAAATATTTCAATATTTATTGTGAAATAAATATATAAATATTCATATATATATTTAATATTTATATATAAATATATAAATATTCAAATATTCTAATAAGCCCAATTCATATATAAATATATATATATATATATATATAATATATATTACATATTACATATTTATATATATAATAATATATTATATTATTATATATTTATATTATATATATATATATTTTATATAATATATATAATATAATATATATAATATATAAATATATAAAAATTCAAATATTTAAATAAGAATTACATTCACAATAAATATTTCAATATTTATTGTGAAGTAGATATATAATTAGTCATATATATTCATATAAATTTAATATTTATATATAAATATATAAAATAAATATATGTGAAATAAATATATAAATATTCCAAAATTACATTCACAATAAATATTTTAACTAAATATTCCAGTAAGCCCAATTCAAATATTTAATTAAAAATTACATTCACAAAAATCCGAGGTTTTAGTTCGTTTTGGTAAAATAAAACAATAATTCGGATATTCACAAGTACGCTCAATTTTGAGACAGACGTTAGTTGCTTATCATATTTGCTAGTTTTAAGTCTGAATGTGTTTATTAACTTTAACTGATTATAGTTAAGAAATCAAATTTCAAGAATACTTTGGAGTATTGGAGATGGGGTATCTAGAATTGCAAATGGAGTCGCTTGTATTGGAGACGTTCTCTCAACAGTACCTCGTTATATAAATGATGATGGTTGGTGGAATCGTGAGGAACTTTACACTACTGAAGAAAGTGATGAACGAGATGATGCTGAATATGATCTCCAAGATCAGGGGTAAATCAAAGATTGCGAGACTGAAATTAATGTTGTCGATATAGATCCACACCAGGTATATCATTTCATTACCCGTAATTTATTTAAACTAATAGAAAGTTTCAAAACCATTGAAGTTAATTGTTAATTTATGAAACTGCTTAAATAATGAAATGGTTCCATTTTATGTTAACTAGAGCATTTAATTACGGACCACTTTTGAATCACGTGATTTTCGTGACTAAATTTAACCCAATCACGTTACTAACATGATTTTTTGTGATTCGAAAAACTCATTTATAGACCAATTTATTCCCTTTACTAACTACAAATCAGCCTATTTTGCAGCATTGTGCAGAAGATATATCATGTTCAATCTTTTTGATTTCCAAAATATGTGCGCGTAAAAGACACAAAGCATGAAGTGTCTCGTCTTCTAAACAAGACCGCAACTTGGTCACGAGTATTCTTGCTGCTGAGAATGCTATTTCAGATTCCACGATGGTTGGAGGTATGGAAAGCAAATAGTATGCTTTTTCTAAATAAAATCCTCGGCCACTTGCTGCTACAAATAAANCAGCATTGTGCAGAAGATATATCATGTTCAATCTTTTTGATTTCCAAAATATGTGCGCGTAAAAGACACAAAGGATGAAGTGTCTCGTCTTCTAAACAAGACCGCAACTTGGTCACGAGTATTCTTGCTGCTGAGAATGCTATTTCAGATTCCACGCTNTTTCCAAAATATGTGCGCGTAAAAGACACAAAGCATGAAGTGTCTCGTCTTCTAAACAAGACCGCAACTTGGTCACGAGTATTCTTGCTGCTGAGAATGCTATTTCAGATTCCACGATGGTTGGAGGTATGGAAAGCAAATAGTATGCTTTTTCTAAATAAAATCCTCGGCCACTTGCTGCTACAAATAAATAAATTTCTATTTGAATGACGTTCCCAAGATTCCTCTCCATTACAGTTGGTTTGAAGGTGGCTTGAATTGTCTCCCTAACGGCCATTTGAACCTGAATTTTCAGTCTACCGGATCCAGATGGGAGTTCTTCAACTTCTGTTTCGTTTTCTGCTACATCTAACTTAAAAGTATGTAGTTTTACTAAACTAATAATTTAGTAAAATTTATATCAGAATTGGAGGATTCTGCTTTGCACTTTTCTCTCCCATTTTTCCTTAAAAGTGGGCGCAAAATATGAATCTAAATGTAAACTGTTTATAGGATTTGAATTCTTTGATCCTGCCAATTATGATTTTCACGACTTACCTTTTGCTCAACATATATATTATTATCGGTGGACTACGGAGTATAGCAGTATGTTATGAGTTGCATCATGACCAAAGTTAGACCCACAAATAATGCTATTAATTACCTTGAACTGGGCATCCATAGTAACAGACATTGATTTATAAAGATTATTGTGTATTCGGATGCACACTTGTATTTAATCTACATAGCAGATATGTATCCAGGATTATTTTTAAATGTCGAGTCTGCAATCCCAAAAAATTGATATAAATGTGCATATTTAGACAATTGTTTATCTCTAATTACCATTTGAATCCGTGGTTGCACTCGCGGAAAACCAAATAATTGTTTACCAGAGTTTAAGATTTATCGACACTGACATAATTGATATGTAAGACAAATAGGATGTAGTCAACGTTGACATTTTCAATTCATTCTTCAATTAGTGCTTTGTCTAGATTACTATAAATGCTAATTTTAGCATTTTTATGATTTTTATTCTCATCAAATTGGAAATTTGCTTTTAGCACCATCTACCTGATGTTACAAAACATAGGGTTTTGCTTTTGAGATTCTTGAAGTTATGTCGTTTGCGTACGGCGAAATACTCAAACACTTATGCGTTATAGTAGTCATACATCAACCATCAGTAAATCTATCGCATTTGATATTTCAACATAACACAATTTTAGCGTCGTTTATTTCATACAGGCCGAACCACTTTGATCCGGGCCTTCTTTATTTGCCTTTCACCGAAAACTGCTTGGGGCAAGCGATACACAATTAGTAAATAATGGAAGTGAAGTTAATTTTATTATATCACTATAAANGTCATACATCAACCATCAGTAAATCTATCGCATTTGATATTTCAACATAACACAATTTTAGCGTCGTTTATTTTATACAGGCCGAACCACTTTGATCCGGGCCTTCTTTATTTGCCTTTCACCAAAAACTGCTTGGGGCAAGCGATACACAATTAGTAAATAATGGAAGTGAAGTTAATTTTATTATATCACTATAAAATATCTGTTTCGATTAGACACACTAATGCAAAGCAATGGAGCAAACCAAAGAGACAGAGAGAGGGGTCCCCAGGTTCTCGGTTGAGTCAAGCGAAATAGATGCCAAGGGATCGTACCCCATTAATCTAGTTGGTCATTTCTCTCAATTACACATCTTTCAGCATTACAGAATGGCATTTGTTTAAAAAAACAATTAAAATCAGTTTTGATTAGACAAGTTATTGTAAAGCAGTGCAAAGGATGAAAGCAGAGAGAGGGATCAACAGGTTCTCTGTTGAGTGAGGTGGAGATGCAAAGGGACCATATCCCATTCCACTCATTCTCTCAACTGTCTGCTGCTCTTGTTAAATAATTAATTTTTGCAAAGGTGTTATCTCAAAGATAAATTAACTTCATTCCCTCCTAATTTTGTATTTCGCGCTATTTATTTGCTGTCTCAAACATTTTTTGGTGAAAGCGACTTTCTATGGCCTGGATTAAAGTGGTTCATACTGTACCTAATATACAGTTCACCTATAAGAATAATAAGTTACCTATAAGAATCACCACTTTACCGTTATTTACCTCACTTTCATAGTTCGTTACCACTTGGTGTACCTCAGCAACAANAACTTTTGTATTTCGCGCTATTTATTTGCTGTCTCAAACATTTTTTGGTGATAGCGACTTTCTATAGCCTGGATTAAAGTGGTTCATACTGTACCTAATATACAGTTCTATAAGAATCACCACTTTACCGTTATTTACCTCACTTTCATAGTTCGTTACCACTTGGTGTACCTCAGCAACAATCTATAATCCATTTTATCTTGGTGCAAACCTTGTTACTTCTTTTATTTTTCAATATTAAATTCCAGGATGCTTGAAGATACTGTGCAACAAATTATGAAACAGAAATTATTCATAGTTTATTATTAAATTTATACTATTTATTTGCTTAGTTTTCTGCTAATTCACATTCCTTTGCACGTCTAATTAACGAAATTAACTGATTGAGTCTTGGAATAGATCAAACACGCAAAGTATTGATAAGTAAATCTGAACCCAGGAAGGATTATAAATGAGTAACAAAATGTTAAAGTGGATGAAAGACCTTTTTCTCAACTTTTTCTAATTTTGTGCTTACTAATCTCATTCAACAGCAATTGCATAATATTATATATATTTTGAAACTCAGAAATTGTATTTTTTTTATTATAGGGTAACTTTGGAAAGGCTTTACTATTACAGGTTGTAAAGAAGAAAGAAAAAGAAATCTGACGAGAAGGTAAAATTAAGAAGATTTTGCTTAAATACTGTATTATGTTTTAAGGACTGTTTCATTTCAGAAATCAAGATGACCTCAAAACAACTGTAATTTCTTTACAGTTTAATAAAATTGTATTTTTCAATTAAATATATCGAGATGAGAATCATTTTGAGTTTAGAAATATGGAACTTGTAGTTGTGTAGGGTGTGTAGCAATTATTTATTCATCTTTTCTTCATACACATAAGGGCAAATCAAAGTGGCTTTTGAAATTTTGAAATTTTGAACTTTTGAAATTTTGGAGCATGCGCAGTCCAATTTTGAACTTTGCAAAGTTCGAATTGATTGATTTCAGCTTGCAAAAAAAACTTTCACAATTTTATTTTCATTTTTAAAATGTCGCAAAAGCGATTAAAATTAATCAACTCCGTTTGTGGGGAAGCACTCCAATTATTCCTTGCACTCGATGAAGATGATGAAAATGAAAAAATACTGGAAAATACCCTTGAGGAAGTAGAAATACTCTTGATGTGTAGGTATTTATCCCCTCGGTCAAAGGTAAGGAGATATGTCATCGCTAACACAATTCAATTACAATGATAAGCATAATAGCTTATTACTAATACGTAGGTGATTAAATCTAAAGCCTGGTGGGAAAATGTCCTTCCTCACTGTCATGACAAGATATTTAAAAATGTTAAAAATTAAACTTAAAAATAAAAATCAAGAATTTCAAATAGACTTGCTAAAGCCTTTTCTCATGTGAAACTTCAAAATCTCTTTTGAAGGTCAACAGCCAATCACAGAGCTCGTTTCATTTTTAATTTAGTTTGCTAAACCCTTTGCAATCTTCAAAAGTTCAAAATTTCAAAATCTCAAAAGCGGAAGATTGATTTGCCCTATAGTTCAAAAGAGAAATTTGTGTAATGGAGTTAATTGACTTTGATCTATTCTATTCTTTCGCGTCGTCTCAGTAGCCTGATTCTCATGGTTCATTAGTTCTCATGTTGACCTATGCTTCTCATGTATCCTATAATTGCAGCACAAGTATTGTTAATATATTTTTATAGGTGTAATTGAAACAAGGTTTAAAATTTTCATTACCATTTCACTTCCATTTCCAGTGACAAGGTGAGAAAAAAAATCCAGGGAAATCATTTGTGTCTAGCTACCTTTTAATTTTGAAAACTACTAACTGTATTTAAGGTCTACTAAACTCGACGATTAATCTCTCAATGCATGCTTCAGGTTACTCATGTCACATAGATTATTCTCAATTTAATCTAATTTAGTAGTTTNATCCAGGGAAATCATTTGTGTCTAGCTACCTTTTAATTTTGAAAACTACTAACTGTATTTAAGGTCTACTAAACTCGACAATTAATCTCTCAATGCATGCTTCAGGTTACTCATGTCACATAGATTATTCTCAATTTAATCTAATTTAGTAGTTTCCAGAAAACCGCCTTTATCCTTAACGGAAACATGAGTTTTATGAAAACTTCTTTATTCGGACTAGAACTCAAGTGAAAACAATTTTTGTAAAAAAATTTCAAGCATGAGATCAATTTTGTCGAGAACAGTCGAGTGTCATTAAGTATTTGACAATTATAAAATTAATGTTAATTTTACATGAATTTACACTTGCTTAATTATGCCCTATCTTCTTTTTGATCAAACAGTTCATTTTTATTAAGGTCAGAGGTCAAATGTTTGAGTTTTTGATTTTAAAATTTTTAAATTAATAAAGCGACAAAGATATCAAAACGACAAAAAAACCAATAAAGTATCAGATATCCCTGACATGGATAAGAAAACACATTATAGGGCTTTTACAGCTGAATTCAAGTTGGAAGCAGTTGCGTTTGTTAGGTCAAAGTATGTATATAAAAGAAGGAAAATTTTCACTTCCAATTAATAATTCCCCACCTCGAAATAATTCCCCTTTCGAAATAATTCCCCATCTTTTGCCCGGTTTGAAATAATANAATATCAAAACGACAAAAAAGCCAATAAAGTATCAGATATCCCTGACATGGATAAGAAAACACATTATAGGGCTTTTGCAGCTGAATTCAAGTTGGAAGCAGTTGCGTTTGTTAGGTCAAAGTATGTATATAAAAGAAAGAAAATTAATAATTCCCCACCTCGAAATAATTCCCCTTTCGAAATAATTCCCCATCTTTTGCCCGGTTTGAAATAATAATTCCCCAGGAAATTTAAACCGAGAAATACGGTATCCGCCAATATACTTTGAATTAATTTGACATATGTACACAATATACATTTGGTGAGTTGGCATATGATCCCAATATGCTACTTAGCCAATGACGCAAATATTTTTGAGTGAACTAGGCATAAGCGAAAAGTATTCTATGGGTGAACCAGGGATCCGATCCGANACTTTATTTGTAAATAGCCCAAAACTATTAATTTGTAAATAGCCAAAAATTATAAATTTTGTTCTACATATTTCTATTTTAAGAGGGACTAAATCCTATCTACTGATCAAACGTTGGGCATGGACAGGGTTTTGCTGGCAAATCCCAAGTACGCTCAACCAGGGTTCGTGATAATTATCGGGAGATAATTATCATTGATATTTATCAATGATAATTATCAAGCTTGAAAAAATCATGATTTTTTTGATTTTTTCAAATCAATAAACGTGTTGCATATTTCGCATACAAAACTCATTAAAATAAATACCATTCTCTTATCAATTACTTTTGTGACTATGGGTGGGCTGTCGTCGGTTGCACTCGTGTCGCTTTTCGAATAATTCTTAATGAAATGCCCGTGGCAGTACTAGCCGTGCGAGCGAAGCGAGCGTCGACTATACTCTTATATATGTATCATGCTTAAAGGCTGAATATATTTTCCTAAAATAATGTCTTTTACTAGAAAGGATTTAGCATATTTAAAGCATATGACACTGGTTTCTCATGTAGCTCTGGAAAATATTTACCATGGTCCCTCATACTTGTTTAGGAGTTTGCATCACCTACGTAATATTATTTTTGTGTCACGTGTTAATGACGTTTTCGTGTACTATGTTGCCAGGAGGAATACAGAGAGCGATGGGCAGTAGGAAGTTTGATGGGAAGTAGAGGGGACGGAGAGTAGTCGGGAGGAGTGTCGGGAGGCGGGCGGGCTTTGTTCGATAGGAAGGGCTTTGTGTAGTAGCGAGAGCTGTGAGGAATCAGGAGGGCTAAGGGCAGTCGGAAGAGCTGTAGGTAGTATCGAGAGCTGTAGAGTGTAGGTAGGACTCTCTGGAATAGCGTGGGCGTTAGGGAGGGATGGTGTGCCGTAGCCGCAGGGNAGCTGTAGAGTGTAGGTAGGACTCTCTGGAATAGCGTGGGCGTTAGGGAGGGATGGTGTGCCGTAGCCGCAGGGAGGGCGATTGGCAATAGTTAGGGAAGTGAGCAACAATTATGGCGATGGGTAATAGGGAGGGAGGTGGGCAATAAGAATGGGGGTTGGTAATAGGGAGGGCGGTGGGGATTAAGGAGGACGGTAGGCAATGGAGAGGGCGGTGGACAATAAGGAGGGCGATGGGCAATAGGAAAAGCGGTGGGGATTAGGGGGGGTAGTGGGCAATTGGGTGGGCGGTGGGCAATAGGGAGGGCGATGGGAGACAGGGTGGCCGATGGGCAATAAAGAAGACGGAAACGAGTAGTGTGCACAATGCACCCTATGCATATAATTGTTCAACGCACATGCAAACATTTGTTTATCTGAAAGTTGTGATGTGTACGTAAATGACATAGGCAATGCGATGTCACTTTAGGATTTTGCAACGCCGGATTTGAGTGATGCAAACACCTACACAGTCAGTCCATCTGGCCAAGACGTGTATATAAATTCCTACACAGGCAGTCCTAGATGATCGGCTTTGTAGCTACGTTAACAAACTCAAATCGAAATGTTGAAAAATCGAACGACAGCAAAATTGATGGATAGATTATTATCCGAATGCTAGCTGCAATTTTGATTTGAAATCCGTCTGATCATCTTGTTTTTTCAGCTTGTTTTTTTTCAAGGGAAGAGGTTGGCTAGAGTTTGACTTTAGAAACTATTATGCAAAAATACAACTTATACTCTGGAGGTCACTTGTGTATTTTTCAAAGTCGTGAAATTATTAATAGTGGAGTTGTCACGTTTTCAATAGTGGAAAGTAAGAAAGACCCTAAATGTATTCGTTTTTTCGTTTCCAAATTTATCCATTGGCTAATTTCAACCCAGGTAAAGTCTTTATTCTTTAAAGTCTCAAATCTCAACTCGGATTCTTATATTCTAAAGTTCTATGCTCAATCATTTTNAAAGTCTTTATTCTTTAAAGTCTCAAATCTCAACTCGGATTCTTATATTCTAAAGTTCTATGCTCAATCATTTTTCTGAATCATCTTCCATTTTAGTGTGTAATATGTGCACATAATTCTTCATCTTCATGAACTTGTACATCGTCAATTAGATTTATTCAATAGTTTTCAACACAAGGCAAATTTACATTTGACTTTGTTGGAATCAGTATGTCTAGTGGAGTTACACACTAATTTAATTTTTCTAGCAGATACTCAAACGTCGCTACAAGATTTATCCAAATGTTCAGAATTGATTGTTCTAAGCTATTCTTGGATAATACAGCTCAGCGAGACCATGTCGGTTGATGCAGTAGTAATAATATTTTGAGATGGCAAGTCCCACTGGACGAGATTGACCGTATCATAAGCTGAATCGTTGCTGCTTCACCATATCCTAACCCCTTTCAAACTCCCTCCGAATTTCTGTAAAATGCTTACATAAATTGCTTATCAAAAATTAAAATTACAGTTGCTGTATCTACTTCCAATTGAAGTAATTTTATTATTTATTATCTATTATTTCCAATCTTGAAATATTTCATTTCCCATTTCGCTTTCCACGTGCCTCTGATATATTTATTTATAATATGTTTTATAGGGTGTGCCCAATCTAATGTAGTCAATCTACCTATTCCATTAGAGAGTTCTGGCACAATATAATTCCTTTGGGTTCACCTTGCCGCTGTTCCACTAATAGTACCAAGGCTTTCCAGTCAAGTTAATAATTAATTTTTTTTTCGCTTTTAACTCTTCGATTACAGGCACATATAGTCGCTACAACAGATTTTACTCATGGTACCATTTGTTTGGCGAATGTGACTGACGCATAAGCATTCACATTTTTTCAATGGCGATTTGAGTTATCAGAAATTATTCCGTCCTTTGGGACGATTAGCAGATATATCATCCAAACAGATAATTTCGCTCACGATGCTCGATTCTGTGATGATGAGAGATGATGAGTTGAGACAAAAGATTTAAATCAAGGAATGAATTATGAACGCTGCGAAAGTTCTACAACTACCTTACCAGAGAATTTGCCGATCCCTTCCTTCCCTGTTTCGTATTACTTAATTGTAAACTCAATCACACTCTTGACTTAACTGTTGTAAATATAAGCGCTATTGAGTCAGCGAGTGCAGATTATTAGTGATTGTCGTCGTGTTTGTATAGTTCGCTGTCGCTATTCAACGTGCATGTAGCCTTATTGCAATATTATTTTATATCTCCCTATTATTTTATTTAGTAACCTCTTATGAAAATTAATAAAAACTGCTTTTGTTTTTTTCGTGTTTCATAAGTCGGAGTTCGTGTTTCATAAGTAACACGCAAAATCCTTAGAAAGTTTATAGTTCGAAGTTCCTACCTTTGCTTAATTGAGCCAAGGGTTTTCCAATCTTTAAACTCCAGGTTGCTTTATAAATCCGATGACATACATGGAGAAACATATGCAATTAAAGGAAAATGCTATTGCATTCGTGTATTTTGATGTTTAGGAAACTCTGTTACTAAGGCCTAACAACCTTAAAATTCTCTAACTCTAAAAAATCTAACTGCAAATACACATAAATTATACATCAAGATACTGTGAAGAAAGATTCAAGTATCTCACTTTGGGCATGGAATACTTTATGAGTTATTAGCAGCCAAATATTGGAACTCAACAAATACAATCACATTTTCATTCAACCGAAAGCGTCCAACGTCGAGTTTTACAAAAGTTAGCGGTTGACCATTCTAACCGACCGGCACCCTACCGATGAACACAAAGTTTTTGATACAAATAAATATTTTTTTCATCATATGAATAAATTTCAGAAAGTAGAGGAACAGCTTTAAAATTGAGGCTGCAGCCATGGAATCAGAAATTTTACTTAAAAAAATTACCGTCAGCTTCATAATCGCATTGGCTGTCGGGACAATACCTTTTACTTAACAAAACGCTGATAACCAATAATAATTTGAGATTAATATGCTATACTGGTTTTTGAGTTTTTCATTTCTCACAAAATATGTTAAAGTAATAGCAGAAAATCGTCATCCACAATTTTGTAGAAGCCAATAAGATCCGAATTTCTCCTTTTCAGATTTTCTAAACGTTTGATGCTGCTCACCATTATATATATACTTTACTTTTATTCAGCCAACATGATTTAAAACAGATTTAGTCTGGGTTTAAGGTGTGAACACCTTATTGCTTCAATATCCTCGTTAAGCTTGTAAGGGTTTAAAGCATCAATTTGTTGCAGTGGATCAACATTGTCCAATATTTTGACTATTACCAAGAATACGGACACACTTGGCCAAAAAGACGGGAAAAGCAAACAGAGTTTTATGTTGGTTTGAGAATAAAATGCTCAAATGGGAATGCTTCTGTTGTTAGACAGTGGCATATCCTATCAAATATTTTAAGCTTCTGTGCATCCGGGTGCACTTTTATATCGCTTTGGTATATCAAAGTGATGTTTCATCACTCCCTGGATAGGCCTTATATACCTTTTCTATCAGAACTTATATAAAAATGGCATTAAATCCTTGTATCGTGTAAGCTCAAATTTCTTGGAAATACAGAAAAAATAAAATCCCAACATTTCGAATAGGATAAACTATAAATATGATTTATCATTTTCATTCGAAGTGCATGTTGCTGGTGCAAGTAAAATCTGTTTGACATAACTGCAATTCCTCAAATGTTTCGAATTTTTTTTTATAAATTTTCGGCTTTCCAATAACACATTGTACATCAGTTACATATTAAAATAATTAAGACATTCTAAAATTCTAGTGATATATAGAATTATACCATATCCAAGTAACGCTTAAAATTTATTAATCCGAAAATGTTTGCTTTTTTCGATAATATATCAATCGCATTTAAAAAACTCGATTGTTAAAACTGTCGATCTCAAATGCACAGGTGTAGATGACAAATATGATTTCCAATCAATGAATCAGTGTTTATTAAATATGACATAAAACAATCATTGTGTGAATTAATTGCTTTGGGGCATAAAAGAAGCTGGAATTTGTTTAAGTTGAAAATGTTCAGATTATATTTATATTTCTTAGCTATATTTCTTTGCCAAATTATGAAAGTATTGGAAGCTAAAACCGTATTAACAAAAAGAGTTTTGTGTTCATCAGTAAATCGCTAAAGGTTATGCACATTTTGATTCAGTATGGACTCTTAAGTACGCTTGAATTCACTTTACAAAAGCTTGCGCTAGAGAACTTGGTAATGACTTTAGAATACATGTGAACATTTATACACTTTATTCTATATTTGTCTACTTTTCTCCTTACACTTAGTTATCTGCAATCGGTGATATGGACTGCTTAATTCTTTTTAAATCTTAAGTAAAAAAAATGTTAAGGTTTCCAAACAATTTATAAAATAAAAATAGTAGAATTAATTTACGATAAATTGAACATAACTGTATATGTATATAGTTTTTTCCAAGATATTTAGTATTTTATCACTAGTTGCATCTCAAACGCACAATATACATATATTAGTAGAAAGCGGACAATTTCCACCTTTACTCGTAAATTATTGCCTTACTCAGCTCCACTCAAAATCAACTTGTTTATTTTAACAAACCCATGTAATGATTTCTGTTACACATATGTAAATGTATGCGAAACAGTCCGGCTGTCTTACAGTGAATTGTAGTGTTCTCGATGACTCCGCGTTTAGCCGGAGTCGGAGTCACTGACTTTGGAGTCACTGACTCCGACTCCAAGAAAATTTTGGAGTGGCTCTGGAGTCACTGACTCCGACTCCTTGAAAATAAGGAGTGACTCTGGAGTCGGAGCACTGACTCCGGAGTCGACTCTGGAGTCAAAATTCACATTTTACTTAGATTTCAGCCTTTTTTCAATCATTTACAAACTTTCGGGCAGAAATGAACAGACTAATTATCAACATAACGGCACCGGGCATTATTTCAAACCGGTCACTATTGGAGACTGGCCACTATTTTAAAACACTTTTACAAAAACCTGGCCACTATTGGAGACCAGCAGCAAATTTGAAACCGGCCCTTATTCGGAAATCTATATATAAACTTATTAATAATAATTCAGCCGTTCCAACGACGAAACGGACAGCTCAGATTTTGATATTTTGTGGGGTAGTTGTCCACAAAAGTTGTTGGGCAGGGAATTCCATTAAAAAAAATCAAAATTCATCTAAAAGTCGGCAAATTAAAGACAAAAGTCTCTAAAAATAGTAAACTAAGTTAAGAAGTTATCACGAGAAAGATCAATAAATTGAAACTAATTTGTGAAAGACTTGCCGACATTTGTCCCGGCTCTTGTTTACGTATTAGTCTTAAAATTAGTAAACAATTTCTAATTTTGAGTTGTCGGATTCTTCGTCGGCACCCCTCCATTATTTAAAATATTTAAATTTTAAAATGCTCCTAAAAGTAGAAGCAAAGCAACTGTATATTGCAGCTGCGCTATATTAAGCAGCAGAGCTGTTGATTAAAACGGCCCCTATATATAGCAGCAGAGCTGCAATATTTAGTGTATCATACCTTATTGACATACGTGTATTCTGTTTGTGATGTAATGCTATATGAGTTCTGTGCATGACATTTTTTTGGAGCTGACTCCAATTGTGTGTAGTCGACTCCGACGTCATTGACTCCGAAGTCATTGACTCCGACTCCTTGTTTGCATATGTCTGCTCCGGAGTCATCGACTACGACTCCATAGCAAACCACGGGTGACTCCGGAGTCGGAGTCAAGGAGTCGACTCCGACTCCGACTCCGGAGTCGGAGTCATGGAGAGCACTAGTAAATTGACATCGAAGTAAGATACACAAAAATTCTGCCGACGACGGATACCTCGACGAATATATTGAATAATTTACTAAGCTCAGTATTCGAATACACTTTGAAAAGTCAACTATTAATTACATCAACGCACCACAAAAAGTTAGTAGCAGACGAGAGTTGGTAGAAAGAAATTCAAGAATTGAGAAACTATGTCTTGCAATAGTGAATCAATGGTGAAATTTTTAAAAAGAATTTTTAATTTTTCATCAAAACTTGCTTTATGTCCCTGGAAAGTGGAACCCAAACACAATAGGGTTGTTATAATTCAATCAAGGTTGTACAATTTACATTATAAATTCAATCATCTGATATTCTTCTGTGCATACCCTTGTGTCTTATATACAATGGCTGTCACAACTGTGCTGTTTACAACATCAGGATTTCCACTGTTTTATACTGCTTCTACATTTTTGAGTTTGGCATGCATGATTTTTCATCACATACTAACGTTTTTATTTGACAGTGAAAAACATGAAGGTATGATTTCACTCAACGGGAATTTCACCACTTTGGATAGACTCATACGTAATTCTAGCCTTTTATTTCCAGACATTACAAACAAGTATCATATTTCTATTACACATAGTCTCGATAGGAACATTTTCAAACTGTAAAGTATTATGTTTCTCCATTACAATTTTTCTAGAAGTATTTAAATAGTTAAATTTAACTTATCACTTTACTAATTTTCTATACAATATTTAACCGTTCAAAATACATTGATAGTTTTTCGCCTTCCAGCATACAGATTTACGAGTTATGGAAAAAAATAGTTATGGACAAGAAGTATATTTTCTATCAAGCATAAAATCAATATACTACATCGGATATTACGTCGGCCCAGGCATTTTTACAATTTTTTTTTCTTTTATTGGGATGAGCATTTGATCGTTCCAAAATGATGTTTGTAATGCCTGTAGAATTTATTACAGGAATCACAATTCACAAAGAATATTTATATCTCATAGATTTAATTTCTTATTTCATTGTTATCTACGTAGTACTATGCATTTCAATTCAAACAGCCACAATAATGATTAGTTATTGTGGCTGTTGATGTTGTGGCTGCTCCTTACCATGTTTTTAATTAGTATGGATTTGGAAGAATTTATTTGCGAAGTGGAATCGTAATTCAGAGATGGAGAGAACGCGCAGCTAATGAAAGATAATTTGTGATGATGAGAGGTGATGAGTTGAGACAAAAGATTTAAATTAAGGAATGCATTATGAGCGCTGCGGTTGTTTTACAGCTAGCTTACCAGAGAACTTGACGACCCCTGTCTTCCCTATTTTGCATTACTTATTTGTAAACTCAATCGCAATCTTTATTTAACCCTTGTAAATGAAACGTTATTGAGTCAGCGAGTGAAGATTAGAAGTGATCGTCGTCGCGTTTGTAAAATTCGCTGTCGCTATTCGATATGCGTGCAGCCATATTGCAATATTATTTTATATCTCCCTATTATTTTATTTATTAACCTCTTAATGAAAATTGATAAACACTGCTTTTTTTTTATGTTTCATAAGTCGGAGCTGAAATGTAGGCTGAGCTGAATGAGTAATACTCAAAGCTCTTAGAAAGTTTGTAGTTCGAGCTTCCAATCTTTACTTAAATGAGGCAAGGGTTTTTCAATCTCTAAATTCCAGGTTGCTTTGTAAATCCGATGACATGCGTGGACAATTAACCCNTTTTTTATGTTTCATAAGTCGGAGCTGAAATGTAGGCTGAGCTGAATGAGTAATACTCAAAGCTCTTAGAAAGCTTGTAGTTCGAGCTTCCAATCTTTACTTAATTGAGGCAAGGGTTTTTCAATCTCTAAATTCCAGGTTGCTTTGTAAATCCGATGACATGCGTGGACAATTAACCCCAATTAAAGGAAAATGCTATTTCATTCCTGTGTTTTGATGTTAATTAGACAATGTAACAAGAAAACTNTGAGGCAAGGGTTTTTCAATCTCTAAATTCCAGGTTGCTTTGTAAATCCGATGACATGCGTGGACAATTAACCCCAATTAAAGGAAAATGCTATTTCATTCCTGTGTTTTGATGTTAATTAGACAATGTAACAAGAAAACTTTGTTACTAACGGCTTTGTTAAAATTAGCCAGCGGAAATTTAAAAAGTCTGCACTAGAGTTTTTAAGTCTTACAAATTAGACTTTTGTGACACATTTTAACCTAAAAAAAGTAACTAAACTCTCGTATCAACGGTTTCAAGAGCTTGAGCGGTTCATTATGTGTGCAAAATTTTGAAAAACGATCAGTTTTTGATTTTCAACAAAATAGTTTCTCAGAAATTTCGCCTAATTATTTGAACGCACTGTATGCATCAAAACACTGTGAAGGAAAACACATGTATCTCACTTTTGGCATACAAAACTTTGAGTCATTAGCAGCCAACTATTGGAATTCAACAAATACAAGCACATTTGAGTTCAACCGAAAGTTTTCAACGTGGAGTCTTACAAACATTAGCGGATGACCATGAAAACCTACCGGCATCTTACCGATGAATACCAGTTGAAACTTTTGATACAAATAAATGTTTTTTCATCAAATGAATGGATTCCGGAAAGTAGAGAATCAGCTTTCAAATTGAGATTGCAGGTATAGAATTAGAAATTTTAGTTCTAAAAATTACCGTCACCTTCATAACCGCATTGGCTGGTCGGAACAATACCTTTTACTAAACAAAACTCTGATAACCAAAAAAAATTAAAGATTAATATAAGATGTTGTTTTTGGGTTTTTCATTTCCCAGAAAATATTTTAAAGTAATATCAGAATATCGTCGCCCACAATTTTGTAGAAGCCAATAAGATTTGAATCTCTGCTTTTTAGATTTGCCAAACGTATGCTCACAATTATAAGTACTTGTGTATTTGTAATTCAGAGAAAACATCGCCGTCAGAAGCAAACGAAGTGGAGAATTTAATTCTACTAAGTTTTAATGTTTCTTTGCGCACTATAGGGAAACAACTGGAAATTCTGTGACCAGGAATGTCTCAAATTAAGCTACAAAAATTTGCCCAAAATATGTGAAGCACCAATATAAACAAACCGAAAAGAGCTTGCGCAAAATTTTCTTATCTGCAGGATAGAACATTTATTTTATCTTTGATAACGAAAATAATGTGACATTTTGATGGTATTATGTTGGTTTGGGCTAAGTCTCCAAGACCAGTATAAAGGAGAAGCTGTTAGTATTTGCGGTCTAATTGTGCCAAAAATTAGAATTCCAAATTGAGAAATTAGAACGCTTTAGTTGGACAATGACATATCGCAGCAAATATTTTATATTCATGTGCATCCGGGTACACTTGTATGCCGCTTTGGTATCTCAATTTGAATGATGTTCCTCCACTTTCTGGATAGGCCTTATATATCTTTTCTACAAGAAGCATATAAAATGGCATTAAATGCTTTGTATATTGTAAACTCAAATTTCTTGGAAATACAGAAAAAAGAAAAAGCAGTAAATTTCGAATAGAATAAACTATAAATTAGATTTATCATTTTCATACAGAGTGCAGTTTCGTACAAAGTTGATAAACAACGTAACTGCCCCAACTCATCAAATGTTTCATCAAAGTCGTGTGCATAGATGGGAATAGAAGAACAAAGAAGAATTCATTGCGGAATTCAGACATATTTCATGCGTGTTCACTTTAACAGGACAAAATTAGTCTTGGGACAGGTAGGATTGGTTCACTAAGGCTGAAAGTTCTATAACAAATGTTTATTATAATATTATATAACGTGGTGGTGTAGAGAAGTTCTCTACCGCCACCACAAACATATAATTATGGATTCCTGGCTAGAAGAGATTACCATCTAGCCAGTCTGAACTTGTAGCTTGAAGGAAGAAGAACCAATAAAAGTTCTTCTCCTCACAAATCCAGTTTTTTTCTAGAGAATAAGAAGTGGGTTGCCTACCTGTGACTTAAGGAAGGTTAGAAAGGTCAGGTAGGCAACCCAATTACAGTTTAGTATACCCGATTTCATTATAGCCGAACTACTTTACACATATCTAGCGATTCAGAATATGTTAACAGAATTTTTGCTGATTTGTTTTATACATCCCAAGTAAATGAGAAAAAAGAATGACAAAAATTTTTTGTTAACTTATTCTGAATCGTTAACTAATCTCACATTTGCTTGCCATGGACCGGACAGTATGGTGTACTTTAGCCTAGTAGAGTTCTTATTATACCCAAATCGCTATACACTGACTTCACTTTGTCTGTTTAATGAATGATGCAAATAGTGGTGCATATTTTCCTACTTAGTAGTGTTTCGCTCAAATAACTTCTATTCAACAAACGTTCTCCGCTCCAATGTTGGACATGACTCCAAAATGTAATTTTATTTACTTCAATCAAAATTTTCCTTATGTATGGTATCACATGACAAGTAACAAATATCAATAGAAGCATCATGTAATTTTTTGGTAACCCACTCATATTAATTTTCTGGCTTCTACCAAATAAACAGGATAAGGAGAACCTGGTTCTAGTACCAATTGNTAACCCACTCATATTAATTTTCTGGCTTCTACCAAATAAACAGGATAAGGAGAACCTGGTTCTAGTACCAATTGATTTTGGTATGAGAACAGAAGGATAATTATGAAGAAAGATTATATTGACAAAAAAAAATGTAGAATAATATCAAGACGGAACGAGCACTTGCAACTCTGGATCCAGCATGACTATCCAANTAACCCACTCATATTAATTTTCTGGCTTCTACCAAATAAACAGGATAAGGAGAACCTGGTTCTAGTACCAATTGGTTTTGGTATGAGAACAGAAGGGTAATTATGAAGAAAGATTATATTGACAAAAAAAAAATGTAGAATAATATCAAGACGGAACGAGCACTTGCAACTCTGGATCCAGCATGACTATCCAGATANTATCAAGACGGAACGAGCACTTGCAACTCTGGATCCAGCATGACTATCCAACCCTATCCAGATATCCAATTTTCTAATCGAGCACATGTGAGGAGCTGCTTCTCTTGCGCACAAGGTTGGCTTTTCCTAATACAATGAATTAGTTCATCTTCTGATCCATCTGAAGCTGTTGTCCAAGCATATGTTTTTAATAAAAGATTAAACGATCAACGAAAAGGCATGCTGTTTCAAATAAGCCAAAATCTAAAAACTTAATTTATAACGTGATACTTTCGCGGTAGCTTTAACATGGAGCTTTATTGATTCCTTAAGTCTAGCAAGTGGGTCTATAATTCAGACTGAGGCTCAAATACAGAAAATGCGGTACTATGAATTCCTTATACTGGCTAAACATCGCAAAAAATATTACCTGTAGTAGAAGAGTATGCAAAATAGAGCTTGCAAAAGCTAATCCGTATCAAATGACTTATAAATGGTAGTACATCCACAAACAACCACGAAATATAGATGAGATGTTGGAAAGACGGTGGGAATCATTAGGTGAACTGAGAAGAATAGGACTAGGGACTAAGCAATCACTTTGGTTAACAGTGAGGAAACAAAAATAGTCGGCGTCGGGAAAGAGGACAGTATTTTGCCTTTTATAGTAATTGCTAGGATCGAATAGGCAGGCAATTTGGTTTGCAGAATGTTGGGATGTTTTGTGATTGCTTCAGAAGAAAAGGTATGGCATAATCCTTCTCTAGTTGATCAAGCGAGACAGCTTATTTAAATTTCCCTTACACTTTATTTTTATTTCAGATCGTGTCAAAATTTGGAAAAGACACAAAAAAAAATAATTAGATACTTGTGGCAAAGTATTGGAAGCCAAGCCATATTAGCTTGCACTGGTGAACTTGGTAATGACATTACTATGCTAGTGAACATTTACACACTTTATTTTATAGCAATCTACTTTTATCCGAAAACTTAAGTATCTACAATCGGTGACATGACTGCTTAGATTTTTTAAATCTTAAATAAATAAGTGTTATGGTTTCCAGACAATTTATAGACAAAGTAATGTAAAATTAATTTACGATGAATTTGGACATAAGTTTATATTCTGTTTTTTCTAGGAATTTATTATTTTAGCACTAGTTGCACTTTAATTGCACAGTATCTGTAATAGTAGCATGTGGACTTTTCCAGTTTTAATCGTAAATTAATGCTTTGCTCAGCTCCACTGAAAATCAGCTTTGTTTATTTTAACGAGCCTATAAAATGGTTTTCTGCTACACAAATTTATATCTATATTATCAACTGGGAAACAGCACGGCTGTCCTAAGCTAAATTGACTTTGAAGTAGGATAGGGAAAAATTCTGCCGAAACCGGATACCTCGATGAAGACATTCAATAATTTATTAAGCATAGTATTTGATGAGACTTTGAAAAACCAACTATTATTCACATTAACAGGCCATAACTAGTTAGTAGGAGACGACAGTCGGTATAGAGAAATTAAAGAATTAAGAAACTATGCCTTGCAATAGCGAACCAATTTTAAAATTTTTAAACAAAATTTTTAATTTTTCATCAAAACTTGCTTTATGTCCGTTGAAAGTGGACCCGAAACGTAATAGTATTGTTCTAATTCAATCAAGATACTACAATTTGCATTATAAATTCAATCATCTGATATTCTTCTGTGCGTATCCATGTGTCGGATCGTTAATGGCTGTCACAACTGTGCTGTTTTTAACATCAGGATTCCCGCTCTCTTATACTGCTGCTACATTTCTGAGTTTGGCATGCATAATTTTCCACCATGTACTAACCTATTTCTTTGACAGTGAAAAATATGAAGCTATGACTTCACTCAACGGATGTTTCACCATTTTGGATAGACTTATACGTAATTCTAGACATTGATTTCCGGAGATTATACACAAGCATCATGTTTCTATTACACAGTGTCAGTAGCGATATTTTCAAACTATAAAGCGTCATGTCTCCCAATCATAAATTTTCTCGAAGTATTTAAAAATTTAAATTTAAATCATGGCTTCAATTTTTGTAATATGTTAAATAATTTTTCTTTAACTTTTCTATATAATATGTAAGCACTCAAAATACATTTGAAATTTTTTCGCCTTCGGCAATGTGGCAAAAAGTTGCATGATACTTCAATACACTTCGATTTGTCATAATTTTGTGTCGTATTTCTGTCACAGATTTACGAGTTACGGGAAAGTATACTTACGGACAAGGACTATATTTTCTCTCAAGCTTAAAATTAATATATTACATCGGATATTTCATTGGCCCAGGAATGTTTGCACTCTTCTTTTTCTTTTATTGGGATGAGCATATGATCGTTGCAAAAGGTTTAGCAATGCCTGTGGAATTTATTACAGGAATGACAATTTACAAAGAATTTTTATATCTCGCAATTATAACTTCGTATTTCATTGTTGACTACGTAGTACAATGCATGTTTATGGAAACAACCACAATGACGATTATAGCAGCAATTGTCTGTTTCTGTACCAACGAGAGCATGGACATCTTGAAACATCTTGACAACTCACTATACGCAACAGAATATTCAAAAAAAAATTTGTTGCTCATGTGTGAACCAGCAAGAATATATCGGCGGCTGGAGCTAATTTTTAAATTAGTGAATTCTGCATCGTCAGAATTTCTACGAATTGGCCACGCGGTATTTATAGGCATAATATCTGTCACGGTGTATTTTGCTGTTGGCAATCATAAAGCTCACTTTACAAGATTCATTGCCATTTGTGTACTTGTAGGCGGAGGCATTGTTCTTTCCATGTTTAATATTGGATTTGGAAAAATTTATTTGGAAAGTGAAAACGTTATCCAGAAATGGAGACAACATACAGCTAATGAAAAACAACCGATCGAGAATTTTGAAATATTAAAAGGGTTTCTGGAATGGAGACGAAGGTTTTTGCATACACTTCACCCGCTTAAGGTTTACATTGGTGATCAATTTTTTATTAATCAGAAAAACGTGCTTGTGTTTTGGGACATTTCATTAAGTTTAGCAATTACACTTTTATTAACCTACCCGCCAGATCAGCTAAATATTTAATAAATTTCAAGCCCTATATAAAGTAAACTTTAAAGTTTTCATTTTAGCCAATATGCATTCGTGTCAGAATCCTCACTTATTATGATAATTTTTTTCCTTTCTTTATGGGAATGGAAATGACTATCTAAACAACGTATTCAAAACCAAGAAAATCAAAATATTAGAAGAGAGTAAGAAAAAAAAAATTNGCCAATATGCATTCGTGTCAGAATCCTCACTTATTATGATAATTTTTTTCCTTTCTTTATGGGAATGGAAATGAATATCTAAACAACGTATTCAAAACCAAGAAAATCAAAATATTAGAAGAGAGTAAGAAAAAAAATATTTTTTCGCAGAAGTTATACATAGTTAACTAAATATTCTTTATTATTTTCAGTTAGTATCATTGATTGCACATGATACTAAATTAAATTTTTTGCCTATTGTAAGGTTTGTATTGCGAAATGGTTAGAAAACTGCAGCATATTTTTCATAAATTATGAAAAAATTATTACAAGTTATTGCAAACACCTAATGGCTCCTTCAAGTCAGAGAACGTTTAAAGTAGGACTGTTAACGTTACCGTGTCTAAAAGGATACGAGAATCGTGTCTTGTCTTGTTATTTTAGGCAGGACTATCTAAGCTTTTAAATTTGGAAAAAAATTAAAAATAGAAAAGCAGCGAGGGATGGCGCTTCGAACTTACTTTTTTCCTTGTACCGTTTTCTTTTCCAGAAGTTATTTATGGAATGTATTATGTATTGGTGGAGAATAGGGATTCTATATTACAATCTTTTAGACTTGGTCTAAATTGTAATGTTTAGATTGACCATTCCACTATTTATTAATTTTAATCAAAACTACCAAAATTTTATGGCTTTTAGTGGAGTGGATTGCACTTACATTTAATTTAACCTAATTCAAAAAAAAGTTTGGTCAAAATTATAGAAACCCGGAAGTCCTGAAATAATNAAATTATAGAAACCCGGAAGTCCTGATTATACCGAAAATCGGATTTTTCTGAATGCCGAGTGAATTTTCATGGATATTTAAATTTCAGTGCTTGTATTATGAACATAGTTTTCTAGAAACCCAAAGATATTAAAAATTCATTGATAACTGGAGTAGTTATGTTAACTTTTTAATATTTTCACCTCCAATGGTGAAGTCAGCCGGAGGCCAACGATTAGTGATCCAAGTAAAAAAACCGAGTTCAAACGAGTCTACAATTTAAGGCTCTCCTAACAATTTGTCAGGTTCCAAGTTTAGAAAAATCCAAGAATAGCAAATTATTGTCTTATACAAGTTAACAGTCAAGGCAAGCTAACGATGAAGTAGACAAGTTAACGGTTATGAGTATGTGAACCTGACTCATGGCACTGTGGCTCAGATTCATAAAAGTTTTAAGAAAATAATTTCTTCTAGCTTTATGCAGCAAAACTAAAATAGATTTTACTTCAACGTTTTCAAAGTATAAAGTGAAAAATTACTAAGAGGTTGTCTTATATTTCGGTTAAAAATTCTGAAAAAACTTCTAGGAATTTTTATATTCTTAGAACGAATTTTTACGTTCATAAATTTCTATTTGGTTTTCACTGAAAAGCATTAGTTAGAGGATTCTAATTTTGATTTAGTCTATTATTAACATAGCACAGCAATATAATACTTTTCGTATTATATTGCTTTTCGTATTATAACGAGACAAAATAATTGAACAGTTCTGATTGTTTTGAACATTGGTATTGTCTCTGTTCACTTAAAATGATTAGCTCGATTTAAAATCCTCAATTTTGTTTATTTCTTGCACGCTCAAGAAACTCCAAAAGTTTAATTAGGAATTGTATAACGAAAAACAAAAGAGAAATTTAATTAATTCTTAACAGTACATTATTTATCAAATTAACACATTAACACTATAACACTAACATTCTCCCCTGTCTAGGATTATGGGAGAAATAATATTTCACTTTATTTTCATGTTAGATACATTAACAACAATCTTGTAGCTTAAAAGCATCGGCACTTCTCATCGACCATTCACAGAGACCATGCTACTACTAAGAAACAGATCACATATAGACTAACTTTGCTGTTAAATACTATGAAGGAATATACTAGGTTTATACATGTCATCCATATTTACACAATTTGCCTCTTTGCGTAATCTTTCAACATCATGCACTACATGCAAGATTTTTTACTAATTGATTTTCTACCTTTATCTTTATTACAGCCTTTGTCTCACTATCTAACACAACTTTTGCATCATTTGTATCCTGTTTATTTATTCAATTTTTTGCACTCTTTGTACACATTTCTAATTTTAATTTTTCTTCGCATGTGTCAAGACTTTCGTCGAATCATCTGCACATTTTTTAATCTCCTGAATGTTACTATGCGCGCGGTTTATAAAGTGTTTTACACACTTCAAATTTTAAACTAGTTTTAAAATTTTTCTTTTACGTTTTTCATAACTTCCTTCAGTCTTTATGGATTATTTTACCAACTGCTTAGTTCAATAATTCTATACCATACAATTTATTCTTTGTGTATTCACCACAAAGGTTATACAGGGTCCACCAGAATTAAGTACCATATGGAGAAAGTTTTTATGAAAAATGCGTCAGAAATTTAGAGTGTTGCACTGCATCAGACAGTGCTAGAAGTAAGAAAAAGTTATTACAAGGTTAAACGGTAGTTGAATCAAAAATTTATCATTATTTTATACATAATTCGAAATGATCCAATCGTATAAACTGTTAAACTTCTAATAAAATTGTTTGTCTATATTTCAACAAATAAATTGCTCAAAATGAGCGCCGTTGGCATTAGTAACGTAACCCAGGCGATCGTAAAATTCCCTTTGTACATTATGAAAAGTATCAACAGGGATTACAGCAACGGATCCGATAATAGACGCTTTCATTTGTTCAATTGNGGTTAAACGGTAGTTGAATCAAAAATTTATCATTATTTTATACATATTCGAAATGATCCAATCGTATAAACTGTTAAACTTCTAATAAAATTGTTTGTCTATATTTCAACGAATAAATTGCTCAAAATGAGCGCCGTTGGCATTAGTAACGTAACCCAGGCGATCGTAAAATTCCCTTTGTACATTATGAAAAGTATCAACAGGGATTGCAGCAACGGATCCGATAATAGACGCTTTCATTTGTTCAATTGNGATTTCGTTGTAATAAATGATTGAAATGAAACAAGTAATCGAATGTTTGATTGGGTTGTCGGTTGTTAGAGTATGCGCGCAAATCTCTGGAGAGACAAGAATGACAGAGAGAAGTAGGAACACCACATTTTTTTGACATATGCTTTAACCCTTGTGCTTTCGCCATATGGTNGAAGTAGGAACACCACATTTTTTTGACATATGCTTTAACCCTTGTGCTTTCGCCATATGGTACTTAATTCTGGTGGACCCTGTATTATTTGAAAATGTTCATTTCTTACCAATGTTCTAAATTTGTAGAAGTAGTATTTCCATAATTTTTTCCACCTATTTTATAATTTTTTTTTAACCATTCTCGGCAAATCTTTAGCATCAATTAGATAATCACAACATTACTTTTTAGTACTCCCTCAGTCTAATCATAACTCAGTCCCTTGGATTATTGGGAGTGTACTCCGAGTCAGATTCAGAAATTTGCTTCTGAGTCACAATATGGAAAATCTATAAAATTGTATAGTATAATCTTATATTGAAAAATTATAAATTCGTCTTCTAGCGTATTTGCATTGTATATTACAAATTGACTTATTAAATATTAAAGCTAGGAAGCAGAAGCCTACAATTCAGCACTTCACGTGTAATATTTGAAATGATTTTTTCTGGTACTTAGATTTCTTCGATTGAATCAAAGTAGAGCAAAACTTGGATTTGAAAAAAATATTGTAATGAAAAACTGTTGACAAATAAAGCAATTTTGTATTAAAAACTTCCTCGTCGTTATTATTAAGTTAATTCAATTTTTTCCCTTATCCGAAGCTTCTGACTTTTGGAACAATAGCTGTTCCCTACAGTACTACATCGGTACATAAAGTCTGCTAGATAAAATTGCTAGATTTTAAATTAATTAAATAGGAAGCTAACTAACATATACAATGTCGTGTTCACGAGCTTCAAATTTAAAAATAAATGAATATAAAAATAACTGGAACAGCAACTCAAAACTGAAAAGTTTTGAAATTTGAAATGTAATATGTATTTGTACATATTGTGGCGAAAGCGAGTTTGAAAATAGCCTCCAGGTCAACGTCGTGGTTAAAGATCCACTGGAACCAACAGAGTGGTTTCCTTTCGCCTGAAATAAATGGGAAACCACAGAAATAATAGATGTGTCTTTCCTATGGTGATGAAAACCCACCTACAAAAAAGGCTAAACCTTCCGGTAGTTGGGGAAAGGAGGAATCAAATTGTCGCTTCAAGAAGTAGGTCTCAGATAGTGCCACGCGATTCACCAAAAAGGTACGAACATCAAATAGTATTAATCCAATGATAAATTGTAGCAGAAAAGTAAGAAATTGGAAAATAAACCAGATAATAGTATAACTTCGGAGTTAAGCTTGTGTTTATTGTAACAGTGTGGTGTGGGGTTTGTTGATGTTGGTGTGGTAACAAGAGAGAGAGAGAGAGAGAGACGGAAGATTTTGGATTTTTCCACTCTCCAACAGTATGTGTTATGGGTGATAAGCATCACCAGAAGACCGTGGACTCGGTGAGGCTCCACTTTCACTTAGGGGCGAAGCACTCCGTGGCACCCTCCATCTTCTCGGCAAGCAGCGTATCTTCCATTGCCACCAATACTTACACAATTGGACCGGTTTCATCGGTATCATCGGTGTCATTGGTAGAGCCAGCAGCGGCGTCGGGGGTTAGGTTGCGGCGTTTCGGGAGTACACAGACCCCAGGGAATTGTGCCAGCACATTTATCTGAACCCTCAAAAATTCCCCTCGGAGAAGGCATCGTACCCGTTGGAAGAGGAGTACAGTAGTAGTACCACCAGAGCGGGGTTTCCATTGGGAAGTGGTAGTCTCCTGCGGGCAGAGGAGTGTAGTTTCCGAGGACGCGATCCTCAGAACAGTCCCGTAGTCAATCTAGTTACAAGTCTTACCCAGGCGAACTAGTACACCCGTACACCAACTAGATCCACCAGAGAAAATTGTACTACTACCCATTCTCCAGGTTAGAGTGTTAATGGATATCTCAGAAGAACTAGGTCCAGTCGAAGAGGTCGTCCCAGCTCCACTCAGGCTCATCAGGGTGTGACCCAGTTAAGGAGTGCCGAAAACTAGATTTGGATTAGTTCCAGTTTTTGTGAATGCTCTGCTTCCATAGAAACCAATGCGGCAGATAAGAACTCGCAGATTCGTTCCGCAGGAAAGCTCCCGCGGATAGGGCCCGTGGGGCAGCTCCCGCGGAGTAGTTCCTGCGTATCCGTACCACAGTACACTCCCCGTAGCACCGTCACGCAGAATAGTACTCGCGCATACGATCCGCAGAACAGTCCCTAAGTCCGGTTCCCGTGGACAAGACCGGAGGAATAATCATACCCAAGGATAGGTACCGCGGAATACAGATAATCAGACCTTGTGTTTTATGTTCTGTAGAAGACAATCTATACAGTAGATAGGTACCTGGCAGAAGAGGGGACTGGATAATCCCAATCCCATTCTCGACTAGACCAAGTGTCCCATGGAGTTCGGAAGACAGGTATATTCTTTAGAGAAAAGAAGAATTTGGGAGATTAACCGTAGACACTAGGACTCAGCAGAAAAACCCAATTCGCTCTCGGAAATAATAACAAAAGTTAGATCAGAAACGCCACCGCGCCACAAATGGTGCATTGACAATGAAGAGGCCAAGTATGTGCGGTGTAATTCGTATAACTTTGTCTCTTTCTGGAGCAACGCATCAAGTGAACTAAAGGTTGGTATCGGTATTATTATACAGGGAGTTGAATTCTAGCTGCCTTGGCTTTGGCGTTTCATTCAAAAATGANCTAGCTGCCTTGGCTTTGGCGTTTCTTTCAAAAATGATTATTTTATGTGTTGCTTGAAATACGCTGAATCCTGTTGGCATTGCTACACATTCATATCATTCTATTCCCCATACTATCCTATTTTCTGATTCATAATTTGATACGACGTAATGTCTTGTTAGACTATAGTGTTTTGAAATTATAATGGATTTAGATTTAGCCAGATCCCATTGGAAATTTGCTATTCGTGAGCTATGTATGTTGTTCGGTTTTGGAGCAGTAATAATAATCCTGCTCCTGTGGGCTGATAACCTACAGGAAACCATTCAAATGGTNAGTTGAATTCTAGCTGCCTTGGCTTTGGCGTTTCATTCAAAAATGATTATTTTATGTGTTGCTTGAAATACGCTGAATCCTGTTGGCATTGCTACACATTCATATCATTCTATTCCCCGTACTATCCTATTTTCTGATTCATAATTTGATACGACGTAATGTCTCGTTAGACTATAGTGTTTTGAAATTATAATGGATTTAGATTTAGCCAGATCCCATTGGAAATTTGCTATGCGTGAGCTATGTATGTTGTTCGGTTTTGGAGCAGTAATAATAATCCTGCTCCTGTGGGCTGATAACCTACAGGAAACCATTCAAATGCTTAGTATAAGCTTCTTAAACTGCAATGCTCCAAGAGCCTGGTTCGAGAAAGAATCAACGGAATTGGAATTAGAAATAAAATGTACCTCTCCTTTCTAACCGAGGACGTGAAAAATACCACGGGAAGTTCTATCTTCGGATCGGTAGCACATAGAAGTTGAGAGTTAGTGAGTAGTACTCGGACAGGTGAAACAGCAGGAATGGAGAAGATTGCTATAGGGATTTTAGGGAATATTGCTATAGGGAATAGGTGAGAACAGTGAGGTGGATATATGAGCAAGTAGACCCGAGATAAATAAACTTAAAGGCAACCAAGGAACAATTCATCAAATTGTTGATGACTTAAAGTCTAGAAAAGAAGAGCTCCTAATATACCAATAGAAAAACCAGATCGATCAAAAAGGAGAAAACAGTCATACACTTGAAAGCAGTCAAACGCCCAATCAAAACCAAGATTCACCACTGGAAAATGAAGTTAGCCGCCTTTGTGATATTCCGTATCTCCCGGATTAATTTTGTCTTCTATGCTCTAAGCAGAAACCCGTTCGACAAGAAATTGGACTCCGAAGAGGTGACCGAGATACCAATCTACGGGAATGGACTACAATGATTGTCGATGTGTAGAAAAAGTAGCTTACGTTATGGACTGGGAGTGGTTCCAGTTGAAGGATGAATTTTGTGTAGACATCCTCTAGAATCTAGACTCTCATTATAAGTCTGAGGTAATCGACCATGTTATTTTCAGAAAATCAGAAAGGAACTTGAGATACAAAATTGTATTGCCAGTTGCCGTGAGAAAAGTGGTGATGAAATCGTACCATTCACACCCGTGTGCAGGTCATGTTAGAATTAAAAAGCTTGTAGACAAATTAATGATTAGGTTTTACTCGCCGGACATGGAAGACGAGACGATACATTTTGTAAGATTTAAAGGGCGCGCCTTTCACAAGTTACCACCAAAAATAAGGAAAGGTTACTTACAACCAATGAACCTCTTTCAAATGTTTGAGAATCCTGAGGTCTTTAGTATGATTTCAATGGATCTCCTAGGATCCTTCCCGGAGACAGACAGGAAAATAAAATTATTGCTATTTTTACTGATTACATGTCAAGGTACGTAATCAGATGTGTGTCACTACAGAAACCGAAAATAATACATTCAGAAGGGGCTGGTCATTAAGAAGATATACCGGATTTTACCGTTCAAGCAAGAAGCCTGGTTAAAATCATATGTAGACTTTAATAGTATGAAACGAGGTTCAGCTACAAATGAGTTTGAGAGAATGTTTCATAAGTTGTATGTGAATGCGGTTTTGGAAGGGAATGGAATTTGTGAGAAAAAGAATGAATGTGTGTCTAATCAATGATTCAGCAAAAGCGGTAAGACTAATGTCGAAAGCACAGTTTTTGTCATATGATGATATATTAAGTAAAAATTTAGTAGCTTTTAAGATGCAAAAGAATTGTGTCACTCTCAATAAGGCCATTTATACAGGTTTCAGTGTACTGGAACTTTGTAAGCTTTACATGGCAAAGTTTCATTATGACTAAGTGAAATGGAGATGGAATTGGAATGCTTAGTTCCTAATGACAGATACTGACAGTCTTGCATGTTGCATCACAACCCAAGACGTATATGAAGATATCAAGCATAATCTCGATTTATTCGACACCAGCAGCTTACCAACTACTAACCCATTATTTTCTTTCACAAATAAAGGAGCAATAAATAAATAATAAAATGAAGGATAATGTTAAAGGACAAATTCTTTAAAAGTTACAGGACTAGGACCTAAATCATACTGCTTCCTTGACAGCAACAATCTCAAGAAGATGGTATTAAAAAGAGTGCCAAAGAACATTAAAAAGCGCAATGTAACATGATAAATTAGGAGTTTTATTTAATCAGAACATTCTAGTTTGTACCACAAACACCATATGGTCCTATAAACATCTGGTTTACAGTGTTAAGGTCAAAAGGTATGCAACACATGGGTTTGGCTCCAAAAGTTATATTCTATCTGATGGTATATGTACACTACCATATGGGCATTTTTTAATTAAATCTAACAATACCTAATAACACGCATTTCGTTAAGTAAAGTTTGCAAATAGATCTTTAAGATAAGCTTTAGTGACTTCCTGCAGATGGGGCATTTAAACTGTGTAGTCGAGCAGTTCAAACACGTTACCGTGTGACAGCATTGGACTAACAAATAAGCTGCATTTGCGGTAAGACAAATTTTGAGTTCGTCAAGTTTCTGAATGATAGAATCATTGCTATCCTTTTCATGAGGAATTTGATGAGCATCACCTTCTAGTTTAATGTTTTGAAGATCTTCAAGTATTGAGGCTCTTGATCCAGTTTCATTTTCATTAATTTATTATTTATTAAACTATTATACTATTAATACTATTAATACTGAGCATAAATGCAGTATTTTAAGAATATGTTTTCAGCCAAACGAAAGATTCTCAAAATAATCTTAATCTGTGCCCTACAAATAGGACATTTTGATTGTGTTGTAGTACAACTAAGACAAGTGGCTAGATGACAGCATGGAACATACAATTAGGTAGCAGCTGATGAAAGACAAATTTTTGCAAAAAACTAGATTCTTTAGTTTCACAAGTTCTTGAAGGAAGGAATTATTATCAACCTGTGTTAATAGGATTTTCAACCACCTCAGTTGCTGTGGTAATGTTTTGAATTTTCCTACTAATGGAGTTTGAATTCCAGAAATGTCTTGTATCTCTACAACCTCTTGAGCTGGACCAATCTGCGGATTCAATGTGAATAATTTTATTAACATAATTTTATAAGAAATATGTGGCTATTCTTGATTTAAAAAATTTTTTACCAAAAAAGTCGACTGTCTTCTATGCTTATTCAAACAATAGTACATCCAAATTGGTTTATGCAGATTGTGTTCATTGGATCATTTTCGACAATCAATTTGCAAAGGCAGAGCCCACACTAGAAACAAATATAGCAATGTCGCCTGTACCAGTATAAAAATATCCTGCATCTGCCATTGCAAAAAGGTGTGGAAATCATTTTTTTAAGTTTCTATGATAGGTGTGGAGTCGTGTGGAAATACTTGAAATAAAGGGTTGTTGTTCACTACAGCAGCAACAGCTCTCAATGGTTTGTCCATGCTGATTTCAAGCATTTGTGTTTATCTCCTTGAATGATATTTTTAAACTGAGTAAACGTAAACGTAATGTGATCCAGTTTACTTTTGTAGGAGGAGTAATCAACTGAGTCTCACCTAAGGATGAGTCAGAATCATTAAGATCGTGAGGGGTTAATGTCCTTCGCCGCTTCGGTGCTCTTAGCGTGTGTGCCTGTATCCCATTACGCAATAACAAACCCATAAGTGGTGTCGGAATTGTGAATTTCTTCAATACATATAAGAAAGTATTTGCACCAGGTGTTAAGGTTTTTCTTCTTGTCGATCGCAACACGTATGATAACAAATTAACTATATTCGCTCCCTCTCTTCTGATACCATTAAAACGCACTGCCCCACCTTCAGTCCATGACACGTGAATGCCATCATTTTCAAGTGCTGTCATGATGTACAAAGCTGCTTGTCAAAATTTTTGTGGGAGCATTTCAGCTAATCGCTAACGTGTTATACTGGTGTCTTCAACGTTTATGAAAGATTTTTTAACTAGGTTCACTTTGACCTTATCAGAAACATCTGTGGAAGTAGGAACCACTTGCACAGGTAGTGGCGTGTCTAAAAGTTCCTTAAAATGACTTCGTCGTCTATTCATGGCTGTATTTAAGATCGCTAGTTTAATGTCATCTGAAAGACTTGTCAGATTAAAAATTTCAGATGATGTTTGTTTTTCTATTAAACAAGTTTATAGATGCTGACTTATGAAGTAATTGGTTTGCGTGGGTTGAGTTGATTAGCTTTTCGTATTCCAGCTGAAGAATTAGCTTCATTTTTTTACATTATATCTCAGCAGACCCATTTGCGTCAACTTGTTTGTTAAACGTTTTACCAATACTCCAATTTTGCCTTACTGGAATTTACATGAACCCTGTGAATGCCAGTATTTTGAAATTTTTCCGTTGTAATGCGATTTTCAAATTAGATATCAGCGATTGTGTCAAAAGAAAATGAGGGGAGCGATCTCGACAAAGGTGAAGCAAAAAGGGTTGCCTTATGACTTTGATCTTGTTTACATACCCATTTTATTATTGCCAAACTCTAGTTTTAGATTTCGCAACATGGTCGTGGTGTTCGCACTTTTATATTTTATACTCGCAAGACAATGGGAAAAATCATGTGAGTTTAAATTTGTTACTTGCATGACGGCGGAGAAAAACCTAGAATTTCCCATCTTAACGATTTCCTATGATAGAAGTAAAATATCCCTCAATTCACACTCTAAACCTACAGGGAGGGTATAATGCACGGGCCTTCAGGCATGTATTTACTATAAAACTGCATTAGCCGATTTTTTATTTTTTTTTATTTTACAGTAAAACAGGCCCTCAACGTTGTGTATCACTGTTGATATAGGCATAGCATTCCCTGGCTTCCCAAATGACACAATGAGAATCTGTGCAATGCACCCTAGGGTGCTTACATATAATTGAATTTCTGGATTTGGAAGTTATTTTCCTCTGATTTTTTTTTACTCAACTTTAAGTTTTATACATTGCAACACATAGTTAACATGATTTATTTACTCGGTTTTCTTAGGCGTCCTTCCAATCAATTTAGTGTTGACATCAAAGATAACCTAGCTAATCAGAGATTAGCCTGGAAGTGTATTTCATCTTTGCTATGATTTATGATACAGAATGATATTTGAAAGAGTAGGTTTGTATAGTCATCAGCGTGCCATAGTGTGCTTTTTTATGCTGTCTTCAAGCACTTAATTTTAGAAGTTACTTTTACGCCCTGGAGTTGGTCGGTATTCAAATCTAACGATAACTCCTACTTTACAAAAAGTAGTAAATTTAAGAAAATTCTGTTCACCGGTTTACGAGTTTAGATAACTAAAAAAATGAAAAAAAAATAAAGTATGGTTTTGAATGTAGAACGAAACTAATTTTGCTCGCTATGTTGTATTTTTGGGTGTAAAGGATAAAAAACATTTAACTGTAAAATGTTGATACTCGTAATCCTCCGCCGGCGCATATCTCTAATTCCTCATTCCCGTTGCATTTTGTGAACTTTGAATACATAAAGTTACTTGTTTCTTATAATAGATCTCAAGAGAAGTTCAAAATATTTTGTTGGGTAGGCTTAAGAAAATTCTTGTACGAAATGTGTTGAGAAGGCAGGTTCTTTCAAATTTCATATAAAATGTGAAAATTCCTGTAAATATTCTGTAGTTTGATTTAGTAAAAAAAACTAAACAATTTTGAATTCGTTTGGATCCTTACTACAAAAAGACATGCCCGGCTATTCTATTTTTACTACACACAAGTCTTTATTATGTTATTTTTAACACGGTCAGTTCAAAATTTAAAAAAATTACTTCAATGATGCAAGTAAACGGAAAGCAAAAATTATGAAAACTCTACTATTTTGAAGCCACAAATAATTTTGCACCACAATTAAACTGTTGTTTACAGTCCTAGTTTCACTTTTAAGAACAATGGCTGCCTATAAGACCGCTGTTAAATTTCAAAAGCCTTTATTTTTTATTTGAATTAATACTGAAACAAAAACGACAATTCGTGTTTTTTTCTTTTCTTTTTCAAAGTTTCGAAAACGAAATCATTCTTTTCCCTTATTTCTCATTAATTTTCAGTAAAGCTAAAACGGAAAAAAAATTTAAGGAAAACGGACATAGTTTTTTCGGTAAAAGCTGACTAAACTAACTAAAAGTAATAAAGCTAGTTCTAAATGAACAATTATTCTCATTCAGTTGAATAGGCATTTTACAAAGCTAACAATTAAAACCGCTTACCAATTAGTTAAACCATTCCTTCTCAAGAATATTCGATTTGTTTAAAGAAAGAATACTTCAGAAACTGTATAATCTTTTCAAAAAGCACCTAATTAGTGAGTTCATCGACAAACTAAATGGTTTACCTATGCTCAAATGAGGGATGAAATTTTTGTAATGAGTTTTTGAATCCTCACCCTATTGGTTTGCCTGGAAATGTGGAAAGTACCAAAAATGCTTGTAAGATGCTTGTTTCAGAGGTTTTGAGCTGATAAAAACCGTCATGAATAATTGACGGCAAAATATTTAAAATAAATTTAGAAATTTTTAACATTTTAGTAGAATTACTACGAACTGCACTCACTTGGTCAGCCATGTTAAGGTGAGCCGAACAAGACCTGAGAATTTTTGGGTATTGCAGTCTCATGATACTGTAGTTTGTAAAAATTTAGTTATTGTCAACTACGAATCAGTAAGTGTCATGGTACTCTTTTGGATAGCTCAATGAAGAGCTGAGCCGTTTGGCTACCTGGCTTAATAATGGAATCATGATTCTGACTCCTTCATTTTTGAGTCAACTCTGAATCAGCCAGAACCATGAAACTGACTCCGGAGTCACATTATACATAATATGGCTAATCGTATAGAACTATATTAAATGAAAATTTAACATTTGTATGTAAATATATGGGCACGTAGTGTACTTTGTGACTCCCCGTTCGGCCTGAGTCAAAGTTTGGGACTCTAACTATATAATCTTTGGTAGTCGAGTCTCGGAGTAATGTCTCTGAGTCCTTGATTTTTTGGAGTCGGCTCTGAGTCAGATTCAGAGTGATGACTCGGACTCCGCACTCATGTAATACAAAATATGAAAAACCGCATAGGAGGATCTAAAATTAAAAAATATTTATTTAATGGAGCAAGTAGACAAGGAAAATAATGAGAGTATATTCGATATGCTCATTTGCGCATGTTTGAGGAGTAATGACTCTCAAGTCTGAAAGTCTTCCAAAGTCAGGAGGCCTAACCAGGAACGAATCAGAGTCATCAAATGACTCTTGATTCCCAAAAACACTGAGAGTCAAAGTCAGGACTCCGGAGTCAGAGTCATGCAGAATAAGAGTAGAATCTTGAATCGCGACAAAGTCCGATATGTTCAATTCAGCAGGTTACAAAATAGTCATTATTTTTTATCTCATTCAGTTTATTATTTTATTAGCAAGGAATTGACTCACTCATTATTTTTGGATTAAGTCGCAGCTTTCTTACAGAACTTGGTATTCATTACTCAGACACGTACAACTTATGATTGAATGACACTAATTTCACTAATAATTGATTTCAAATCTGTCTACATAATATCTATATTTTGTTTCCAAGTTAAAAGGTAGATGTAGAACATAGTTTGTTTCGAGGCATGGTTTTCTTGAATATGCACAAAATGGTAAGTAGGACGACCCATGTATGACATAAAGCACCCCCAAACATCCCTGTTTGTTGCACAGAATCTATTTTTATACCAAAACGTTGTGGTTAAAGTAACATTTTGATTAAAAAAACTAGTACTAACAAGTCAACTCGTGAGCAGCTCGAGTTAAATTTGGTACGAGCCGAGCAGAAATTTTCCAACTCATGGATATACAGGGATAACCAAATTAACCCGGACCTTCTTTCTTCGCCTTTCACCAAAAACGGCTTCGGGCAGCCGGTACACAATAAAAAAGAAGTTAGCCGACAAATTTTTCAATTTATTTGTTCAAGTTGAACAATGAAAAACACAGACATACACATTCATGCAAATTGATAATGATTGGAAAATAAAAATACTATCATCCAAATCATGCATTTTGTCATTATCATTCAAATAAATTTTGGAATGAAAAACAATGACATGGGGGTTTTTCGATTGATCCCAGACCAATAATGTGGATAAATTTTTTTTTATATTTTCAAAATATTCCTGTGAGTGACCTGAATGGAGTAAGGAATGAGAAGGGTACATTAGATTCCTTTTAATCAACTTACAATCCGAGGTCCCTTCTTCCTAACTTCCTTCAGTTCGGTCTCAATCAAAAAAAAATTGAGGGATGAGGGAATACAATTGGTCACCTTGACCCCTCATGTCGTGTGGTCACCGCAGTGAAAAAGTTTGTAAGGAAAAGTTACTTGCGTAATTGAATTGAACGACTTTTGTAGAGGTCATTTTCAGGTAGAAGTCAAAAAAATTGTACATGATCCAAGACTTAGTGACCACCTAAGGTCACCGGAGAGAAAAATTATACTAATAAAAGTTGTTCACCTGCTGATGCCAAACAACATTTGTAGAGGTCATTTTACACGTTTTCAGAAATGACCTGACCTTTGACCTCAAGAGGTCACCACAGAGAAAAATGTCATTAGGAAAAGTTGGTCACCGAATCATTCTAAACAATATTCGCAGAGGTTATTTGGTCTCTCGAGAGGGATACATAACACGATNTTGACCTCAAGAGGTCACCACAGAGAAAAATGTCATTAGGAAAAGTTGGTCACCGAATCATTCTAAACAACATTCGCAGAGGTTATTTGGTCTCTCGAGAGGGATACATAACACGGTTGTGAAATTTTTTCGTTTTTTTTTAATTTTTTAAATTTTAAAAAACTTCAACAAGTGGTCACAGAGAAAAATTTTATTAGGAAAAGTTGGTCACAGAACTATTCTAAGCAACATTTGTAGAGGCCATTTCATTGCTCAGGAGTGACACATAACACGTTCTGAAATTTTTCTAAGTTTTTTTTGAGCCCCCTTTGGTTAAATCAAACCGCCAAATTCACACCCTCCAAATTTTTAAATTCGCGCTATTTATTTGCTGTCTCAATTTGTTTTTGATGAAAGCTACTTTCTATGGTCCGGGTTAATTTGGTTATCCCTGTATAAGCAGAGTAGCAAAAATTTTGCAAGCTGAGCCAAGCCAAAAAAAACCTACGCTTGTTTGCATTTCCTTATTGAATCACACTCTGGAAGAATGAGTCATCAACTTGAATCTTTTACCTGCCTCTTGATTCTGATACTGACTTTTGACAATAACTCGGTATTTTGTAAAATATATTTCAAGTTTTATAATGAGCATTTTAAAGATAACTGAGTTAGATAAACTGAGGCGTGATTCGGAGCCAATGAGTCACGAGTCATTAGGATTCAGATACTTTATAAAATTCACTTATTTTCAAGAATTCAATTTATAATTTGACACAAATTGGTGATTATGTTCAAACCAAATTAGGCAAGTATATAATTAAAATTAAATATAATAATTAAATATAATTTTTTTCAAGACTTAATCTTGATATGATTTGAAGATCTTTGAGAATTTAACCAATCAGAGTTTACCAACAATAATAAATCTGACCCTACTCAAGGTTAGTGATGTTAATTACAAATTTTACTTCTGTACTTAAATTTCACTATCTTTTTTCGACAAAGTGGCCGTTGTTATTGGGACTAGTAATATATCGTTTACGGTATTGTCGTGAAGTCCAAAATAATTAATTTTAGTTGTATTCCTTCGTCTACAAACGATTTGATAATAGACAGTATTACTAATTTCGACCTCAATTATACGTGTCTAAAGTTTTCTTAATTTTGGGTAACCAAGTTAAGACTTTATAAACGAACATTAATGGTCTATAAAACTATATAACTAACTGTTTATTTTTCATCGCTGTTTAAAAATTTGGTTGATTCCTGATAATTTCTATGGACGCAAATTAAAAGGATTATGATTACGAATGTTTCTCAATTTACATTCCTTTGAATGGAGTAACAAAAGCAAACTTTTGGCATAAAGTTTTTATTTTGCGAAATATAGTAAAACTTTTAACCCTGAATTGACAAATTTACGCGGGTTTTAAGCCGTCGTAATGTTTCTATTACAGTTTTCAACCTTTATGTATATGGGAACCACTGCTTTCTACGTCCGAACATTAGTAGTACGTATTAAAAAAAGTTGTAGAAAGACTGTAGGTCAATACAGTAACATCCATGTCACCATGTGTTGCCAAAATTTCTCAAATAGTAATTTCAATGGAACTCTTACCACTGAAGCTCCAGCTCAACTAAGATTTCTATAATATTGAGCCAAAAAATGATGTTATATAGTGAAGGCCGTCGTGGTATTCTTGATTAGGAATAGTAGCACAGAATCAGACACGCTTGCTCCACTTTTGAGAACAGGAAGCTCTCCCAATGTATCTAAACTAAAGTCCATGACATTCGGATCGAGGAGATGAAAATCGGTTTCTCTTCCGAGTTTTTTCATCCAGAGAAAAATACTGTCTTGACATTTTCAGTCTAGAGGACACCAAGAAAGAGCACAGAGGTTCATTTCATACAACTATTACAGAATAGTGCCTATTGACTCTTTATTTCATTTTGTCAATTCAACTCAATTTTTAACGACAGCAAAGTGTAACTCTAAACACTTAAATATTTTCTGCTATTTGTCAAACCGACGCTGGAGTATTTCATCTATTCTACTATTACTAGAGTAGCTCATTTTGTCAACAGTAGTAATATAAAAGTCAGTGTGACCTAAGCTCCAAGAGAATAAAATGCTGAGCTACAAATTATAAAAGAATTGTCTGAAAATATATTTGAGCATTTACTCAAGATTTATACCAATAAGTATATGAGAAATATTGGTCACTGAAGAAAGCTTCATCAGGTAAAGTTGGTAAAAATATTTTATAAGTTATTAATCTTTTGTTAAATTTTTTTATTAGATTATAATAGAAAACGTGCAAAAATTAATAAACTACCATATAGTAAATTATACTGTTACGGCAGTATCTTGTTGGTTTACAATTTTGATTGTTTTGCTTGTCAGAACTCTGCTTCATGAGTCATGAAGTATGAGTACTATTTTACTGACTCTGACTAAACCATTTTGTACAATCAAATTATTGGTTTTATATTTGTACTTCAGTTGAAAAAAATAGAGAGCTAATGAGTCATCTCATCACTATGTCAGGTGACTTGTGACTCTAATTTTGAGTGACTCAGAATTTGATATTTAGTAATAGACTCTTGCTCCTTGGAATATTAGTTTAACTACAAATTTTTGAATACCCTTGTTACAACTACGAGTCATAATTTACACTCGTAGGCTCAAAGAGCAACATTAATAGTCAATGAGTCACTGAAAACTTTTTCTTTAATTCAGTAGGGAAATACAAGTCAAAGTTTGAGTCATACAAAACTTCAACATCTTTGGTTAAAATGGGAATCATTCAGATTAATAAAATATTTTATAACATATATTCTACACATATATAGGTTTTTTAATCTCAGTGGTTAATTGTAATTGTGAGATATCTCTAATGTTTGCACGGTTTAGTAGCTATATACCACATTTATTTGAAAGTTTTACATTTTAAATATTTTTGGCAAATAATCAATTTTGATAAAAATTAGATAATATCTTGTTTTATCAAAAAACATTGAATTTGGATGGATATACATAGTATCTATTTGAGCTAATTTTATTTCGGGTCTAAAATTTACAAATAATTCAAGACAATCAATCAATTTAAGTATTCAAGGTCAGTTCTTTCCAGATTAACGCTGAATTTTCAAGTGATTTCAAGAATCCTGATATCATGACATATTGATACCCGAATTAATATTTAACGTACCGACAACGGATGATTTAATACCTTTCAATTTACAACCAAATGTTCGTACATATAAGATTTATTGATTTTTTTTATAATTTTCTACACATCAATTCATTCCATATTTCATGTGTGTAGTAACTTTTCTTAAAAATCAAAAATTACCGCAATCATTCATTTTTGTTTTCCTAACTTTAAAGGAATATTTTAAAATCGACAAAAAACAATCGTGATAAACGCCTGTGGAAATTCTCTTATTGTATAAAAATGTTTTTGTACAGTACTTTCTGCATTAGTACTTTGAGAATATACTACATTTTAAGTATAAATTCAACAGTTTGTACACAAAATACATACGTAGTGAATTTTACGCGACTAATTTGTATTCACTAACTCCGAAAATTTTAATATTTTTGAGATTAATGGTATGTTTTTAGACTTAAAGTTTTTTAGGTCTAACTTATTATATTTAATTATTAATATTTATTATTTATTATTATAAATTATTAAAGTTAATTTTTGCACAATAGACTAATGTGTAACTCATTGATTAGGTCATTTGTTGGTTTAAATTCTTTAAGCATTGAACAAATCAAAGTTAAACTTTTCAAAAACTTGTTATAAATGATAAACGGTGCTGCACATTCAAAATCTTTGAATATTTGGATGATAAAATCATTTGGTTGTTGTAATGTTCAAAATTTTAAGCCCTGGTGTGCTGTTTTATTTCATTGCTTAAGTGCACTTGAGTACTTTATGAAAAGCAGAGTTTTCTATTGTACAAAGAATGTGGATGTAGTTTATTCAATTTACAAAGTCAATCTTATAAATATTCATTAGAGAAAGATACTACTATAACTACTTTTACTGATTTTTTAATAATCATTTTTGATTTATGATGTATAAAGCATCCACTTAACAACATGAGTCATTTATACTTTTTCATTTCAAAAGAGTAACGGCAACTACTATCGCTATGCTTTAGTGTCAATAGACAAAGAATACCACGTTAGAAGATTGTAAAAGTGGTGAACAACCTAAGATGATGATGTATTGTTATACATTACATTTGAATTATTAGACATTTTGCGTTTATAATCAATTTCAAAGATATAAAACTGACAGGGCTGATAAGACTAAAGGCAATGTCATTTCGACTGTCACATGAGATCAGTCAAAGATTATATTTACAGTTTAGAAAACTGATATAAAGTGGGAGTTAACGTTGTTTTCAAACTTCATAAATATGATAAGTAACAAAGTTAATGCAGATTATTAGCACAGTTGACGATGCTGCAAACAGTCAGTTGATCATTTGTGAAGCTTAGGATAATCAAAAAATGGCATTATAAACCTATAAAATCTTCTGAATTGAAACTTTTTCGAAAATTTCAGCATTCGACGAAGAAGAGTTTTTAATTTCATAAATTTCATCGTTTTATGAAAACAAAACGGTATTATTTCTTACTACAATTTATATCAGTTTAAAAATTTTATATTTATCAATAGCTTGCAGGTTATCATAAACTCAAAGCACCTAATGTTAATGCTTTGGTGAATAATAAGTATTAAAACTTAATTATTTAGAGTCAGTCTAATATTGAGTTTCATATTAGATCACGCTGAATATGCATAGGGTTATTTATATAGCACAATTTACTTTTTCCATTCAAACTTCAAAAAATGCCAACGAGGCTGAGAAGTTTAGAAGTATGCGCCTGTGGTGGAACACTAGAAACTGGAATCTAATTCTAAACACATAGCAATTAAAAATATACGCTTTTTGTTTTCTGAAAATTATTTATTTGAAATTATACTTGTAATATTTATTTCTAATTTTTACCTGATATTGTGCTCCAATTTATTCCTTTTATGAAATTTTACGAGCACGTAAACCAAGTGAGTTGCTTAGAGTATTACTATTTTGAGAGTCACAGTAGCCGTTTGACTTGTTAGCCGCGCAAATTGTGTCCGAAAATTTTAGTTATGTAATTTTCTTGATGGCAGCACCACCGANAGTAGCCGTTTGACTTGTTAGCCGCGCAAATTGTGTCCGAAAATTTTAGTTATGTAATTTTCTTGATGGCAGCAGTGCTGCCATCCATCCACGCTATGTCACTCTTATGCCCTTTATATAATATTACATATATGCTTATGCTTATGCTATACAAATATTATATATAAAGTTAGACATGATCCATTGTAACTTTGTCCATATAATATTTACAGCTCAACGTCATATATAACTATTATACAAATTGTATATTTAATTGTGGATTTTCTACTTAATTGTTTTTATTCTGCAACAGTTATTAATTCCATGTTATTTGTGGTGTAGTTACTACAAGGCCTACCAAATTAACCCAGGCCTTCTTTCTCCGCCTTTCACCAAAAACGGCTTGGGGCAGGCGATACACAATTAGTAAATATTGGAAGTGAAGTTAATTTTATTATAACAATATAAAATATCTGTTCTGGTTAGATACATTAATGCAAAGCAACGGACCAAAGCAGAGAGACAGAGAGAAGGGATGGCAGTGCCGGACCGAAAAAGGTCCGACGGTGGGAAACTGGAATGAGGATTTTGGGGATGGTAATGTGATTCGGAGAAGGGTCAAAGGTTCTCTGTTGAGTCAAATGGAATAGATGCCAAGGGATCGTACCCCATTTCTCTAGTTGGTCATTTCTCTCAATTACCCATCTTTCAGCATTACAGAATGGCATTTGTTTAAAAAAAAATCAAAATCAGTTTTGATTAGACAAGTTATTGTAAAGCGGTGCAAAGGATGAAAGCAGAGAGAGGGGTCGACAGGTTCTCTGTTGAGTGAAGTGGAGTAGATAGAAAGGGACCATACCCCATTCCACTCATTCTCTCAACTCTCTGCTGCTCTTGTTAAATAATTAATTTTTGCAAATAAATGTTTTCTCAAACACACGCTAACTTCATTCCCTCCAACTTTTGTATTTCGCACTATTTATTTGCTGTCTCAAATTTTTTTTGGTGAAAGCGACTTTCTACCGCCCGGAATAAAGTGTTAGGCCTTGTACATTGTAAAATAAGAAAAAAAAAAAAAAAAAAAAAAAATTTTTTTGAAGTTTTTGTTGACACAAGTGATTTTTCTTATTACAGAAAACAGCAGATACAGATTTGAAGTGATATTGCAGAAAAATGAAGGAAAATCTAGATTTAAGAGGCATTATTCACAAAATCTACATCTGCATTTTGTTCCTCTGCCTATTAACTCTCATGTTCTCAAATCCAACACATGGAAAAAATTTAGATCCTAAGGAGCTAAATGGTGAAAGACGTAAGTATTTGATTTTATTCTGTTTAAATATTTTAACAAATTGCATGTAGGAAATGCATAATGTAGTAGGTAAGTTACACTACACAGTAGATTTGAAATGTATACCAAGCCGTTCAAAGTAACATTATTTTGACTTTGTACAAATATACAAATCATTTTAACACTGTACAAATATACACTTTGTGATTATTTCTCCAGTAATACTCAACAGAATGATAGTAGTTAGCATAAGTACGACAGATGTATTAAATCCCTTTTCAAATAGTCTTAAATGTTTTATTGATTAATTCTAACTAATCCTCTAAATTTAAAGAGCACTAGCCAATTGTATAAAATCCAAGGTATTAATAAGTGTATGCTGTATTTAGAATTATTACCGTTTTCTACAGTTGTTAGGTTATTTTAAAGTTACATCTGTTCAACTTAACAAAGTTTCAATACCAGTTTTCATTAAAATTGACATTTGTTGCTTAGTTAGTCATTTTGCTGATTTTTATAGGTTATTGAGTGTTAGAAAAGCTATAAATTTTTTTTTCGTGTATCAAATTTTTTGTTACACATCAACAAATTAATCATAAATTTATCATATGTCACCTCCATCATCTGTCAATTATGTTTTTTTTTCTAGAAAACTTATTGATTTTTACAACTTATGATTTTTGAACTTGAGATAGAGAGATTTCATCATCCTTCACTTTATATACTCAAAATACAGTGCACTACGGTTGCTAAATTTTTGTTATAAAACAAACCACAGTTGCTAAACATGTACATTTTCGTCTGGTTTATGCTAATATATTTCAAATGGTAAGGAACCACGTTGTAAGACCATTGGATATATGCTCAAAACGGATTATGGTTTTAAACTTCACAATTGGGTAGCATAACTCGGTATAAAACCAAATAAACTTATTGGATGAATTGAGCTTTGATTTATGGTGAGGGAGGCAAACCCCTCAGCCACCCCAATTTTAATACAGCAAAACCTCTCATTCGGAAACTAAATCTCTCCACCCCGTCTCACCTCACGTGACGGTTACCGTAAACATTCAAATAATGTAGAGGACAAGTGTGTATAAACAATTTGTGAATTGTTTGAAATATGTGAAACTTTACGGTACCTGAATGGAAGAAGGGGTGGAGTGAATTTTATGCAGCCAGTGAGAGATAGTTTCCGAATGAGAGGTTTTGCTGTATCATTCATCCATAAAAACTTATTTGTTTAGAATTTCACGATTTTTAGTTAACCTCTGGAAGTCTGAGAAATATCAAAACTTTTTTGAACACGAAAATGGACTTATATCCGTTATACCTGCACGCTTATAAGACCCAAATTATCCGACAACGAAAGGTAGACTGTAACAAAACTTTCTTTTTCCTACGACTTTTGTTTTGTAAAACAGTAAAAATATATTGTCATTGATTTTTCAACACATGAACAATGTTTGCTGTGTAAAGTTAAGAAAAATCCAAAAGAAAATTACATGTCGTGCATTCATGCAAAGTTCCCTGTTGCGGTGCGGTCTATTTACTTTGAATTGTAAGATGATTTTATACAAAAACATGAGTAATATTTGAAATGCGATGAATCAATTAATTTATGAGTTGGAAATTTTGTTTGCTGAGTAGGTTCAGACGAACTATGTTACACTTTTTGGGCACATCCTTCTTCCTAAATTGAACGAAAACAGATGTTTAGAAATATTTTAAATTTGTAAATAATTTTGCTTGAAATGTTGTCCAATTATCTTCTACAAAAATTCATATGCTGTTCACAAATTTGGAACAAATTTTGGACTTTTTTGAACCTAGCAAACTTAAACAAAAACATATTTTTATCTTTAGCATTTCTTTCTTCAGTGTTGGCTCATTTCGCTGCAATATTTAGACATGTATTATGTACATAATAGCGTACATTTACAAACTTACTACCGATAGTAGACTAACATTAAGTATTATTAACACGTTGCTATTCAATATATAGCATATTTTCGAGTATAAAAGTTGTCGATGATTATAAAAACTAATTTATTGTAATTAACAACAGGGTCAGATGATTGATGTGATCTTGTAATGGATATAAGCCCAAAATAGGTGTTGCAAGAAGTAAAAGATGTGTGATAAAAGCTTCTTTAAATGGCAAAACTATTAAAATAACGTGTGCAAGAATAACAATAGTCTGANAAAGATGTGTGATAAAAGCTTCTTTAAATGGCAAAACTATTAAAATAACGTGTGCAAGAATAACAATAGTCTGATGATATCTGGATAGTTTGTTCAAAATTTACAAAAATATACGTCAAAAATGTTGAACAAGTATATGTATTTGCCAGAAAGGGTATTACTTAGTTCAGTTTTCATATGATACAAAATTTGAATTATACAAACAAAGTCATATGCAGTGTGAATCGGAAACCTTCACTGTCTCAAATACAAGAGAATTAGTTATTGATCTTTAGGATCTGTTTTTAATCATTCATGGGTCATTACTATACTACCGTATCTATAAAAAATTGGAATTATTTCTTAAATTCTTACTAAAANTAATCATTCATGGGTCATTACTATACTACCGTATCTATAAAAAATTGGAATTATTTCTTAAATTCTTACTAAAAATATGTCAAAAATGTTGCCGAAGAATACAAGTATCTTTCTCAAAATTACAAAAAATTGCGAAAGTCTGCTTTTCAAATGAAGATTGGATAAAATGTAGATTAACATATAAACCTTGCTAAACAAAGTAAAAATCTTGTTAAAGAGATGCAAATACCGAAAAATAATTGAGTTTCGTANTAACATATAAACCTTGCTAAACAAAGTAAAAATCTTGTTAAAGAGATGCAAATACCGAAAAATAATTGAGTTTCGTATGAGAATCAAGTAATCGAATAAACTTATGATAGTTTTTCAAGTTGTTCGCTAAAGAATGGTTTCATCGTAATTCTGCGTAATTTCAAATATGCCATTCATTTAATAATTTTAATAATTTTAATAATTTTATGAAAAATTACATAAAAAAAAAAAACTTTCTAAAAATTTACTAAAATTTCTCATACTCTTTTTCTTCTTAATCTCAAAAATTAAATAAGTCTTGTTTAATCGACATAAAATACCATTAATTGAACAACATCAAATATCACTAGTAGGTTGTCACATTTAAGAAAGAGTCCATAGTAGATTCATCCCAGGATGTTGCTAAATTTTTGAACAGAATAAATTAAATTAAAAAAAGTTTTCCTCTGCATTGTAATACTGACGCTCGTTACATGTTTTTCCAAAACCAAATTCTTCAGAAAAATTACCCTTAAAAGGTTTTGAAAATTAATCTACACCTTTTCATTTTGTTGTCATTACGTTTTGCACCTTTTGTTTGAAAAGAGTGACTTTCTGAAAAAAAAAACAAATTTTCTTTTCATTTTGAACTCCGATCGTCATGTGAACTTAAATCGTTTCTACTTTTTTGGAAAAAGAACGGAAAATTAAGCATTGATCATTCAATTTAGAGTACATTGAGACAACTTTATAAAAAAGAAAACACGGCGAATTGAAAAGACATATATAGGATGTTAAAATCGAATAGCGTTGGCATTTTNAAAGATGTGTGATAAAAGCTTCTTTAAATGGCAAAACTATTAAAATAACGTGTGCAAGAATAACAATAGTCTGCTGATATCTGGATAGTTTGTTCAAAATTTACAAAAATATACGTCAAAAAATGTTGAACAAGTTATATGTATTTGCCAGAAAGGGCATTACTTAGTTCAGTTTTCATATGATACAAAATTTGAATTATACAAACAAAGTCATATGCAGTGTGAATCGGAAACCTTCACTGTCTCAAATACAAGGGAATTAGTTATTGATCTTTAGGATCTGTTTGTAATCATTCATGGGTCATTACTATACTACCGTATCTATAAAAAATTGGAATTATTTCTTAAATTCTTACTAAAAATATGTCAAAAATGTTGCCGAAGAATACAAGTATCTTTCTCAAAATTACAAAAAATTGCGAAAGTCTGCTTTTCAAATGAAGATTGGATAAAATGTAGATTAACATATAAACCTTGCTAAACAAAGTAAAAATCTTGTTAAAGAGATGCAAATACCGAAAAATAATTGAGTTTTGTATGAGAATCAAGTAATCGAATAAACTTATGATAGTTTTTCAAGTTGTTCGCTAAAGAATGGTTTCATCGAAGCTAGTATTTCTGCGTAATTTCAAATATGCCATTCAGTTTAATAATTTTAATAATTTTAATAATTTTAATAATTTTATGAAAAATTACATAAAAAAGAAAAAACTTTCTAAAAATTTACTAAAATTAATCGTACTCTTTTTCTTCTTAATCTCAAAAATTAAATAAGTCTTGTTTAATCAACATAAAATACCATTAATTGAACAACATCAAATATCACTAGTAGGTTGTCACATTTAAGAAAGAGTCCATAGTAGATTCATCCCAGGATGTTGCTAAATTTTTGAACAGAATAAATTAAATTAAAAAAAACTTTTCCTCTGCATTGTAATACTGACGCTCGTTACATGTTTTTCCAAAACCAAATTCGTCAGAAAAATTACCCTTAAAAGGTTTTGAAAATTAATCTACACCTTTTCATTTTGTTGTCATTACGTTTTCCACCTTTTGTTTGAAAAGAGTGACTTTCTGAAAAAAAAAACACATTTTCTTTTCATTTTGAACTCCGATCGTCATGTGAACTTGAATCGTTTCTACTTTTTTGGAAAAAGAACGGAAAATAAAGCATTGATCATTCAATTTAGAGTACATTGAGACAGCTTTATAAAAAAGAAAACACGGCGAATTGAAAAGACATATATAGGATGTTAAAATCGAATAGCGTTGGCATTTTTGAATTCACTGAGTCTGAGTTTTCTTAAATCTCGATAAACCCGACATTCCGAATTGAATAAGTTGCATGCAGATCTTGGCTGTAATATAGTCCATTATGCAAATCTAAGTCTAAAAAGTGTTAATTTTTTATGACATCTTTATAAAGGAATCTCAGACGTTACTAAAAAACTCAAATTTTTTAAAAAGCTGACAGTTTGGAAAAGCGGAGCACTTACACTAGTTAGAATTTAATCACGATTTTTGGCCATCCCATGAAAACTTCGATAAAAACATCTTAAGTTTTGCGACAAATCTAGCTCAAGAAATTTAATCCAAAGTCATTGAATTGATTCTGTGTTCCATAATACAAAGGTTTAGATTTTTTCTAATTTTTTCATTCCGACTAAAAGTTCATCTACGTGCATTGAAGACTCGTGATAAGTTTAGTATACCTTATAGTGTTCACCAACTATTGTTTTTACATTGAACTAATTCTTTAAAGTATCATAATCACCATTAATTTCCATAAAATAATATTCAACATAAACATTAAAAAACTTTTACCAATTTTCTCCAAATCGGCAGAGTATCGAAAATTGAAACTATTTTTTGTTGTTGGAAATTGATAGCTTCAAATAGCACCCTGTATTCAATATTTCACTTTGGTGACCAATAAACGGTCAAGAAAGTAATGCCGCAAGCTAATAAATACTATGATAAGAATAATTATCCTATTCAGGCTGTAGGTGACAACTACGGTCTCTCTCAAAATTTCGGGAAATTTTCCTGAGAAAACAAGTATGAATTAAAAAGTCATCTTTGAGATATGGATATAAATGATTCAATGTAGAAAAAACCGACTTTTCTACTTTTTATCTCACAATCCAAACCCATTCGGCATGTCTTGAAATAACAATATTTTTTTCAAATTTTTGCATAACTATCTGGATACCTTTCTGCCTAAAGTTATTACTAATAACTTATTAGTGAGTAGTTCTTTTATATAAATTACCACAATGATATTTTCCTTATGTTTATTGTCAAAAACCGAAAAATAAAAAACAAATCTGCTTATTTGTCACTCGCCTTTTTAAAAGTGACTAAACCATTAACATAGCACGCATGCTATTTTAGGAAAACTAGATGGAAATACTCACATTGGCTGATAGTATAAATTTATTGATGCCAACGACAACTATCAAGTAAAAAAAATGTCCATTAATTTCAATACAACTATCTTAAATTATCAAGGAATTAGACTGTTTTCGTGATTTAAGCGTAGACCCTTCTTAATTAATCTATTTCAACTCTCTATACTAATCAGATGTCAGTTAGATGCACCTGTTCCATTCCCATTTATCAACTATGAAATAGTCACTAAATTAATCGATTCGTCCATTATGAAGCACTATAATGAAATTGTTAATGTTTTTTTCTTATATTTTATTTCAGATGCTAACACGAACTCATCAAATAATCCAACTTCCCCTTCAAATGGAAAAAGTCCAAAACTGCTTGTTATCATGCTAGATGGGTAGGATATTTTATTCTATTAAAAAACAAATATTCGTATACAAACAACCAAGTTTTCTAGGTTTCGATGGGATTACTATGATATCCATAAAAATGACATGGTGGCATTTGGTGAATTTTTGAGTGATGGTGTTAGAGCAGAATGGGTGGAACCAATATTTCCATCCAAAAGCTACCCTTCATGGACAACAATAAGTACTGGTGTTTTTCCGGAAGTTCATGGGATTATAGGTAGGCCTATAGAAAATTTGTTTTAACGATTATTTTGATGTACTTTGTCTCTCTTTTGATAAGTCTTTGAATCAAAACCATAACAATTTGGGTGTGGTTTCTACTTGTGTTCAATTCCGTGTGGGTCGAAATCCTTTGCGGATAAACAATCTAGAAATTCATAAAAATAAATTATGGATATAAGATGTTTGGATTGGAGGGGGAGGGGAATCACTTTTCAAACTTATCTTTTCTATTTCAAGGAAACTATATGTATGACCAAAGTTTTGGTCGGAGAAGAGAAGAAGCTATATTTGATCTTGATAATATTGAATCCACAAAGAGAGCAGAGTGGTGGCAGAATGCTGAACCATTATGGATTTCTGCAACGCGTGAGAGAAAACGTGTTTTTCTTCGCTATTGGTCTCGTTGTGATGTTCCATTTCAAGATACGCTACCTAATGGAGAGTTTAGTGGATATAGATCAGCTCCAGGAATTCAAGCCTTTAAAGAGACAATGGAGATTACATTACAAAAATTAAGAGACAATGACCTACTAATGGTAAATATTAAAACAATGATACAAATTTGAGTGTTTACAACCTATAATCTTTGGTATAAGAAATTTAAGTATTATTTTGAATGCATAGGTATACACCGAACATATTGACAATATAGGACATACGTATGGTCCAGATTCAAATGATATGGCACTTGCTCTAAAGGATCTCAATCGAGTGTTCAAATGGTTTCTAGACGAATTGTTTGACAACTACCAAGATGTCGAAAAAGAAGTAAACAAAACTTTAATAACATTTGTCAGCTTACCACAAAAGCATCACATAAATTGCATTACGGTTACTACTGTTAGCTAAAAATTAGATAAGTAATTGTTAAATGCAAACAGCAGACTTTATAAAGGTGCAGGCTTTACACATTTTGATATCCGTCCGCTCGATTGAAACCTATTTTGAAACAATAGCAAGCAAGAATGGTAAATATGAATTAATTGATAAATGCCAGTATCTATCAATATGTATCAAAAGTAAACGTAATTGACGTTCGTATTTTGAATATCTTATATCTCTTATCAATCTCGGCATTTGCTAAATTTGCTAATTTGAAAAAAAACTACTCGAAAATTCTATGTGCAAATTTTGATGTTAGTTAGAGCATTGACTGTTTTTAACTCAACTTCACTGATAGAGGGTGTCCGGGAAGTAGAGGCACAAATTTAAAACTGAGATTGCAGAAGAACCAATAAGTATACTGGAATGAAAATTTGTCATTATTTACTAATATATCCCGTTATCTTAAATGTCATAAATCGCCCGCCTGACTTTTTTGAATCCGGTTCCTCGGTGGTTCTAGTAGGCATGTCCCATCACCTCTTTTCCTACTTCCTTCGGTGCCTCTTTGGAAATTCTGCCCAAATTAACTTAAAACCTTGCATGATTTTTGGTTGTCTGGATAGCTGACAGTATTGGTTTTTGTAATTAGCGCAAATTCTTTAATTCCTCTTGCCTGTGACATGTTTAAAGGGCGTAGAGACTTTGGTACAAAATAGACAATTTTTAGAATGTCTACATCGGTAGTGGCGAATTGTGAACATGCCTGCTCAAGCCAAAATAAAACGTCTTCTAATTCGTGATGTTTGTGTATGAAAGGAAGTAATAGTTGCTTCAGACACTCTGGGAGGTAGATTTTGTAGTTCAAGACTCTTCCATAACAAATGACTCTGAAACATTCTCAATTTCGTCAATCTACTGCCAAATAAAAATTTTGCGGTTGAATCTGATGATTTAGATAAATTTGCTTTCATATTCCAACGCAGATTAAACCTAGGCATTCACACACTTTGTGCCCAGCAAATGGAAATGGTCAAATGTAACGTAATTTTTGTCATCCGTGGTGAGAAATTTCTTTCACGCAATTTTGAAACTTTTTCGAAGACTGGTCATCGCTCGCTTCTTCCTATCCTTGACATATTCCAGAGACTATTTCATGGTCTTAGGCGTGATCTCCAGGTTGTATACTTTGATATCCGGTTTGGTAGACCTCGCCAATTTAAGTCGTTTAGTTGTAGTACGGACAGGTGTGTTGGACTGGCGATGAAACACTTTTTCCACTTTCTTCAATTCTTCTGATGAGAATTTTTTGTGACGATGGCCAGGTAGAGGTTTAAAATTAGTCTAAATAGAAGCCTAATACCTCTTCAAAATATAATAAAATATTAGTCTGCTCATACGCTCTGCTAGAAAATTTTGGATGGTGATTTTCTTGTCATGGATTGGGAAATTTCTGTAGGAGTGAAAAATACCCGCAGCAAATATCTTACTATTTTTCCTAGACATTTTTGTTAATTCAAGTCACCACAAACAAGACTTCACTTTCATGTACGAAATGCGATTCTGATTCTGTTTCATTTTTGTAAGGCAGATTTCATTGCAGGCGACATTCATATATCTTTATCAAAGTTGTGCCTCTACTTCCCGGACACCCTTTAGGTTACAAATAAGGTTCAAACTGAAAACATTTTGCTTTTATCCATAAATTAAATGGCAGTGGTGTTTGCGCTAAATGTAAATTTTATGGCAGAATTTCAAAAAATCAACTGTAGCTTGAAAGTTAGTCACCATGGAAGTTTCCAGTAACATGGAATCGGCAAGATATATAATTAACGATAGTAAATTGTACGAATTGTTCTAGTTGTATTGAATATGTTTTAAATCTGTGTTATAGAAAATGAACTAAATCTTTGCTGACAAAATGATAGCAAGAATTGTTTATGTCAATGATACCGTAATTGTAATTGTTTCCACAAATCCGGTTTATAATCATAACCTAGGAACGTAAAAGTAACTTCTTTTATTAGTTTGTTACCAACCGGAAAGAGTCAGTGGTATCATGGTTGTAAAAATTGGAACGGTTAATTTGGATACAAATACTTGTTCTCAATATATGCCTTTCATTTACGCCGATCGCCATGATTTAAGATTCGTCAAACTATTAGTTTTCCTACGTTTTAAATTTTTCAGTCTAAGCTGAGGAATCGCTTGAGGGTAGAGAGAACCGAAAATTTGACAAATTTTATTACTCACAAATTTACTTTTTCACAAATTTTTAAATGGAAACTGAAAATCACTGAGTCTGAATTATAATTTGGAACATATAAGAGCAATTTCAAGACTTGGATTAACAGAATTAATCCATTGGCGATGCTGAGTATACATGGAAAATTGAAACGTTAGGTTTAAACTTTCGTTAATTATACTGTAGTATATTTTCAGTTCTAAGGGATAGTTGAGGTACTTAAGCCGAAATAAACGTTTGGAGAAAAAAGCTTGCATTGGCTGTACTAAATCTACCAATATAATTATATGCTTATTTGGAAAAACGTAGATTGTCCTTTATAAACTTGCCAAATCGCAAATGTGATAATTTTGCCAATAACCTCATAGGATAAACAAATTAACGGACTGAACAGTACCGTTCAACAGTTAAACACTAGCACACACATCTTTATATTTATTGATTAATCCGTTCACCCTGTATGGTCTATATACCAATATATGGTCTATATATTGGTCGTACAATTTTCAGGATGTAGGAAAGATCAATTGTATCTATGAAGCTTTTTTTGCAAAACCAAAAGTAGTAAATAATTATCAAAATATCACATGCAAAGACAACAAAATTATCTGATTCACTGATATTTATAATAAATATCTTAAATTTACCATTTCTGCTTGCAAGGCAAGACACGGAGTATAACTGATTACAATCACAAGGATTTCAATCAAAAAATTTATATTGAACGAAGGCTGTTTTAAGAAATTTAAAGGAAAAAAATTGAAAAATATCTCTTACTGCGCGAAGTTGTGAAATTTTCAATTTTTATCTAGATACGATAGAAGAATTACCACAAAATAAGTATTGTTGTTTTGTTTTATAGCTAAATATTGTGATTGTCAGTGATCATGGCATGGCACCAAGTGGATCAGATGATAACGTGACACATGTACACCTTGGACAATACATAAATCCTGATCATGTAATGAAAATACTCGATTTTGGTGGAGTATCGGCGATTGCACCGTTCCCCAAGTTTGTAGAACAGGTAATATTTGAAAACATTCTAAATATTTTCAAAAAAAAATATTTTTTTAAATTTGTAGGTATACACACGACTCAAACAAATGCCAGGAGTTGATGTATACAAGCGAGAAGAGATACCAGCTGAGTACCACTACAAGTCCAATCGACTTGTATTGGATATTTTGCTCGTAGCTAGACCAAGTTACCACATTGTGGGATTTCCAACATCTGAAAGTGAAAAATATTCCAGAAGACATTACCAGTTGTCAGTGAAACAGTTTCCAGAGAGCAGTGTCATACCGCGCAAAAGCGGTAGCCATGGCTACGTCAACAGAGAAGAGATGAGAGCAATTTTTTTTGCGAAAGGACCTGGTAAAATATTGATTAATTATTTCAAAAGGGTTAACTAGTAAACACCATGGTTTCTAAGTGAAGAATGATCAAAAGCAATGGTGTCAAAAATATTCTTGATGTTGAGAAATTTAAAATTTTGCATACTGTGAGCCTCAGGCAATGAATTTTTTTAATATGAACGAACCTACGTCGAAATTCCAGGTAGATTTATTCAACTTCAATGTTCATTTGGACTTTTGGAGTGATTTAGGCTTAGCAACTATTTTCAATGACCATTAGAGTCAACTTACGCTTCTTAAAATTGCTGTGTAAATTTAATCATTCAAACGACTTGTTACAGTTGCATCACAAAAAATGTATTTGATAACCTCTGGAGGTGAAAATACTTCAAGTTTTAGCAGTATAACTTTAGTTACAAAAACTACACGGTAAATATACAGTGGAGTTTACTAAAGTAAGTTAGAGAAAGGTGAACTTACATTCACCTTCACATCCTACCTTACGGCAAAGTGAAAGGAAATTCTCCTTTCTCTGCCTTACTTTAGTAAACTCCACTGAAGATATTTTGGATTTTTAAAGTTTTTTGATGACGATCATTTGTAAGCTTTTTTTGTAATAAAGTTTTCTTTGGTAATGCCCGGTGTTGACTAATGCCTGGGTAAGGTAACATCGGGGTCAGGTAATGCTTATGCTTGGGTAATGTATTGCCCGGGGTAGGGTTTGTGGCATGGGCTATTCCGTAGAGAAAACCCCTTATCAATCCATTAATTGGTTAACGAAATATTCGAGTTAATATTTAACATTCTAAAAATTCTTCTAAGTAAATTCCCATAAGGTAAAATAGGAGTCTCGGGAGAAATATGAAAAATAGGTCAGAGTTGACTGATATGAGAAATTTGGCCGTTCTAGTGCATGGACTATCTATTGGTAAAAACCGCATCTCAATCCGTCAATTAGTTGTTGAGTTAGTGCACCGACGGGAGGATGGACAAGTTAGATCTATAATGTGTTTGCAACATATAATAATCACAATTGTAACCAGTACTAGACATGTTCCGCTCAGATTGGATTTAAGAACAATGATTAAAAATTTGGCAACAATTTTTATTATATGCTGATTCCTAATTAGCCTGATAAACCCTACGTGACTTGGCACAAAGCCATCCACTGTAGCTAGTAGAAATGTGACAGCCTAATTAATTTGTTTTAAATCTAAAATTAATTTTGTAAAAGGTTCCCGTATACTTTTAAACACATTTTATTTAAAAACAAAACAAAGACTCAATTTTTTGTTTTTCCCATGTCTAAATTTTTTGATACTGAAATGGGCTGAAAATAAGGACAGGTATCGTACAATTTTTGTATAGCTGTTCGCATGGATTTAGGAAATTCCGAATCAGAGAAGTTTTTACCATGCGCAAAGTCATGAATACCATATTTAACCCAGAGTAGTGACTTGCTAAATCACTTGACAATTTCGTCTCCAATTATATTATTCAATGCATCCACCCAGCTAATTCCGACAAGTCAATATTCTTATGGTTTTCCTTCACGTGCCTAGAACAAGTTTGAAAAGTATTTGGAATGCAGTGTTAGCATGCAACCTTGCGTTTACTTTTAAAACTATTTTTTCCGCTCTGACTACAACATATACGACTATTTTTCAATATTCTAGACCGGTACTTTTTTTACATTCATTTCCTCGCTAAGTACTCATCACTAAATACATGAATATTCATGTCTAAAGTTCATATGTACGTACTCAAATATTCCGTGTTACGTAGTTACCCCCAACACAACTAGACCAAACGTAGTTAGCCTCAACATGCAAATAACTACAAAATTAATTAGCTGTAATAATTATGCTTGGTTTCTTATGTTTTTAGGTCTTTATAGATAATTCAAAGTTTACCGCGTTCGTGCTATTCGTCTATGCGGTAATTTACAAGTTAGGACAAATTGTTTTCTGTTTAAGCTATAACTAGCTGTTATTTAATTGGCAATGATAGACATACTCTATTTTTACAAAGAGCGTAATGTTAGCTGTTTAAATAGAAAAAATATTTGTAAATGTAACTCAAAAATTTAAAATCAACAATAAGCCGCTTCTTTATATTGCATTTGCACTTGTGTACTATAGTGTGTAATAATGGTATATGTGCTGCCTTTGTATAAAAATCCACCTAAATGTAGCTCCATAATATTTAAGCTGCAACTAGCTGTTTCTTTAATTGGCAATGATAGATTTATTTTTACAGCCAGCGTGATGTTAGCTGTTTAGATATAAAGAATATTTGTAGATGTAGCTCAAAAATTTTAGATCAACTATAAGGCCCTGTTTTACATTGCATTTGCGCTTGTGTACTATAGTGTGTACTAATGGGTGATGAGCTGCATTTATATAAAAATCCAACTAAATGTAGCTTTTTAATATTTAAGCTACAATTAGTTGTTTCTTTAATAGGAAATTAGATGTACTCTGTTTACAGCCAGCGTGACGTCAGCTGTTTAGATATAAAAATTTTTTTGTGGATGTAGGTCAAAAGTTTTGGATCAACTATAAGACGCTTCTTTATATTGCATTTGCGCTTGTTTACTATAATGTGTACTAATGAGAGATGAGCTGCTTTTATATAAGAATCCATTTAAATGTAGCTCTATAATATTTAATTGTTTTTGGGGGCTAAATTAATTTAAGATAAATTGGTTTGGGGCTAATTTCAAGGGACGAAATATTTACTGCTTAAAACAATGACAAATTCTGTCACTGGTATTCATTTCTCACTCGGATTTATTTGGTATTCTTGTCTATAATTAATAAATATCATTGTTAGTCTTTNCAATTAATTTAAGATAAATTGGTTTGGGGCTAATTTCAAGGGACGAAATATTTACTGCTTAAAACAATGACAAATTCTATCACTGGTATTCATTTCTCACTCGGATTTATTTGGTATTCTTGTCTATAATTAATAAATATCATTGTTAGTCTTTAAAAAGAACGGCGATGACTATTCGTGGCATTATTAATATCTGAAAGGAGCAATTGTGAGAGAGAAAACTTTCTGATCAAAGGTATACTTGCAAAAGGTTTCAATTGATAAAATTTGCCAAGTCCATTCTGCGGATTTAAACACTTAAAACATTTACGCAAAGGTACCCGCAAGAACCTACGAAGGCGTATTAGCGATTAATCTGCATTGGTTGAGAATCTTACAACAATTAACTGTTCACAATCTCAAGTGAAGAGTGATTGCAAGATCGTCAATTGAATTAGTGAGCATAAATTTCCAAAATCAGGTATAATATTTCCTAAAATATTCTACCCAAATCTTTTGTCGTTTACCGGAATACAAACCCTTGTTAACTGCAAGATCTCTTATCGCCCATTTGGTGTTTAGAATGAACTTTTTTTTCTCTTTAGCAATGCTTACTTTAGTACAAGAAGGGAACTGCGATATTTCAAGTCAATAAAATTAAAGCCTAAATAACGCACAACTTAGCTACAAAGCTTCCAAATTCACTAAATAATATAAATCCCCATTTCAGCACTGCTTACTTTAGCCCTAGCTCGAGCTATGAATGGTTTCAGATGAAGGGTTGGATCCTTGAATACTATCCATGTGAACTTCTAAGCCACTAAAAAGCCAAGTCGTAAATAAAATCTTTTTGAGGTCTACTTAAAACACTGCAAACAACAGACTTGGTAAGAGGTAGCAGTTTTTTCAGGATGTTTTGGTTGAACGTTTAAATATTGGCCTTATTAATTTCATCACCCTTCGTCACAAACAAATGTTATGCTGCAATGATAGCAAATGTAATGTTTGACCTGGTAAACATCACAAGTTATATTAAAATAATATGGGTACGAATTTTGATTATTTTATTTTATTCTAACTGATCTATTGGAATTTAGTATAAATTTGAATGTACGCCTTAAATGTTGAACTGTTTCTATAAACGTACTAATCAATGCTTAATGTCAGTGCAATAGAAAAGCTGCAATTAAGCTTGCTGCGTTAAATAGCTGCACAATGATTAGTGAACTTTAATGTTAACTTGAGCGAATTATAAGACGCGTATGGTAATTGTCAAACTGACAACGACACAAACTTAGATGTAATAATCATTAAAATAATATTTGCTACGCTCAAATTGTCGTTAAGCATATGTTTCAAATTAAGGTTCACGTTTAATAACTTTGCGATTATCGAATTTCCCAACTCAGCCATCCTCAAATTTAACAAGGAAGAGCAATGAGCGCGTAAAAACAAAACGTGGACCAATACTATGTAACACCTATAAACATAAAACTGTGTCTACTTCAGGATATCCCAATGCGTTTTCATGTTTGACGTAAGCAGGTTAGCGTGTTGCTGCTTAAAAGTTTGAAAAATAAAATTTGGAGCATGCATTAATGTGGATATGTTCCACAAAAGTCGGATTACTTTGTTTAGTAACTGCATTTAGTAAACTGCATTACTAAATCAAATCTTTTTTACTTTGGAATAGAGTTCAAGCAAGATGCCGTCATACCTCCAATCGGTATGGAAGATATCTACCAAGTATTTACACGTGTTTTAGGAATCAAGGCGCAACCGCACAATGGCACTTGGTCTCGTGTTTCAGGTATGTTCAAGAACAGCGTGAGGTCGCAATATGTAACTCACAGATTTATTTTTTTCAATTCCGCCTTTACATTTATATTTATATCTGTTATAATTAACTAGCAACATATAGTTTTATGTTTTTATTTGCAAAGATGACAAAATTAGGCTTATATTCAGAGCTTCAAATTCTATTCCATTATTTACGGATCAGATATAACTGCCTAATTGTTTTTTTATATTTATTGTACCATTATCTGTAAATTGTCTTATGCTTAAATGTTCCTCTTCATATAGTACAAGATACAAATATTAGGGAAATATTATAACCTTATACTTAAAAATTTATTGAAAAATGACCGCACAAAGTAAACCATACTGAGGCACCTGTAATTTCCACAAGTGTCAAATAAGATGTTACAGTAATCGTTAATGTAAAATATTTTGCTCCAGAGAGTATCTCTGTGGAAATCTACTTCTAAAGGTTACAAAATTTAACGTAAGGTAAATAGAACCAGTTGTTGGATTTACATGGAAAACGACATACTCATCATCATAGATTGTGATCACCTTAGTAATGTATTAGGTTCTAGCTTCTAAGAATTGATCCTTGGCATACAAAGATGATAATAATTTGACTCTATGTTGTTGACTCTTAAAGGTTATGTATAAAGTTTTATCACCTTGAACTCCACTAAAATATTGCTGCAAAGGTTTCTACCAGTTACAGGTGATTCTACCAAGTTTAAAGTAAATTCAACAAGTACCCTTATTGAATCCATGTTAACATTAGTGACCTGTAGAAGTCAAATTTTCACAGACGTATGCTCATGACAAAATTTCGTCTTATAAACAAGTATAACACAATTTTCAAGTATATCAGTTTGATTCACTTCATGCGGTAGCCTTTGTGACGAATTCCACATGTTATACGTGAGATCACAATAAAAGAAACAAACAATAATGTATTTATATATGGGAGAGTTTAAATACCATGCGAAGAGACGCAAATATTTTGCTGTCACAGTAAAGCTTAAATAGTCACACCATTCAAGCTTGGTTAACTGGAAGGTACGTTTGGCATATACTATTTTCTGGGGTAGTAAGGACCAAAAGAACAATGGCCAATTCATCCAGAAACTAAATTTTTCGAACGGAAAGCGTTTACAGTTTCAAAAACATCATGCGAAAGTAGATGAGAATTGTTTAAGTCAAATCAGTGCGACCAATACAAAAAAGAGATGGTTTTTCTAAAAATTACATTTCCGTGACATTAATTTCAAACATGGATTTTGTTCAGCACATCGACAAAAATTCAGTTATGATTCTTTGAAAATTACAAATTGGATAATTTTCAAAACATTTCTTTTTTTGTAACAACCGTTTAGACTTCATTTTAAAATTTACCTTCTACTTTCGAATGAATTTTCTGACTGTCAACAAATGTCACAAAATAAATTTGTCTGGAGGTGAATTCTGCTTTGGTTCATCCAATCTCCAGTAAAACAATATGCCAAAAACATCATCCTTTTGAACCACAACGAAGTTGTTTACGTGCAAAGCTCAAGCAAAGCAAAGGTCAGCGATTTTGATTTATTTCCATAAGCTAGATTTTAGTTAGAGTAGTAATCCTATCACATTGTGGTTTAAAGTTGAATATAATTAAGCTATTTGAATGATATTCTCTTGCTACATTATTTACCTCGGTTACTTAAACATAGAAAAGTATTACACTTCAAGCTGATCAAGAGTGTGGTGCTACATTCTACAGCAAACTATTTAAATAGGAGGTGAGCTGTCATAGAGTCAAAACCGCAAAAAAACTAATAAGTTTAAATTTAGTCATTCAGCTCATACTCAAATTATCTTCAAATCTAATTGGCCGAATTTAAATTTTTGGATTTTTGTAGAGCATCAGTTATTGACACCCGACACATTTAATTTGTTACAATTTGGCTCTAAATTCATTGTATTTAGGATAAACATTGAATTTGTCTACTGATTGGCTCTGTTACGCAATGAATTAACACAATAAATAGCTTTACCAATTTGTTTAAGACTATGAACCAATCTAATTTGATGCACCGTGATTTAATGCGGCGTAACTTTGGAACAAAACAGTTAGAGCAATGGTCGTAAGGTTGAAGTACTAAGAATAAGCAGAATCTACTCTCTTTGACCTGGTATTTAAATTCTCTTTTGTATTTAAAATTGACTGAATTCTGATTTTTGAAATTAGTTTGAAAATAATAGAACTGACTATTTATAATTATATAGAGGATATAGAAAATGTTATCTTTCAAATGCTCTCTATTTAATTTTTTCTCTGATTAGTAATTCAATTTTCACTAAAAAGTGTGATCATAGAAATTTATTCGTCCATTATATTAGAGAAAAAGTTTAAATTAGATTGAAGATTCTTCTTTCCGTACCTGTAGAATTTCACATGTCTCCTTATAACATAAAACATTCGAAATTGCTCCACATTGCTCTAGTTCACTTATTTCTAATTCAATTATTAATCTTATGAACATATTTACGAAGAAGATAATAAAAAACAATAAGTACAGAATAGTATAAATTTATTAAGTAACAAATTAATGTTTACTGTACCCGAACTCGAGTATAGACAAAAGTACCTTACTTGACGGATCCAATAGACGTGAAATATTCAAAACTTTAATTTGGAATATACTGTAGATTCAAATTTGGTTAGGAACTCTTTGATACATACCTTCTAGCATCTACAATTATTAACCAACGAACAACGAAACTGCGATAAAGGTATATGTGATCCCTATATACGTCCTTGACGGACGTATGTCAGCATGTCAACGTTTCTCATGCTCTTCCTGCTAACTATACTGGTAACATTATTGAATCAGGGGAATTTTTTGAGCCAATTATACCTTGTTTTCATTTATTTCATAGATAGTAGATGATAGTGGATGAGAAATACTAATAATAGTAGAAAAAGGATATTTCATGCAAGATACGCGATTTTCAGAAGAGCAATCACTAGGAGAGAACTGACAGTTTACACGATTCAGAAATACAGGAAAAAGACGTAACTCGTGAAGACGAACTGAAAGTTTATAGTGTGTGACTTCAAATCTTTCCTGTAAATGAACCTTTTTGGGTCAATGCTTCTGAAGCGTATTTCGCATCTATTATGTATGCCATTAATCTGTTTACTACTTATGACAGTTCATCATAAAAAATAAATGCATTGTTACAATTCTGTTCCAGTAATTCTGCTAAGTTATAACAGAATTTATGCTAAACAAATGGTAGTAACTTTAACCTTTTCAGATTTTTATAACAATAAAAAATTACAAGAAAACGCTCTTTAAATTTTCAAGTATTTATTACTCTAAGAAACCTCTTGGTATTGTACTCAACTGAGCTCTGAAAGAACTCCACCAAGATTCTGAATATCCAGGTCAAAATCCTAGCACTTTATAAGTAATAGTGCGGACTTTTAGCAACCCCAACTTGGGATTAATTTAACTTAAATTTCTAGGAATAAATGTAAATTAACAACAGATAAACTTTTCTTGGGAAAGTTAAAAGTACTACTAAAAACAATAAAAATAAAAATAACTGCTTTCCGAAATAATCCTACTGATTAACATAATTATCTCAAACTGAATGAAAAAAATTGAAATACGACAAGTACTAACAACAAATTATAAATTAACATAATTTCTAACTAAATAATAATAACACAAAAAAAATTAACTTATGACAAAAAAACAAATTTTGTCTCTGTTACAATTTATATTTTTACGATATCTTTTTCATTGAAAGTATTCGCATATCAGCGGTTTGTTTGAACTGTAATTTTCTAATAAAATGATCTAATAATTTAATTTAGGGTATCTTGGTGTGTACCTGCAGTTTCAGTTAAAAATTTTTTTCAATAAATAATTTCCTCAAACTAGAGACAAATTGTCATCTTAGTAGTGACTCCATTTCTTTTACTAAGAAAACTACTCATTCAATCTCATCTTCCTGATGATTTCACCAAAGCTTGATGTTTAAAATAACAATTTTTTTTACAAAAAGTGCCAATTCCAATTAGAAATACATAATAGATAAATAAAAAATTCCAGAAGATGCCCAAAAAATTGAATGAAATGTTAAAAGAAATCGGAGAAAGTTGTTGCAAAATTAAAACGAACTTTTCAAAAACGAAGTTTTTGCAATAAACTTAACGAAACTTTTTCTGAATATCACTCTGACTTTTTTAGATATTCTAATGAAATTTTGTATAAAAAAAATTCACAAGGAAATAGTCAATTTCATATTCAGGAAATGAAACGTCAAATGAAAGCATTCACCAATCACGATAATGAAAAAATCATAATTTTGTTAAATTAGAATCGTCGATTTTACTATGAGGCAAAGGGAATCGGAGGTTCTGAGTTCTGCGTTTGATAGTACAGAAATTACCAACTATGTCCAAAAATATGAAAAGAAAGAGAAAACTGGAACTTTCTCCACGAGTGAAAATAGCAATTCTTCTAGATTTAAAAAAATTTGTTTCAATCTTAATACTTTCGATGACTAGCACTGTTTACTCAACTTCTAGTTTCATAACAATGATCTGGTAATATTTAAATATCGATAACGTGATTGTCAATGGACCAAAGTGAGTGAAACAGAGGCTCTTTGTATTCTTCTTCTCAGAATTGCCTATCCGAACAGATAATCTAATTGTGTTTTAAATTTTAAAGTTATGTTTTTATTGTTTATAACTTTGCGTACATTTGAACTTTACTTACACTAACAGGCAGATTATGTAAGAATTTTTTTTCACACGTAAATTGCATAGTAAAAAATTTTTTTTACATATTCTGCATGATACTGTATGTTTAATACTAAGACAAATGAAACTAAAACTTAAACTTTTCTTACAAACTGAAGAAAAACAAAACAACAAAAGTCTTGGTTTTGCCTTAATCTCAGACCTAAAGTGAGAGGGAATTAGGTCTGAAATTGAGTTTTTGAATAACGGACTAAGTCTAGAGGAAGGAGAAAGTCCTTCTAAGTCACTGATTCTTGACCCCAATATAATAATTAAGTTCGGTTCAGACCTAAACCTAATATTTAAATCTCTGTAATATTAAGGATAGAAATATAATTTTGAGAGGAATTTTAAAATTGTTTTGGAATTTTCGACTTATCCAAGTGAAGTAAATGTGCAGATAATAACACTGTTCAGCTTATACTGGTGGTTAAGGATTAAAATTCTTTTGGAACGGAGAGTTTTCAAAATAATCGTTGATAACTTCGTCTCACGGAATTTGAGGTTTTATTTAATGATGGTCTACGATGTCCATCTGTCTTTCTCACATGAACATTGAATGGCCATGACTAATATTGGTTTCGGTGAAAAGGCTTCATGAAATTCTGCGTACTTTACCAGGTAATAAAGTTTACAATTGTGGTGTTAGCAATGCCTCAGCCAAGCAATAGTTTTGTCTTTATTCAAGCAAAAAGGTGTCACTAGGTCTTCAGACTTGGGATTTACTTCGGTTAATTATCGAAGAGCATTACAAGAGCTGCTAATTTAGGAATGTGTCATTATTTCATATGAATGTTAGAATATTTCTCACTGAATAAATCTCCACTTAATTGCAGAATAATTTCTATAAAATGCAATGTGCGGATAGAATACTCAACAATAATCCGAACACTTCGTGATTCTTAAGTCTGTGACCCGAAGTTTATTGATTTCTTTTGCTTATGTTAGCAAGTCATCAAATACTTGAAACCAAATTTGCTGAATCTGACTCTTGGTCACTAATTTCGCTAAACTGATACTGAGGCATAAGCCGTCCCAAGCATAAAGAGAATCAAGGACTCTGCTTGATGTTACCTTCTATGTATAGTATTAAGTGTTCGAAATAGGGAAACTTAAATTAAAGAACCACCTGGTTGTTTAATTTAAGTTTCCCTTTCCTCAACTGCCGTTTGATGTGGCAGATACTGGTTGCCTGAAAGTTGAGGAGAGGAAATACAGATTATAACAGCAGGATGATAGTTGACTTTGACGATTGTAAGATGACTTTGAAGTTGGAAAAGTAAAAATTTGGAATCAGATGAGAGAAAGTTGAATTTGGAGTATCAGTTAACAACAACTATCAGAGATACCAAGACTACCTTACTATCAACCACTCATCCCTTTGGTTTCAAGTTTTATAAAGTGGTAAGTCGTACATAAATGAGTGGGTGATAGTAGGCTAGAGTGGGTATCCCTGGCCAGTCGTTAAAGACTCATCCTGTATAAACGTTGTCATTTAGGAAGACTAAATTTAAGCTTAAGTTGGATTCCGAGGTTTAATTTAGAATGAAATTCTAGCTCGTCAAGAAAACCCGACGTTGTTTAGAGTAAATTATATAGCTGGGAAACTGTGTTCAACACTTGCAGCCTTAAACATTTTGAACTTATGTACAACCGGACGGACCATAACTCATTCAGAACTATGGAGGTAACTAAATTGTACTTTAGTATATAGGGACATCAACAAATTCTGCGATATACAACCAACCTTGGGCTATATTGTTTCCTGCATAAACTAAATCAAGATCTTAGACGTCTAACTGTTCACTTAGAACAAAGCGAAAGAAACGATTAATAATATCACATTGCTGACTCCAGACACATTACTACAACATGAATTCATTTTAATGCGTATCTAATTTCCTTTCATTTTAAATCCAAAATAACTCGTTCATTGTGCAGTTGTATTATCAAATAACCTTTATTTATTCAGAATGCATCGCATATTTAGGATGGTCTATTATTTTGTAGTGACAGGAAGATGGATAATGTGAAACTACAGGCTGAGATGAAATATATGCTATATAAGCTTGAAAACCTTCTTTATTATGGATGATCGATTTTGAAGCTGATCGGCTAGAATGGATATGGAATTTTTGTAGAACTACAGGTGAATGTTATTTAAAGTAAAATTGATGTCAAATGTCAAACGGATAATGTTAAAATTAGGTTGCCATGTATGCATTTTCATCATCAATGTAAAAATAAAACATTTTAATTCACGGTTTCGGTTTGTACTTTATCCAATATACATCTCATAAATAATTAACCTGTTAATCTTATTTCTGTTTTACATGTTTATTCTTGCGGTAAATTTCTACCAGCCTTTGCATGATGATATTTTTATAACCCGTCCGGGATTTGAAGAGGTGTTTGATTTGCATCGTCTATAAGGCTTCGTGCCAAGTTATATACAAGTCCACACGTTTACCTTTAGCACAAACTAGAGCGAGAAACCGACTTTACCGACGTGATGATGCAGTTCATGAATTGTCCCTGATCTTATGTTTGTCAACTGGAAGTGTTCATTCTAATTTCTACAAAAATTATCTCCAAATTTATTTTGCGTTAATTCGCTAACAAGCAAGACTCACAAACCCAGGATGGAATAATTAAAATTTCTTTTTACTAATCGATTATATATGGTAAATGATGAAAAAAAAGTATAAGTTATTTGTGGCGTCATGTTGACCCGAGTCAACAAACGTCAGATTTTGGTTCCCTTATGACTGTTAGATGGGGAAGTGGTTTTCCCACTTCCTTTAAAAATTTAACTATCCCTCAAGGTAGTTGGCTCGTCGGTATGAGATAATTTCTCCCAGACTGACCCATCCATCTTGAGAAAAAAAGTGTGTTGGGTGAGTTTATAACATCCTGCTCCCAACTCATCTCTTATATACAATCTTTTTGATTTGAATTATTTTGGAGTGTTTTGGATTTTTATCACTCCTCTGGATACAAGTTAAAAACCCTGGACCCTGGACCCTGGACTTAATCGGTTAGTGATCCCTCCGACCTCTTACCCCACTCTTTCCCCTATTACCCCCTTCTTTTAAGCGTTGTCCCAATTTGTCTCCAAAAGTCAAACAATTCCCAACCCTTGTCCCGTCTCTTCCTCGACCCCATCCCAACAATCACAAAAATACCAAATTCATTCCCTACTTAGAAATTATTCCCCAATTCCCCAAGTAAGACACTTCCCGTCTTACATTACCTTCGGCAGATTATTATTTGAAAGCTCTCCTTACCTAGATCACAAAATTGTATAACACTAAATATCTATTACCTGTCCGTGCAAAGATGTGACTAGTTTAAACTAGAAAAATTAATAAAATTTTGTTATATATATATTTAGTATACAGTATAATATATTATAGTGATTTTTTGTATTCAAAGGCTGGAATGGTTGAGAGCGAGGAAAGAAATGAAAGATGGGCGAGGGTATGGGGAGAGATGAGTGCAAGGCGGGAGGGATGATGGTAGGAACGGGAGTGATACGGAGAGGAATGTGGACAGGGACGGGAGGTATGCGGACAAGACAGAATAGATGCGGCAAAGAACAGGAGGGATACAGAGAGGATGGAAGAAAAGAAATGATATATTAATCTTTACTAATATACAATTAATAAATATTTTTACATTAATATAAATGTTAGTTTTAAAATTATGACAATAGTAATCAAAGAATGTTTCCAATGTTTGATATTCCTTAAATTTAGAAAGATTTACAAACTGGTGATAAACATATATTTTTTAATTCTAGAAGTTACAAGAGAATTTCTGCGAAGGTAAAGGGATGACAAATTCTCCATATTTAAAGTATCAGAATTTCCAGCGGTCTGGTAATTGACATCTGTCAATTGAAGCCATTATTCCGTTTCTTTCCTCCTCACTACTTCCCCTCCCCCTTTCTTTACCACATCCGTCCCTTACTTTGCCGCATCACTCCCGTCCCTGCCCGCATCTTTCCTGTCCTTGGAATTATTTCTCCCGTATCTCCTCCTATCCGCTCCCATCCATCCCAGCGTTCGAATACAAGCATTACTATAATATAGTATACTAAGCATATACTAAATACATATACTAAATTTTATTTAGCTTTCTAGTTTTAACCAAAGTAAACTAGCCATATTTTTGTACAGAAAGGTAACAAATATCAACTGTTATACATTTTTGGAATCTAGATAAGGAAAGCTTTCAAATGGTACCCATCTTGTCCTAGGTGACAAGGAAACCAAATTTGTCCTTTGGTTCTGACTGTGGTGCTTCAACATGATGGCAACTTATACTTTTTTCATCATCTACCATTTATAATCGATTTGTAAAAAGAAATTTTAATTATTCCATTCCGGGTTCGTGAGTGTTACTTTCTAAGTAGGGTAGTATCTGTAGCATTTGATAATTAAAAGCGATGAAANGAATAAGTTGTAGTGTCCAATTCAGAACAATATAACAGCTACCAAATAACCAACAAACTAATAAATTATCAAAAATTAATCAAATAAAAAAGAGAGATTAACAGCTGTAAGCCCGGCCCATAGTTGGGCACGAGGATTGGCAGAGTAGTGCTCCATTTTTAAATATTCCTTAATTCCTTGCTTTCAAACTTCTGAATTCACATGAAATAGGATTATCAGAATTTCCGCCGTTGCCACATTCGATAAGAAATTTTATATTTGAAACTACTTAATTTCGTGTTCTCAGGCATTATTGTCGGTGCTTCTGTAATTGAGTCTGTGAGATGGGTATAGCATTGAAGTCAATGTCAAAGTCAAGAGGGTTGTTTTTCATGTTCCAAGTTTAATTAATTAAAAATATGTTTAAAGATATGATAAGGGAAGCCCATGATTCGCCAAGCATGCCTTTCCCATTCTTTCACGCACACCATCATGTTTTCTGAAAATAAATAGGTTGTCTCCAAAAATACAGTAAATTTTCGGTTGGGTTAAATTGAAAATCTAATTTTGTATATCAAAGCAAATTTGTAACAGTAGAGAAGAGTTTGGTTTGTAAAGCATGGTAGAACTTGCTTTCAACAAAGTTGACTATGCTACCGTGTTGAGAATGAGATTGAAAATCACCAAGAAAAAATTCACACTTATTAGCATTACTCAACCTGGTCATTGTAAAAACTGAGTGAAAACAGAAAATACTCCCTAAAGCTTCTTTCTTCTTTATCAGAACAATAGTCTGCGGAAGATTAACTAAGCTATTGTTGATATAAATACGTAACATATAAGTTTAGACTATCATATATCCAGATTATTATAAAAAATTTTAATAGCACACCTTGTCAACTATAAATGATTCATATTATCAACAAATGGTAGCATAGTAGGTACTCCCTAAGTTGCTAATACCTTTGCTGTCTATAAAAACAGCGCACGGTATTTCATAGAGCAATTAATCTTATCTTTTGTCTACAACTAGGTCGAAGCCATACACAGCAAATGATATGAAATCCGCTTATACCTCATAAAACCTGAGTGAACTGGAGTTCTATTCTTTCGCCTCCCACTTTACCGCTTTCCTCTAACGCTGTTTCCCATCATCTCAAAAAGAAGCAACAGAAACAAGTATCATGGTTTCATGCTCCCTTTCCTTTGCTCTTTTAAAATGAAGATATTCTGCCTAGATTAAAACTTACTACAGTATATGGTACAAGCGAAGAGGCCGATTTTGAGGGCCCTGACTAAAAAGTTGACAAAATGCTGACCAAGAATACCTGACCGAGTTATCGGAAAACTCGGTCAGGTATCCTCGCTCAGCATTTTGTCAACTTTTTAGTCAGGGCCCTCAAAATCGGCCTCTTCGCTTGTACTGTTTGGGGGTTTGCCAGATCCCACTTTTTGAAAATTTAATTTATTTTTTCCCATTCTCACCAGTAGCCTCGCACCTTGCACAACATACATGCACCCACAGTAGATGGGCAAAATTCCAAGAATTAATTTTAAATTCATATTACAATTTCCTTATTACAAATTGGGAATAAGAAAATTTAATGTCTATTCGGAAACGCAGAACACCTCGTTTACTTTATCTGAATAGATTTTGATTTAAATCGTAATCTGAATATCCTGATAATCTATAAAATGCAATTGTCAAATCTAATTTTTTTTGCAACAGAGAAGAGTCATTTTGCAGAAGCAATAATAGTTAGAAAAATTGGAGATTTCAAGCAAAAGGAACAATATGGCACCTGATTCATTTAGTTCACATTTACGCTAACGAGCAGCCGAAATAATTGACATTTGAAATTGTTCTGTATTTGTTTGAAACAAATTTCATTAATAACATCAGTTTGGTGGGAGATTAAATATAAATACAACCAAAAAATACAAAAAATATTTTCAAAACGGGCAGAAAAACAGAATTAAAAAACTGGGAATTAACGCATATTTTTGAGTAACTGTTTTCCTAGTACGGAATCAAGAAAATTATGCGACAAGATTAAACTCTTCAACTGAAACTAAAATTAATAAATTTAAAAAATGGAAAATTCAAAAAGATCCGCGTTTTTTTTAGTTTAAACCCAATTATTTTTTCTAGGGAAATACAGTTCAGATAAAGTAAACGAGGTGCACTGCGTTTCCGAATAGACATTAAATTTTCTTATTCCCAATTTTTAATAAAGAAATTGTAATATGAATTTAAAATTAATTCTTGGAATTTTGCCCATCTACTGTGGGTGCGTGTATGTGTGCAAGTTACGAGGCTGCTGGTGAGAATGGGAAAAAATAAATTAAATTCTCAAAAAGTGGGATCTGGGAAATCCCCAAACAGTACTATGTACTGTACTACTACTAATGTTTATAAAGAGAGGAAATGTTCGTTGAATACGTGGATACGCGAATTCACCCACTTCAAGTATATGAGCACAACGGATTTTGGTCTGGTTTCATTAATATATGTACTTGAATTATCAATTTTTTCTATAATTTATCTTCCCCGTCAAGATTTTGCCGTCCTTTTTTGAGTCATTGATAAAAAGTGGAAAAAAATATTAACCTTCTTTGGAAAATAGATTAATCTAGTATTTTTACTAGGAACTCTGTTACACATAAGAGAATTAAACATCATTCCTTTTAGCGATCAGTCACATGAGTAACTACGAGAACAAATGATAATTGAGCATGTACATTCTCAAAAGAATCAATATAACAATCCATCATATAGATAACTGCAAGAATCATTGAAAATCAACAACGACATGTATGATCCCAAGTCCCAGTTACATACATGATTGGCAGAACTTTCACATCATATCAGTTGTATCTGACACTTGAATTGATTTGGTTACAATTTAGTTCGTTCACTAATACAGGAGTATTAGCAAGTGGATGTGATTCAATATACTGAGATTTGCATAGTGAAAAGCATAAGTGAGACTGTACTAAAATTTCCACTAGAACTGTGGTTAGCTTCATTAAAATCACGAATATTACAATATCGCTCAAGATGCAATTTAAACAGCATCAATATTTCGGCGCAATGACACAGACAGTAAACATAACTCACACAATAATTGGAGGATTAAATAGAATTCATACTCATGACAGGTGCTAAAATACCTACTTTTGAAAATTTCTGTTTATCTGAAACAAGATTTTTTATGACATCAGTAAGTAAGATAAAACCATTATTTGGTTACACCAACATGATAATAATCAATACTTGAAAAATTACATGGTTATTTGAATAATTAAAACGTGATCAGAACAATTTCTTCAGAAACAATTCAGAACTTACTAACACTTAAAATAGTATAAATACAAGAGGTATTTCTAGAATAAATGCATCTACACGACTGTCATATTTGAGACCATGAACACGGTTGCACTCATTACATTCCTGGGCATTATTGTCTCCATTAGTGGTATAAATTAAGAATTACATCATTAGAATGCCATTCCCAATATTGAGTTTAGTTTTCTAAAATGACTAATAATATTGAGAATATACCTACCATATCGAACGAAGTGTTCACAGTTTTAAAAATTTACAAACAATTTTGTTTTTTGTAACATTTCAGCCCAAAATGTACCGCCAAAAATTATAGCTGGGAAATCATACAGGATAATTTCAAGTGTTAATCATATGGTAACAAAATAATTATTAAGGACAAAGTATTAAACTTTGTATATCAAAATACTAAACGTGTATCATTTCTCATATTTGAATATAACTTTCATTGACAGGTTTTGGATGTCCGAAACAGACAAGTATTTAACTGGGCTCCAGTTATTTCATTTCCATGGAAAATAAGCGGAACTGCGAATCAAGTATGGATTGCACAAGAAATTTGTAAGTTGGTTTAGTCAAACACCTATTCGACTTACTCCAATGTTTGCTTCCATTTCAGCTCAAAACGTATTCACCTTCGCATCATCACTCAAACCTAAATTTGTACTTCATCGGTCTATCACTAAAACCGAACTAGTCTATGTTTATGTAAGTCATTGTGTAATTTTTAAAATTTACCCACTGAATTTTCAACTTGTTTCAAATTGCCGTAACAGGAATACCTTGGACAACTGAACCAACAATGGACATTAGAGCCAATCCATCCAGGTGCATTTACATTCTACATTCAGAGCATGCACGACAACAAAGTTATCCAGCTTGACAAGTAATTTAACTACTTACTATTGTTTGAACTCGTATACTAAATAGACAAATTTTGTGTTATTTAGGAATGGGGAAACTGTTTCAATGCAGAATAAAACTGAAACAAATCGCAAGCAACATTGGATAATTGGAGAATAAATATCGTTTTCCTCAAAAATTTACCAGAATTTGTATTACTCAGAAATTTGAACATAAAATTAATAAATTGAAACACATTTGTAATTAAAATTCGAATTCAAGTATCAGCCAGATATGATTATTAATGTTTGCGTCAATTGTGCAAAATCATTCCATTATCAGCAACATTGATTATTTTGAGGCTTGGTCATTTGCTCCAAGTTAGTTGATAATTTATGGAAAATTGGTTGCATTATTCTGAGAAGTATAAAGCCGTCTGTAATAAGAGTAAACGAACCGGTAAACTGTCACTTCTTGCTGTAGAAAGTTTCAAATTTTTAACAGTTTAACAGATTTTAATTAAAAGAAACGCATTTGAATCAGTAAATCATGATTATTTATTGGAATTACTAACACAGGAATTCAACATAGATCCAACATATGTTGCATTACTGGAGTCATACCTAAAAGGGAGGAAAGTCAAATTTAAAATTAATGATCAGCTTCCTAGTGAATACATTGTTGAAAATGGAGTACCTCGAGGCTCAATTCTAGGTCCATTGTTATTCACGTTATTTGTCAACAACCTTCAGGAAATATTTGTTAGTATTAATATTAATATAATATTATATGCTGATGACCTACCAATATATTCATATGAGGAAGATATAATGTTATCAATGCAAAACATAAAAAAAGCACTAGAACTTTTAGATAACTGGTGCAAAAAAGTTGGCCTAGAAATGAATTATCACAAGACAGAATTCATGGTGTTCAAAAAAGAAAAAGGCCAAGATAATGACCTCCCACAACCAATAATTTTTCACAATCAGAAAATCAAAAAAGTGAAAACTTTTAGATATTTAGGAGTCATCTTAGAAGAAACTTTAAACTTTGAAAGACATGCACAATTGGTTGAAACAAAGGTAGCAATTGCCTTTAGTCGTATCATGCATCTAAAAAAATCATTCACAAAACACATTTATAAAATAATCTTCAATGCATTTGTTTTATCACAGGTCAATTTCTGTTTTAGCATTTGGGCGGACTCAAACAGCAAAATGCTAAGTACACAAAGAAAGATTAATAAAAGTCTAGCCCAATGTAGTTACCCGGTTATGACTGAGAAGAATTTTAATAAGAAACAGTTCATAAACTCAAGGTATTACAATATGACTAATTCGGATTATTTTACACTTAATGACGACTTTAACATACTAAGTTTGACTGGAGGACCTAATTATACAACATTAATTGAAACGTTTAAAATAATTAATTATTCAGATGTTAAGGAACTCAATGAATACTTTGAAAATAGAAAATTCTCTAGAGACTCAAAATTCGAGAAGATGCTAGTAGTTCCTACCCTAAGAACAAAATTCTCATCTAAAGCGTTCTATGTACGGGCTATATCACTATGGCATAAATTTGTACACGTAAACAAATGCAAAGAACAACAATCTTTAAATACGTTTACAGAAAAGGTAAAAGAATGGGTTAAAGAATCTAGGACAGATATTTACGCCTAAATCTAGATCTATTACAACAAAAAAAAACGATTGAGTAGTGATAAACTTAAGTTAGCTCAATGTCAAAAATGGTAATGAGTGCCACATTAAAACACTTTAATTTTAATTTTAATTTTAAATTTAATTAGGTAGGCCTGTTGCAGGCGTGTTTGATCAAATGACATTGTAAAATGATGACCTTGACACGAAAATAAATCAAACAAACAAACAGTAGAATGCATTACTCATAAGGCACGAATTAATTAATTGATTTTGTAATTAGCAGTCTTAAAACTTTAGTGTCATCTAGTGCTATAGCACCTTTAAATTACTTCTTTCAAATAAAGTATAAAATTGGCATTATTCAACTTCAAATCCTTCAAACACTCAATTAATCTATCAGCTTTATAAGGTGACAACACAAAAAGTCATTTCTGACTTGCCACTGACTTGTCATATTGACAACAATATGAAAAGTCCTTAGTTTTTCCGGGAAACCCAATCGAATGGGGTCTGATGACATTCAGTTAGCAGGTAGAATATGTTTTGAATCGGGTAACATGATGACCAGTTCGGATGCCTTTGCTCTCTGATGCGTAGCGTATGATATGGAATCAATATTAATAGTTCCTTATGGTTCAAGGTCGGATGGACAGAAGGTAAAATTGTGCCATCGTTTTTCAAGATGGACTGAAACAACGACGGTGTTTTCGATTCTTACTTCGGAATTTTTTTTGATGTTGATGATGTCAGTATATTTAAATGTTTTATGCTGATCTATGGGAGACGTTTATTTGCCAATTGGAGTGTATGGGAGTCACTTAAATGTAACTAGATGTATCAATTAGAATGTGCCAAGTTTACAACGTGAATTACATTGGTCTTACACTATTATGTGAATTGAATGTATAACTTACGGCCTTCCAGAATGACTATTTCGGTTTGCGTTCCAACTAGCCATGAATTTTTGTCAAAGTAATTAGGGAGTATGAGCATATCTATATGGAGATTGAATTCTCTACAATAGATAAGAATGTAAGGGGAATATTGAGTTTTTTATATACTATGGTATTAACGCAGAAGCCATCCAGACAAATTTAATTGTTTCAAACTTNGGGAATATTGAGTTTTTTATATACTATGGTATTAACGCAGAAGCCATCCAGACAAATTTAATTGTTTCAAACTTCTCGGTTATGATTCAGGTCTTTGGAGGTCTGTGTTGGAGTATAAAAGAATCGCTCATGGATTTAATTTGTAACGGATGTGACGAAAACGGTAGGATAAGCTCAATTGCGAACCCTTGCTAAAGTTCTAAAATTCTCAGGACTGGGTAACTAAGTTGGATAGATTTTTATAAGGACACCGTGTCGGTAAAGGATGAATTTTTGGAGGGATGCTATTGTGTGGGCAGAAGTACTAGCATTCACAACTGAAGCTTCTAAGTTACATCTACACAACAAATTACTATGAGGGCCTGTTTTTTTGTCCACTCTGTTTTGGATAGCGATATAATAAAGTCAATTAGAGAGTTCTTTAATAAATCTTGGTGCAGTTCCTCATCATCGTCAACATGCCGTTCCTGTGTTGCTGCCTCCTTCACCTCAAGAAACAACAACACAAAGAAAACCCCTCCTCTCATCCTCTCTTTCCCATATTAAAAAGTTAAAATAAAGTTCNTCGGTAAAGGATGAATTTTTGGAGGGATGCTATTGTGTGGGCAGAAGTACTAGGATTCACAACTGAAGCTTCTAAGTTACATCTACACAACAAATTACTATGAGGGCCTGTTTTTTTGTCCACTCTGTTTTGGATAGCGATATAATAAAGTCAATTAGAGAGTTCTTTAATAAATCTTGGTGCAGTTCCTCATCATCGTCAACATGCCGTTCCTGTGTTGCTGCCTCCTTCACCTCAAGAAACAACAACACAAAGAAAACCCCTCCTCTCATCCTCCCTTTCCCATATTAAAAAGTTAAAATAAAGTTCCTCTACCTAGATTACTTTTACAATCATTTCACTAAAATATTTTAGGTATAGCTGCACAATAGTAGTATTTTGACGACGCTCAATATACAGAGGGGTCAAATAGTGGCTACCTAGCGATCCTCACTTCACACACTCTTTTACTCATCACCCAAAATTTAAAACACGCAGGTGGGCATCATAAATTCTTTTCTGTGGTAGACTCTTAGTGGATTCTCAGTCTGTTTAAAAAAAATATTTCTTGGTAATAATGAATTAGCTGAAAATTAATATTGCCCACAATGAATTATGAAGTTGATAACTTACCAACCTGTCCTAATGGATCATTTGTTCAAAATTACCGCCATCCATATCCAAACAATGATCTAGACGGGCGGAAAACGCTTGTCTCACGTGCTGTAGCATTTGAGGGTTATTAGTCACAGTTGCAATGAAAGTATCAATTCGAATTTTGCGGTCCTGCATACTGACTGGTCGAAGGGAATTAAATATGGTTGACTTCATGTAACCCCCAAAAAGAATTAAGTGGGTTCAAATCAGGCGACCGAGCCGGCCACTCCCTTGGCCCTCTTCTACCAATCNCTTTTCTAAAATCAAAAAGGAAAACCTTCCAGTTTTGTACCAGTCAAACAAAAAGGCGTGGATGACTGGCGCATTGTTTGCAAGTTGGGTTTTAGAATGGAACCGAAAACTCAATCGACAAAATAGAAAAATTTTGCTTCTCATTGATAATTGCCCAGCTCACCCTCAAACGATGAAGGGCTTAACTCATATCAAATTAGTGTTTTTTCCACCTAACGTAACCAGTATTTTACAGCCAATGGATCAAGGCATCATCAAGAATTTGAAANAATTAGTGTTTTTTCCACCTAACGTAACCAGTATTTTACAGCCAATGGATCAAGGCATCATCAAGAATTTGAAACATTTCTACCGTACAAAATTGTTGAAAAAAATGATTGATTGCATGGACCAAAATTCTGAATTTAAAATTGATGTTTTGAATGCAATTTATTATTTGACAGAAGCATGGAACNATTGCATGGACCAAAATTCTGAATTTAAAATTGATGTTTTGAATGCAATTTATTATTTGACAGAAGCATGGAACTGCGTAAAGCCGGTAACAATTGCTAATTGTTTCAGAAAAGCTAAAANAATTAGTGTTTTTTCCACCTAACGTAACCAGTATTTTACAGCCAATGGATCAAGGCATCATCAAGAATTTGAAGCATTTCTACCGTACAAAATTGTTGAAAAAAATGATTGATTGCATGGACCAAAATTCTGAATTTAAAATTGATATTTTGAATGCAATTTATTATTTGACAGAAGCATGGAATTGCGTAAAGCCGGTAACAATTGCTAATTGTTTCAGAAAAGCTAAAATCAGCACCCTCGAAGAAACTGAGTCAGATCTTGAAATTATTGACAATGAGTCACAAACTGACATGTTTTCTTTGGCAAGAAATCAAGGAATTGCAATTCCTGACACCTTGGATTATGAGAGGTTCATTACAATTGACGATCATGTTGTAACATCAGAAATCCCTACAGAAACAGAAATAATAAATGAAGCTTTGGGTAACTTTACAATTTCAATTTGAATTACATGAAATTTTTTTGCGTGTTGTTCTTAGGTGTTGTGCCAATGGAGGATGATGAAGAGGAGGAAATTTTGGTTGAACATGAAGATATTCCTAGTACGGAACAAGTTCAGAAGAGTCTTGAGAAAATTAAGATGTGGATTCTTTGTAATGTTACAAACGAACGAGCTTCAAAAAAAGCTAACTATTGTTTAGAAAATTTGGACAAAATCATCACTAAAAAATCATTTTCCTGTTGTGTCCAGAAAAAAATTACTGACTATTTCCATTAGGTCAAACTGGTGTGATTTTGAACACTGAGTCTACCCTAATAAAATTAATAGGTAAACCAAGATTCACAAATCCGCTTTTTGTCACCAAACACTATGTTAAACACGAAAATTAAAAAAGTTGCCAATATCGCATTTTGTCACCTTCGCTTATCACCAAAAATTTGGGCTCCCTTGGGGGTGACATTAAACGAATTCCACTGTATATATATATTTGATCGATATAACCTCTTGCTGAATTAACATCTGTTATTTTTCAGCCATTTTGAATTTTCCTTAAATTTATTTTAAAATTATATCTTATAATATTTTTTGAGTATTATTTATTGGTCCACAGTGACCAGGTCATTGGTGACCTCAAGAACCAAAATATTTCTGTTTTGGCTGAAATTAAAAACTAAAGCTTAGAATTAGCCAACTGGCGAATAAATGAGCGTATTTATAATATTTATTTTAGTGCGTCAAGTAAACTATATAAAACTTCATCACGTGATATTGTGATACCTGTACTGCAGAATTTAGTTGAGTTAAGTAATCGGTTGTTGGAGCACTCCGGTCATGATTTTAAAGGTTATTAAGTTAGGATTAGCTAATTTAACCAGTGCTACGGCAAAACAACCCACGTATGTTCTACATTAAATTATCCAATTTTTCATCCAAGTCAAAAATATATACTGCACAAGCATAAAATATATTATTAGTTTGTTAAATTTTGTTTTAGATTAAAATTACGAATTACTTAGTCGAGTCAATTAAAAAGCAGCCAATCGAAGGCAATGCCATTTCACGAAATTTTGTACAGAATTGGTCAACAAATTCAATTTCCTGGAGTCCTGTGGAGCGATAGTCAATTGTATCCTTACGTTTATTCGACTACTTTGGATTATAAAAAATATTCCGTTACCCTAAATAGAATCTTCGTGCAAACGTCTAGAATTTGGTTAAAATTTGAATTTTTTTGAGCGGTCAATTGTATGTGTAAATTACCCTTGTTAATTAGATTTCAATTAAATCGATTGACGCACGCATATTTATTCAAGAGGCTACTTCTAGGCATTAGTTTTCAATTACATTCGAATCGGAGATATTCTTATTTTAGAGTTTACCAGTGATGTAGGTCAAATGAAATACAAATAAATCAATTACAGTATTCGTCAAATAACTAGTTGGATACTTCTACCAAATAGTTTTCAATTTCCGGAGAATTTTTGTTTCTGGGGTTACCAGTGACTTAGACTCATTGATTAGCTGTTTGGATGTTATTGAAAATTAGTTTGCAATTTCAACCAAACAAAAAAACTTTGCTTTGGAAGTCACCGGTGACTTAGACCAATGAAAATACAAACAAATCATCCATTGTACACCGATTTTTAGTGTACATTTAACCTTCATAGTAGGTATTACAAAATCATAAATGGGTAAATCATGTGAATTAATTCAAAGAGTCAATCCGCTTTACTGTCAAATTAAATTAAAATTTAAAATTTTAACTTCGTTAAATTAATATGCTCACTGATATAAAATTATGCTGTTTTGGGAACACTGATTAAGAACAAAAATCACCTTGGATTCTGATCTTATAGAAAGAAATGCAGGTATATCGTGTCGCGCACGAGGTTGTGGGTTCCAATTTCACTTCAACTATCTCCCAAATTTAAATGCGGAAGATTCATTCTATTAAGTCATCAAAAGAATTTTTTTGCATCATTCCACTTCTAAAGCAATAGAGTTCATTTTCTCATTAGCGAAATTTGACGATCTAACCTCATATTACTCCTAACTGAATCTAACCAGTTTAACGGAAAGAAGTATGAGATGACGTTTACTCCTTATAAATTGAAACTTTCTGCAGCAGCTTCTTCAAAAAGGATAATTTGGTCCCAAAATAATTTAACAAAAAAGTATAACTTGTAATTTGAAACATCAAAATAACATTCAAAAATTTCAATTTTCAAAAAGACATATTTGTTCCGGTAACACTGTAAACTTGACTTTTTATATTTCTTAGCTTACTCTTGAATTTTGAATCTGAAACTGTTGGCACTCTTCAGAAAATAAAACTAATTTTGAAAGTTATAGTTTGAAAATTTATTTAGAAATATACTAGTTGAATTTTTTATATTTCATCTGTGTAATACAGGGTGTCTAAGGTTTTAGAGTACAGTGGAAAGTCTACTTTCTCTTGCCTTTTTTATCACATGTCGTAGCGACGTGACAGAAGGTTAGCCGATGAAATAAAACTACGACTAGTATTTCAACGCTAGTTAGCCTTTCACCAAAAACGGTTTGGGGCAGGCGGTACACAATTAACAAATAATGGAAATTAAGTTAATTTTATGAAAATAAAATATCTGTTTTGATTAGACAGATCACTGTCAACATTGATCACTATCAATTTCAATTAGGTTGGAATCTGATTTTTTTTTCGATGAATCCACACAATTGCAGTTGATTTAATTAGTTAACGCATAAGTGTTTTTGCTTTAATCTCTTATTTTCCTAATTAAATTTAATACCAATTTTCACTTTTGCAGTTACCACGACCATGTTTGACCCTGGCCAGAGGTTATAAATAAAAATATCAGTTGACAACAGTTATTTTTTTTTGAAATTTAAATGCATCCAAAAGGAATCGTAAAGGGAGTATGTAAGCCCAAGACGGAATAAATAGATAAATGTTTTACTAAGACCGAGAAATAGATAAATTTATTTAACTAGAAACAGTGTTGTGTAGGACGAATAAGGTTACCATATGAAGTATAAAAGTCATAATCGATCATTCAAAAAGTGACCAAAATCTGTAAGCCGTAGACACTAAAGTTGTATTCTAGTAGTATATTTAATATTTACACAAGAAATTTTTGAGTTCATTAAAACGACACAGACAAATTGAGTACTTTTCTAGGACTTTTATTTCTACTCAATTTTTCTTCTGGATGGTTTCAACAATAATTTGAATGTTTCCTAATACTGCAATTTTCATCAGTTACCAGGTAAATTTTTTGCACTCAAATTAATCATATCATAACAATTGACAAGCATGTATCTCCAATGAAGAGAGTTACAGAACCATAAATAGAAAAGCTTCTCTTATCATTACTTGACTATAACTCATTTTATGAATCCATTGTTCATAATTATTTTTACTAGTAAACAATGCCCTTCTTAAATTCCTACAGATAGGTTTTATGAAAGTTAAATAGTGTGAAATGTCCTTGTTAGTGTAATTTCATGTGTTAAATTTTAGAGTTTTTAATACAGAATATTATTCTACTACGTGGAACCACAACGGGAGAAATCTTGACTAAAACTAATCAACATCGCACATTTTCTATTGACACAGGTGAGCCCGTAGTTTAGAGTTAGAGTTAGCAAATTCCCGGAATTTATGCTTAATTTTTAAATATTGCCAGAGAATATTTCAACATATGCCAGGCATTAAGGCAAACATTTCAAATATACAATTAATTTTTTTTTGTATACAATTATTGTATAATTTTGTGAATTTGAATCAACTTCTTAAAAAGCTTTTGCAAATTGTTGCATAACAAGTTACAAATTTTTAATTATTTTGATAAAAAAACAGATATGTATAGCGATACCTTAAGATATTTAAGAGAGCCTAAATACGCGGTAATGAGTTTCAAATTAAAATATTTTGTCTTTCTTGACCTGGGGTGACAAAAATTGGCGAGAAATGGAATGATCTACTTTTTTTTTAAATTTAGCTTTAGATTTATAACTCATGTTTAAGGAAAAATTTTTTTGCAAAATTTTCATAAGCAAAAAAATTTTTTTGTTGAACTTTAGACTATATTCTCACAAAAATTTTTATACATAACTTGCACTGTTTAGTCAATAAGTATGGGAAGCTTATACTGCTTGTATCCAAGTTTTGAAAAGTAGGATATCAGCAAAGATGCCTATTTCTAGTCAACTAACACAAATTTTTAGTTTAACAGGATCTTTACTAAAATAATTTTTGTGAATAACGAGCTGAGCAAGATTATTACTCATGCATTCAATCAGTGCATCATGGAATTATTCCAACTAATTGCGAAATGCTGACTCAATTTTATTACCATGGTATTAATATTATTAATATGTCTTATGGTATTAATATTAGACAAAGTTTCTGATATCAAACATTAAATTTATTGACTTATTTTTTTCTATTCNCGTTTTGAAAAGTAGGATATCCGCAAAGATGCCTATTTCTAGTCAACTAACATAAATTTTTAGTTTAACAGGATCTTTACTAAAATAATTTTTGTGAATAACAAGCTGAGCAACATTATTACTCATGCATTCAATCAGTGCATAATGGAATTATTCCAACTAATTGCGAAATGCTGACTCAATTTTATTACCATGTCTTATGGTATTAATATTAGACAAAGTTTCTGATATCAAACATTAAATTTATTGACTTATTTTTTTCTATTCTTTTAGTGATGAAACTCTTTCTTCCACTTTTAACCGAAAATAAAGAGAACACAAAAATTATCATAATTAACATCAGAACGAAATAAAAATCAAATGTAAAAGTTCAACTAAAAGAAATGTTAAAGTAAAAAGAAAAATAAAACTGAATTATTTGATGGAGATAGTTTTAAGAAAGAAGCCATTTTTTTCTAATTTTTTTAATCTTTATCAACAGATTAGATTTTTCAACTGCTACGATTCTTACATGAGTCATTTGACTCTTCTATTCTTATTGAGTCACACTCAACAGTTATGTTGTAAGTCTATCGTTCTCTCAAAAAGCGAGATTTCTCTCAAATAATTCTCTGTACATGGAGAGCCATGTGATTCAAAAGTCAAGCCTCGTTGTTTCTTTGCTCATGACTCACTGAATGCAAGGTTACTTAAAAAAATTCAATTTTTTATGTGAACAACATGAAAATTNATAAAACTGAATTATTTGATGGAGATAGTTTTAAGAAAGAAGCCATTTTTTTCCTAATTTTTTTAATTTTTATCAACAGATTAGATTTTTCAACTGCTACGATTCTTACATGAGTCATTTGACTCTTCTATTCTTATTGAGTCACACTCAACAGTTATGTTGTAAGTCTATCGTTCTCTCAAAAAGCGAGATTTCTCTCAAATAATTCTCTGTACATGGAGAGCCATGTGATTCAAAAGTCAAGCCTCGTTGTTTCTTTGCTCATGACTCACTGAATGCAAGGTTACTTAAAAAAATTCAAATTTTTATGTGAACAACATGAAAATTTTCTATTTTTATGTAAAAGACATAAAATATTTTATCAAATTTGGAGCATCGATTCATATGTACATCGAATGTAGGGAGAGTCATATATGAATTATTCGTATATTTTTAAATGAGTCATATTAATAATCAACGAAATCGTTTCTTATGAAACTTAAGGTTAGAGTTAGGTGACCTAAATCATACACATGAGTATGGGTTTATACAATTTAGACAATTAGATTCATTGAGTTCTGAAAAATTTCAATGACATAAAATGTAAGTTACAATGTAATAGACAAAAATAAACAGTCAATAGTTCAATATCTATTTGTTTTTATAAAAAATGTTTTTGAAAAGCATGTTTTACAAAATCATTTGATCTGAGTTTTTTTCGGAAATAAATATAGAATGAAATATAGTATTGTTTTCACAAATATAAAAATAAAAGAGTGAAAACGGCTGTTCACCTCCGTTTTCATTTAAAACCGAAAGTTACTCAATCACAACTTCAACATTGGTAAAAATTTCAGTCTGGTTTGATTTTGATTTTGCACTAGAAATATTGCAACAAAAGCTGCTTAAAAGAATCAGACAATTTTGTATTACTAAAATAGAATTGAGACATGGCCACTTTCTATACTTTCTATCCAGTCTTGTATTATAGTTACGTGTGTAAGGTAATGTGTAAGATCTAAATAATAGAAAAATTATTTACTTTGTATAATTCAAATAATATTATATCGTCGTACATATGCGAAAAACGCCTAACTTCAGTTTATGTAAGGTTACCAGTATCGCCATGTGATTTCAGCAAAATAAATTTATATTGGAGCGTAACTTTTATGGTATATTTTGGCAATGTTGCTTTTCGAAAGATTGAGTTACAACAAAACTTGAGTTCATAAAATAGGCATTAAAATTATAAAAATTAATAAAACTTGGAAGAAAGCTATGAGAAAAACGAAGTCTTATGTCTATCTATATATTAAGCTTGAAGTTAGTCAGATTCAAATATAGAGGTTGCTATTGTATCTGAATAGCTTGTGCAAGTTTAGTCGTTCTGCAACACACTAGCTAAATGTTGCATAATTGTAATGTAAGCATTGATTCACTGAAAGTATAGTATCCGGTATGGCAAAGTGATCGGAATTAAAAAATTGTAAAATTAAATAATGGTCCTAACACTTAACAGTATTCAGAATATTTAAATTTCAATTTCAATATTGTTATACCATGAGTTAACTTTGAATTTCTGCCGCCCGTTATATTTACGTTGTTGGATACTGTGCATATGTTGAAAATATTCCCGGTGAATAAGACCATATTGTAAACTTTTCCAACTGTTTAATTACAAAAAGTAGGTCGTCAGAGGAAGCTATAAAGTATTACAATGGTGCGGAACGAAGTTCTAGACAGAAATTTCTCCAAAATTTTAAGCCACATCGTCATAGTCTGCATATTCATTGGACTGACTACGAATACAGTGAATGGTTGGAGGTTGCGCTCGAAGGAAGAAAAAGAAGGTGAGTTTTCATTTTAGCTATAAATTAGTATATATAAATTATCTTTCGGCTTCTAAATTTTGAATCATACATGCAAAATCTTAAGAGGTTTCATCGAGCAGGAATAAAATTTCGTAAAATATGAGTAAAAATTCACCGACGTTGCTTATTATTGCAAAAGAAATCTCCACAAAGCTTCAAGAAATCTATAATAACTATCCTCTCTTTCTAAACATATGGAAATAATTTCCGAAAGCTATTCCCAGGGCGGGTAGGATTATGCAAATTCAAATACTATAATTACATGTAAACATGTTTTGATAGTTTCTGTTTGGACCAATGTAACTTTGATGGTATAACAAATCTTTGACTAAAGAGTAGAACGGCTAATAAAAAATTTGCAAATTTTAAACAAAAATTAGCGTCTGAAAATTTTATTAATAGCTATATATTTATTACTTCAGATACTCACATAAATTCGGCTAACCAAACTGGACAATCTAACACAAAAAATTCGTCAAAGCTTCTTGTTATTATGCTAGATGGGTAAGTTTTTTTGTCATTATTGTGTTCTCGAGTTTATGGTGAGTAACAATTTCAGCTTCCGATGGGACTATACCGATATTCATAAAGACAATATGGTAGCATTAAATAACTTTTTACAAAATGGCGTCCGAGCAGAGTGGGTGGAGCCTATATTTCCATCTGTGAGTTATCCAGCATGGACGACTCTAAGTACTGGTGTATATCCAGAAGATCATAATATTATAGGTACATTCAACAAACCATACCATATCCTCACAACCTACATATTTAGAACACCAAAATGTAATAATTGTAGGGAACACTGTATTCGACAAGGAAGGTAATGTGATGTTTTCTCTCGATAATATGGCGTCAACGAAGAGGCTTGAGTGGTGGCAGTATGCTGAACCAATTTGGACTACTGCATCAAGACAGCATAAGCGCGTCTTTCTCCGCTATTGGTCCCGATGTGATGTTCCCTATCAAGGAATTTTACCAAATGGAGAATATAGTGGTTACGAATCAGCTCCAGGAATAGCAGCTTTTAAGAACACTATGGATATTACACTGAAACAACTGCGAGACAATGATCTACTTATGGTAAGGTACACGACCGCAATCATAATATATTTTGTGAAATATTTCAGAGATTGGAATAAATATAAACTGAAAATTTATTCTATAGGTATACAATGAAGAAATCGACAACATTGGACATACCTATGGTCCAGATTCAAGTGAAATGGCTGTTTCATTAAAAGAATTAGATGCCGTTTTCGACTGGTTTTTTACTCAACTCAAACAGAACTATGCAGATGTAGCAAAAGATGTAAGACTATATAATATTTTCATGATTTAATCTTAATTGCTTAAACTACAAAAATGTTGTTGCAAAATTTAAAGTAAAGCAAAGTAGAAAATTCATCAAAAAAAATTTTTTAGAGGAAAAAAATTTCAAATACGAAGAATGTTTTATATTTAAAGTCCCTTCACATTTATCAGTTTATTTAATACAATGACTTAAAAAGTATTTACTAATACTATGTAATGACCATTCTCAAATGAAATACTGTCATTTTTGGTAGCAAAATACACAGTATTGTGCACAGTATTGGATATGCTTGATATGAACACTTCGAGATTTAGTTAGACATCAAATTCTTAATATTTCGATACATTGAATTTTGTTACTGCATGCCTTGTTCTCAACTTAATTTATACTCAATGTATTGGGTATCCTGTATCATTATCAGATGCTGATTTTGATTTTTCGAAAGTTTATATTTTTCATACTTTTTCACTCTTAGTTCAACTGTAGCATCTATACTCTGAATTGATAACTACTATTATATTTCGTTTTCAATGTAATTTTACTTCCTTTTCATTGCATAATTGTTTTAACAATTTAGGATAAATAAATGTCATTTTTACAATTAGTTTTCATGAAAATCTTCAGTTTGTTGAAAAGTAATGGCTTTAGAAAATAATTGACAAATTGAAGTAAAAGTAATGGCAAAGGTAAATATTCTTCTTAATTTACCATATATTTAGAATAGGATGTACTAATTAACAGACATTTCCCACCTTCCCTTAAGACATACAAAGTCTCGATTCAAAACAAAAATGAGTGAAACCTTCCTAGCCTTGCCCCACCCCCATTTAACATGCACTTTTACTATACAGTGAACGTCTTTGAAACCTCTTACGCTTGAAAATACGAATTTTGATTAAATTAAATTGTTTTTCGTTAATTCTGATAGTCGACATTTTCCCCTTAGCAACTGTGAAATAGGGAGCAAAATATCAAGATTTAAATTAATTCCAAACAAGTAAAAAATATGGGTTCAATCAGGATCCATAGAGATCGTTTGTTGTCGCTTCGCTTTATAAAGCGAAGCGACAACAAACGGTCTCCATTGACCCTGGGTATGTTTAGATCAATTTTGTTGATTTTATCTTGACACAATTTTGTATATAGGAGGTCTCAAAAATTTTCCTTGTATATTTGAGACAAAATTGATATGGAGGGGTCACAATGTTTTTTGTAACTAATCAAATAAAATAAATAAAAAAGTAATGTAAAGGAAAAAAATTGAGTTAAGTCGAAACCATGAAACAAATGTATATTGTTTATATTTATTGAAACAATAATAATTTCATTTAATTCCAGCAATGATTACTTCATATGATTTTTTTTTTTTATTAAATTACTTATGATTTAATTTTATAGCAGAAAACTTAATAATAACTTTAAAAAAACAATAAAAAATCATATGATTTTGATTTCAACTAAAAAAATTTTTTATTCAAGCTCAACATTGTAATCGTGAGTGATCATGGGATGGCAAATAGTGGGACTGACGACAATGTGACACATGTTCAACTCAAAGACTATATCAGCTCGGATCCTAGAGTAATGATTCTTGGTGATGGTGGTACTACGGGAATTACTCTATTGCCAAAATTACAGGACGACGTATGATCTTAAAATTACGTATATTTTTAAATATTTTATGAGTTCTTTTTAATAATAAGGTGCGAGAATTGGTTGTGGGTGAAATCTATTTACGTTTAAGAAATATACCAGGGGTTGAAGTATACAAGCGACAAGATATACCAGAAAAATATCATTACAAGAATAGCAAATTTGTTCATGATATTTTACTCGTAGCTCAACCTGGATATCATATTGATGGGATACCTTACAATTGGACCTTTCCTGGAGAAATACATTCATCATTAGCTAACCAGATTCCAGACAGTACTTCTACAGCTTCTCGAAAAGGTGGTAGTCATGGCTACGCTAATAGGACTGAAATGAACGCCATTTTCTTTGCAAATGGACCTGGTGAGTGCATTTGTTCATAGGAATAACAAATTTAAAGATAAAAAATATAATATTATACACTCGTTAGTGTATTTACAACTACTAACGGGTATCCTAAAAATTTATGGATGTCTGTGTGAAGTATAATTATAACTTTAGTAAACTATTAGATTCTACTTACTGTCCCCCCCACACTCAGTCGTTCACCCGAATTCAGTCGATAACCGTCTAGCTTATTTATATGATGTTACTCAATTTATCTATAGAAACCAAAGTTTGAGCATAAAACTGCGAAAATACCGCGCCTGTAAGTACATATTGAACAAAATTGGGTTGTTTACGCCAAGATAATTAAAAGTATTAAAGGTAATTAAAGAGAAGTTGGAACAACCAATTTATGAATTTGTTTATTTACAAAAACCGTAATTTTTATTGAATCACCAATACACGAGAGTTCCCCCTAAATCCGGTGAGAATTTTCCCCAAGTCACCACGTGAGGTGTCTTGTCTAAAAAATTTTAAATTGAAAATTGCTACTCAATATGAAATAAATCATGATGTTAATCAAGTTATGCAACAATTGCATTTCTATTCACGTATTTTTTAAGTCGCGCAGAACCGTCCAGCCAACTCCATGAGTAAAGGAGTTTGACCTTAGCGGGGAACCCAAAAGGTTCCACGCTCTACTACTTATCTACTACTTCTATCGAAATTACCTCACTTAGTTATGGATACCTAGCTGAACAAACTCATTTCAATTCAAACGGAAGAATCTTCTTGGTTTACTACCTAAGAAAGTCAGAATTTTATATCTTTGAAAAATCCGAAACACATCCACGAAAAATGCATATAACATCTCAGAGACGGGCAACACGGAATAGAATACAAATGTATTTGCCAATATTGCGTGACAATGAAGGGTGAAACAGTTAGAACTACTATCAAGATAATACTTATTTCAAAAAAAAATATTAGTAAAGTAGTTCTCGAATCTCTGGTCTAGTAAGGCGTATACTAAAACCTGAATGCCCATTTTTGCCTCGTTTGGAGTAATGTATTCGGCTTAATTAGAGCAATGGTAAATTTTAAACAGGCGGATGTTAGATCTTGTAAATTATCACCTCTTGTTAAACAGTCGAATTGCCGTTTCTATAGAGAAATTTATTAAAATTATACAAACAAGTTAGACGGTTATAGACTGAATTCGAGCTGACGACTGAGTGGAGAGAACAGTAACTAGCATCAAATTGAAATTATTGACTCACTAGCTGATTTCCTTTTTTTTTGTAGCATTCAAGGAAAATTTAGTTGTCCCACCCATTGGAATGGAAGATATCTATCAAATCTATACGCATGTGCTAAGAATCAATGCTCAACCGCACAAGGGAACTTGGTCACGTGTGAGTAAGATATTCAAGAGTGGTACAACCATACCAAATATCAGTTTCAAATTGCTTTTTTTCACTTCATTACTGTCAATTCTGATCATTCTTCAATATTAGCGGAACGTGAAATGAATTTCCTTTTATGTTTAAATATTGTTTCAACAATTAATTATACATGCGAATATAAAAATAGTTGCTAAGTACTAATTTATTATTTATATTAACGTTTCAAACCTGATTAACGTCTCTCTACGCATGGAAATGTTGGCAAGAGTAATAATTTGACTGGGATGGAGTGTCGATAAACAAGAGTTAAAATAATATTAGCCACCCGAATTCGTTGTCATTAACTGGCATTAACAGCGAGTTGGCTAATTTCTTATGATACATTGTCTGTCTGTCTGTCTGTCACATGAAATTTTCCATTACCGGTACTAATTTCAAAATAAGATTGCCTATTAACTAATCAGAACTACCTATTCCAAACTTGTATAAAAGTAGACACCATAAATTTAGCCTCAAATGGTTTGGAATAGAAGTAGTTCTGTTAGCGGTATATGTGATATGTATTAAATATTAGGTTAAATATGAGCCTAAGCAAATCTTGCATATTTTTTTATGAAAGAAATCAACTATCACCCATACTATTGCTTTGCTTCTTACAATATGTATGAATATAGTTTCTTTTTCATATTAATATATACTTTTGATACACCCGAAGGAAAATATTACTGGACTTAATAACGACATTTGTGATAATGTTCCAATGTCATGTTCAAGCAAAAATAGCATATAGCCTAGGTGGACAATTTTCTATAGTGAACAGCTAGACAATAAATGACCCAGGCAATATCCAACAGCAGATTAATGAATTATTGATTCATGGTGAAATTCCTAAGAGATCTGCATTTTCTGTTTCCAGGCGCCCATATCGTTACCTCATGGACTTTTGAAAAATTGCAATTTATGCATGGTAAAGTGTTTGTTCGGAAATGCTGCATCAGTTTATCAGTCTGCTCTTAGCATAATAGGCAAAACAAGTTTTTATTAATATTAGTTCCTCAACTAACGATTTAAGAGTTTACCAATCTTTGTGGAATGAACCTAACCCGTGCTTTTCAAATAACACCTGTAAACATTATGGTGAATGATTTTAAAGATTATTGATAATATAAATATTGTTTTTATTAGAAATTTTGATTAACGATTGCCCTTCAGGATACTACCATAGCTCATAATATAGACTTGCATATAAAAATCTTGTCATAATCTGTAAAAGTAGGATTTATTTTGGCTTATATATCCACCAATACGTTTCTTCATCTTCCGATTGTGTCCGGGCTTAAAAAATGATTCTGCGTTTAAAAATTGTCTCGTCGCTAATCAATTTAATTAGCGCGAAAGAAATAACTTTTTACTAAGCAATTGGTGCAGTATTAATCAATAAGCGGAGCTGCTAGCCAAACAAAAAAAATTCTACCAACTTTAGACTACTAACTTTACAACTCTTATGGTCTATACAACAACTTTTCTATAACATTTTCGTTCTTGAATACGCTTACGTTTTGTCTTACTTTTCACTAAGCGCTGAATTTTTATTCAGAAAATGTTTTCTGGCCAAGGCTCAGGTTCATTACAAAGCGTGCATCACAACTCTCAGGAAATGGTTTATAGTGAAGCGAGTGATTGGCTGAGCAAGCGACTTCATGTTTACTATGCGGCACTTCTAGTAAAATGAATTTTACTTAACAAGTGACCCTTTGTTAAACCAGCGACACGTTGTTAAGCCAGGTCTCTTTGATAAGCTAGTGCCTTCTTGTTGAGCTGTGACGTAAGGCTAAGTAAGAAATCACTGCCGAGGTAAAAGGCATATAGTGTAACATCACAATGCACATGTGTAATCGATTTGTAAGTGACTCTTTTTGTTAAACGTCACGTTTGTGGCACAATCACTGAACACCGCAATGCAGATGACTAATTTCTGAACAAGCGACTCCTTGTTGCGCAATTGAGTACAGATCCGTAGCAAAAGATAGTAAATTCTCGCTGAGCAAGTGACTCCTTGTAATCTGGGTGACTCCTAATAGTGTGGGTGACTCCTGGCAATGCAGGTATCTCTTCGCTTTGCACTTAAAACTTTGCCAGGCAATGGATACCTCACTGTTGTTTTTCCTCCCTGAGCAAGTTTGTGTTCGCAATGCAAGTGANCTGTTGTTTTTCCTCCCTGAGCAAGTTTGTGTTCGCAAAGCAAGTGACTCCTCGCAATGCAAGTGATTCCTCACAATGTATGTGACTCCCTGCACTGCAACTGACACTTAGCTAAGCTATAAAATTTTACTAATTAGTTAGTTAACAATTTTGTAAGATAGTGAATCATCGCTATCCGAGAAGCTCTTCGCTAAACATGTGATTCCATGCAGTGCAAGTGACTCCTCGTAATGTAAGTAGTTTCTTGCATTGCAAGTGACTCCTCGCAATGCAAGCGACTCCATATTATGGAAGTGACTTTTAGCTAAGCCGCTGACTCTATGCTGAGTACATCATATATTATCTCATAACTTAATAGTTAGCTAATTAACATTCCTAGTGCGATATAGATAAAAATATGCAAAAGACTTAATGCATTAAATGTAACTTTTTGTATACAACGCTTTACGATGTCCATGTGAGTCTTTGTTGAGTAGCCGCTATCTGTAGAAATAACTTTTCAATAAACAACTTATTCTATCTTAGTTCTTAAGAAATACTTCCCTTAACTTCTCTATGACGGATGGTGTCTAACTCACGCAATATTATGGTTCCGACTCTGGCCGCGGTTTTTACATATTCATAGGCATTCCTGAAAAAGTATTACTCCTTCTGTTATTGAAAATAAATTTATTATTTTTAGAATATGAGGGTGTAATTCATGCAGTTAAATGTACACAAATATGATAACGATAATATATAAAACAGGTTAACTATTCAAGGAATATATAAAATGGCGAAACTGGTGTATAAATATATAAATTAGTAAAATGCCAATTCTTTCATGACTTTTATGATTTGTACTACTATAAATACTCGTAATCTACTTGTAAAATTTTCTGACTTTGGGGCTGATACTTTACAAACTGTGTTATTGCGGGAATGGAAAATTTTTGTATTTCAACGCTACACTACAGATATTATAAAGTAATTTTTCTCGGTATATTTGTACCCTCCAAACAACTAATTTTATGCAAATATTATTTTTTGAATCACTCTTGCCGACTTTTCTTAATGCTTTTGAAGCGCTTGTGTGCTTTATAAGAATCCTTTATTTGGCAAAATTATAATGTTAACAGAAGATTGTTTATTGAATTTATTGTCTCGTCTGTTTTAAATTATTTTAGTAGAGTATGCTAATATTACGTAAACTATGCAATAAATATGAAGGTGTAGTTTTTTTTCGACAATATGCAATTCATAATTTTTTACAAAGTAAACACCGTTAATTTTTAAACGCATTTCAAATAACCTGTTATCCATAAAGTATATTTTAAAAGATGTTATGACCTATTAAATTGAGTAAATTGCATTATTTAAATTGGATGATGATAAAAAACTATAAGTCTTATAATCCATAGCATATTTTGAATATTATGGTACATTAAAATCGCCTGCGATTATTAATTGAAATCATACTTGAAATTATCAAACATTTATTACAATTTTAAGAAATCTTCACCCAGTCAANCATGGTACATTAAAATCGCCTGCGATTATTAATTGAAATCATACTTGAAATTATCAAACATTTATTACAATTTTAAGAAATCTTCACCTAGTCAAAATATAAGGATAATCAGGATACGGATAAATACAGATAATTACAGATAATTACGGATAAATACGGATGANAGTCAAAATATAAGGATAATCAGGATACGGATAAATACAGATAATTACAGATAATTACGGATAAATACGGATGAATATTACGAATAATCAAATATGTAAAGGATAAAAGCTGTAAAATCTTTGCTTATCTGGCATGTTACATTGTGACAGTGAATTTAAAAAATTAAATTCAAAAGAACGACAACTTAACGACAACACATGCAATCAATTTAGATTCATGATCAAAAGTAAAAATACTCAATACTATGCGTGCAATACATTTTGAAAATGATCGAAAAAACCGGTGCATTTTTTGCTCCATATTGTATAACCAGTCCTGAAATTGAGAAATATAAGCAGATAAAATAAAATCCGACCAAAATATTTTTAGAAGTTTTGAGAAGTCTTAAGGAAACCTTTAAATAGACAATGCTACTATGCACTATTTTTAAACAAATTCTTCTAACAATTTCCTTCTGTATACTTCCTGTGAATTGCGGGAGAACGTATTAGATATAGGATTTAAATTGTTTTGTGCATAAATAAATAACAGTTTTGTGCAAATAGATGACAAAATGTTTGTAGTTAAGTTCCTTGTTCACACATTTACCACAAACAATACACATGACTTAACATCGACCTTATTCCGACAAGTTACAAAACCTTACATTATAGATAGAAAGAAGTTAAATTTAAAATAAAAAGAAAGCAAAACATATTTCTTTGTTTTTGAGAAATCTCCAAGAATCAATTTCTTGTCTCGAAATTTGGGTTTATATACAACCTGACTCACTGGTAGGATTTAATCAGTATTTGTGTGCCAAACTGACACATAGGCAGGATAGAACACATGCATAATACATTCCTTATGGAAACAACTTTGAGGGTTTATACCATTCTCGGTGCATTTTTTACCGCCTTGGTTCTGACTGCATCTGAAAGAGTCAGTTATGTTTAACGATATCAAAAATTTCCATGCCCNTTTTTTACCGCCTTGGTTCTGACTGCATCTGAAAGAGTCAGTTATGTTTAACGATATCAAAAATTTCCATGCCAGGCTGTTTTTACAATTAATTGTTTTTAATTTTAAGTCAAAAAATAGCGTATCAAATAGACGCACAGGCAGAAAAACATGAGATATAACTTGTAAATTTCCGAGCTTAACGTGGATTAGACATACTAAATATTTCACGTTGTACAAAAAGCGTGATTAGGAGTGCAGATACCTGACTTGCATGATTGCACAATTTCTGAAATTCTGAAGGCTATTCAAATAACTTCAAGTATATTATTATATTTTCTAAATATTTCACGTTAAAAATTGGACCAATTGTAACAAATATGTGAGTTATTACTTCATAAATAAACTGCAGTTTTACCCTTTGTGAACGTGTAAGTCCCTTTTTCTTGTTTTATTTCTGAACTGTCCCAACAATTCGACGTTATCACATAGAAAATGTGGCAAATAACTTAGTACTCAATTAAGCGGGTTGAAGTATCATTAGGTTTTAAAAATTTAAACCATATCTGACTGGAATTATCATATCCACCAACCAATTGGTTCAGTTCATATAAAACTCTTCTTTTATGTTCACTAAAAAAACATATCTTAAATAAGAGTAAGCTATGGCAAAGTTGGTTATCCCCGCATTATTGGTTGATGCGTTTGTAAATCTATACAAAGATCTGCTTGTAGAATAATGTTGTTATGTTCATTAGGGTATTAAATGTATGTCTGTTAATGTAATTATAGAATTTCTAACATTCATCCCAATTTGAGCCTAAACTGTTTCATAAGCTTTTTGAAAACAAGGCTACCTATTGAGTGCATACTTGTAATTCCAACATAAAGCATTTGTGAACAAAATACACCTAAAATTATATTCAAGACTTTGTAATTAAATGTTAGTTCTTCTTTGAACATAAGAAAATCATGCTGAATTTTGTTCTTTATATAAAAGAAAAAAACTAGCTTTCCCACTACAATACTTTGCTCCTACGTATGTGCATAAGTAGAAAATTTTCCTCGAATTAAGTGTATCTGATTTGCGCAAAGGTTCAGATTAGGCTTGCAAACAAGCCGAGCCAGCTCGCGAGCTAAACGAGCGAGTCGAGTTTGATTCGAGTTGAGCTGAGATAATTCAACTCATTTGTAAATGGAAGAGCCACGAGCCGAGCTGAGCTGGAGCATTGGCTCACTCGAGTAACGGGAATAACGCGTGAGCTAGCTCGACAAATTTTCGGGTTAAAAATTTTAAGTAAATTGCAAAAATTTACTATTATATGATATGAAAAATAATCTTTTAACTTCGTCGAAGGATAACGTCATTAGTTTTGCCATTTAGTTAATCGTTTCATAGACAATATGTCAACTCATTGACTTTTGTTACTTTGGCTTGATCTATGTTACAGATGAAGACATTTTTGGCTCAGTCTGAACAAAAAATTATTGAATTTCACTAATTTAAATAATGTCAGTAACTGTTGCCTAATCTGTTCATCATTTATTTTGTTTACAAGAGCAAAGCTAGACGTACATCGTACTTTGTTTCAACCGATTGTTTTCTTGAAAATGTTCTATTCACTATTTGGTGAATAGAACGTCTACGTAGGACATGTGGGCATCTCAAATATCTTTGTATATTCCCAAGTCCACTTTTGTAATCACAGCGTCGAAGTAGAAAATAATTTTCGAATACAGTGGTTTTAGTTTAACGTCACTACCCCTTCATGTCACACCTCCCTTTGTGTCATCCTGTTGGCTTTTTCCCGGTTAAACTCCATGCTCTCATGTACTAAATACTCTGCCTATTGTCACCTCCTATTGTCAACTTCCGCCTATTGTCATCCCATTTGAAGAGAATGTATGGCACATAACCACACTTTAATGAAAACTTTCGGTTCTCATGCCCAGAATATACTCGTGTTTGTTCAAATGGTGTGGGCGGTCAGAGACCTTAAGAGAACTGTTTCATTAACCTTTGTCTGGTTTTTTTACTAGATATTTATTANGGTGTGGGCGGTCAGAGACCTTAAGAGAACTGTTTCATTAACCTTTGTCTGGTTTTTTTACTAGATATTTATTAGATAATTTGTTTTATTCTACTAGATATGAGATCCTCGATCGTGATAGTTAATTTTTTTAAAGACTCACCCGCAGTCGCGAGTTTATTCCAACCGCGAGTATGCCAACTTTAGATGCNGATAGTTAATTTTTTTAAAGACTCACCCGCAGTCGCGAGTTTATTCCAACCGCGAGTATGCCAACTTTAGATGCGCACATGGTCAGGATTGAGAATCTTATGGTTTTAATGATAAGCAAAATTGGAAGTGAAGAACTTTACAAACAAGTACCGATAGTTTAAGAGTTTCTGACAAGATAATATCTCAAAGCCATTTCTCTGGCGCAAAAAAGCTTGCTGATTACTTTAAAAAGTAATTGGCTTTTAGAGTATTCCAAATTCAGGTAATAACTTCAAAAACTGTAAAATAAATCGAAAAAGGTATCATATCATAAAATGCGCCTCTAAAACCAGAAACTTTGGATTATGTCACCTAATCTATGAATTATCAGTCAGTTGACATTATCGGCTAATGTCAACTCCGCCACTTGTCAGCCGATTTTTTGGCTCCCTTGGACGTGACATTAAGCTACACCCACTGTATAACTAAACTATGACTCACGAGTCGGCTCGTGAGCTACTCGTGCGAGTTGAGAAATGAGCCGAACTGAGCTGATATTTCCCAACTCATGCCGTGAGCCGAGCTGAGTTGAAATTTTAGCGAGCTGAGCCGAGGCAACAAAAAACTCGGTTCGCTCGGCTCGTTTGCATACCTAGTCTCTAGTCATTATTCTTGAAATATTATTCCAGTTATAATCTAAACATTCTTATCTACGCAATTATACTGAAAAATTCATTATGCAACTTATACAATTAAAAAATATATATTAAATTTTGAAACTACTGCATAAATATATTAAGGATTTTATATTCTTTCTTGAGTTTTGAGGTGAGTAATAATGAAATTCCTTTATACAATACTATAATTTCCTGAATTTTCAAACTGTTGCTTTGCTAAATTTGCATTGTGTCAGTTGGAAACCTGTTTCAATGTGCTTCCATACTCCCAAACTGATACTAGTTAGGTATTGCTACACGGAGAATTTGCATACTCCTACCAAACTATACCATATTAAATGATTTTGAGAATTTTTTTGAAAATTTCTTGCTGACTTTTCCTGATAGTGTTTCTGAAGCACTTGTGCATGATACAAAACTGCATTATTTCGTTAAGACATAACTTTAGCAGAAAATAACTCAAAGTCTATTGAATTTATTCCATTAGTTTTCTTTAATAAATGGTAAATACGTTAATTATTCAGTGATATCAAGTTATCCTGAAAGCTTATCTTCTCTCGGCTATTTTTTTGACCAATATTTACTAGGCCAATATCTCTAAAATTAAGCGCATCTAAAGTATAACACTTTACTTATAAGCATTTGTTTAAATTTAGTATTTTTCTTGATTTAGTTCTTTATATTTTGTTCTGTCAATTGGTAAGTATAATAAAAAACACTTCCATAAAGAGTAAATTTTAAAATCGGTTCATGAATGCCATATGTGCCATTATTTATTTAAACCATGCTTGAAAACATCAAACTTCTAGCATATCATCCTGCAATTTTTTAATCTNCAGTAAATTTTAAAATCGGTTCATGATTGCCATATGTGCCATTATTTATTTAAACCATGCTTGAAAACATCAAACTTCTAGCATATCATCCTACAATTTTTTAATCTAAATCATGTAACTAAGCATATTAACATAAAATCTTCAAAATCGATCCCTCATCCTGCGTCNCAATTTTTTAATCTAAATCATGTAACTAAGCATATTAACATAAAATCTTCAAAATCGATCCCTCATCCTGCGTCTTATATTGTATCATTACTATTAAAAAAATCAAATCAAGCTGTAAATCTATGAGGAGCAGTAGCTAACACGTTAAACATACAATTAATTAGATTCATAATCAACAGTGAAACTTTTAAATAGTTACATTGCATGCAACACATTAAAGAACGCACATACAAAAGAAGTGAATTTTAAGCTTCACACTTAATCATTAAACTTCAAATTCCGATATATAAACAAAGGACAAAATCAAAACAAAATGCTTTAAGAAGTTTCAGGAAGTAATATAACATACGGAAGTTAAAAAATATGCAATTTTACATGGCACTAGTTTCAATTTAAATCTGTATTGCTATTAGAAAATATTATTTATATGTATATATTTCTTGAAACATTTTTTTGAAATGTGTTAGATATAGATAAGAATGAATTATTTTCAGTTACAACTAACATATTATACTAAAACACTTCAGTAAATACTTGTATGCTAGTCGTTCCACACTTGTAGAATCTAATGCATGCTAATTTAACATCGAAGATATTCCAACAAGTTATAAAACCTTACATTATATAGAATAGTTACCAAGTAGTATATAGATTTAATAAAGTTTGACCAACATATTATACTAACTTATGAATATTTACATTACATTATTATGTAATGTTTAACATATGTAACATATTTAACATACGTAATATTTACATTACATTAGAATATTACATTACATTACATTAAATTACATTTTACAACTTGCATTTACGTATCAACTGGCGTACGTAATCACCTAGGACATGCCTTAGTTAAAATTTTTCTCCTAGTCATAAATCAGGTAGTCAATTTATTTTTAAATTACTTCGGAGTTTGAAGTAAAATAGAATATTCTGTTTTCGTCCGAAATGTAAATAGCAATTTACTATTTAAAAAATTATTTTTGTAAAAATATTTGATTAAGTGTTAAGACTATATAATATACAAGAAAATGATTAAACTCAGATATTCAATGACAAGAAAAAAAATCAAAGTTTTGCATTTGAATTTAAATACGATTAGATATAAGTGAGTAGAAGTGATATTGATGCAAACGGATCAATTCAATTAGATTTTGCCAAAACACTACAAGCGTACGAAATGCATCACACAGGAAAACAATTGGTTATATTCCAAATTCAAACACAAAAACAAACAAAAAAAAACTAAAACGTGTGGAGAAATTGCTATTTATTTTTATACTATTAATATATTTTGACTACTTAGAGGATTATATTTTATATACCTATAGTTGATACTTATACAATGAATATCAAACATTGTATAATCAGAAGNACTTAGAGGATTATATTTTATATACCTATAGTTGATACTTATACAATGAATATCAAACATTGTATAATCAGAAGCTAGTATAGTGTACCATTTAATTCATGAAAGTCATGAACGTTTAAACAGTACATCACTGACACAATTTCTCAAACCTCCTCAGTTAAGAGTACAACTAAGCTTTTAGACATGTCGTTGTCAGACGCAAAACTATATGCCAAAATGTGTCGTGTTTAAATTNACTTAGAGGATTATATTTTATATACCTATAGTTGATACTTATACAATGAATATCAAACATTGTATAATCAGAACCTAGTATAGTGTACCATTTAATTCATGAAAGTCATGAACGTTTAAACAGTACATCACTGACACAATTTCTCAAACCTCCTCAGAGTACAACTAAGCTTTTAGACATGTCGTTGTCAGACGCAAAACTATATGCCAAAATGTGTCGTGTTTAAATTTTGAATCCAAATTAAGTTATCTTGTCGTTTCGTTTCATCCTGTCGCTCATGGATATGATACAATAAATTAAAAACACGATATTGAATACAATGACAAGCTAGCATTTCGAACTTTATCTGAATAAGCTTGCTTGTTATTTATAGCTTGAAAATTTAATGTGAAGTGACTTGTGAAATGTCTTTCTTCTAATTTTTAATTAATGTGAGGATTCAACTGCATACAAATCGTAAAAAGAGGTCATAGTGCAAAATATTATAAGCAGTAGATAAATAATCAATTGCTGTGAAAAGTAAAAGTATTAAAAGCAAACACAATTAAACAGAAAAGGAAAAATTCGCCCATTGATGATAACGGTTATTTGGAGAAAAGAAAAGAAAAGAAAAGAGAAACATCAAATATTCATAATTTCTTTGAACAGATTGAATCATAAAACCGATATTGCTAATCAATGCAAATATTATAAATACAGTAAACTTAGATTTTCTTGAAAATTTATAGAATTTACTAAAAATTGTTTTTCCGTGTTGTTTTCAAGTTCTAATCTTGTGGTGTCAGGGTTTGGGTAGAACTTTCTCTTGTTCCATGCCGACACGATAAGCTGAGAAACCGTTTTCGTTTCGTGTGAAACATGGATAGACATGACACGACACGACAAGCTGAGAAACCGAATAACAAATGAATCTATGACTTTTCTCAAATCAATCACTTGTGTTTATAGCATGTCAACTAAGTCAAAGTTTTTTGTAATAAACTATTATTCACATTTACATTGAATTATTTCAAGAGTTCTGTTTTAATTTCTTCAAAAATGTTTTGAAATCTCATCTTACTTGTTCATTTAGTTTTCTTTGTCTAAAACATAACTGCTTAGTTGAGGAAGGATTAAACAGATTAATTGAAACTTATTACATATTTTGAAAAAATTGCATGTAAAATTATAATCTGTAGTGCAAGAATTGTTGCTATGATGTATGAAATACAGATATCAAATGATATAACTTGAATTGTATGAAGTTATATTATTATAAAAATCAAAAGCTTTCCCATTATATATGTATTTGATTGACAGAGCAACCCACAAGTATTTTTGTGGTTTCAAGCTGTTAAATATTTTTTGTTTTGTTTTTGTTTATAAAGATTTTGTCTCAAATTGAATTTTAAATAGTATCAAAACTGAAATATTAGTACCCAACGAAAATGAAACCAAACAAGTAACAGTATTTGGGCTTGCCTTAAATTTAAACGATTGCATCATTGTCAATTAGATTTAAAGATAATTGTTTAATAAGGTATACATAACACCCTGACTTTACCAAAGTACCTTGAAACCATAGAAGCTATATTATAAATTACTTATGCATAGTATTTTAAGTTTACTAATGTAAAGGGCAAGTTACGGCAAATTTAGGGTGTTCCTGATATATTCTCAAAATACAACTATGAAACAAGAGTGGCTGTCTGCAAATACAATAATTCAAATAACACTTCATCAATTTTATAACTTGTCTTTCCATATGAACAGGTAACTTTCAATTTCATAATTCGTTGTAAATTTAAGTGTATATTGGATTTATTGTTATTAGAAGTATATAATGTATGATTAAATGGCAACAGCGCTAACCTAATTGAATTTCCCCTCAAATATCAGTATTAAATTGATTTGAAACTCTAGCTATGCAAGGATGACGTTAATTACAATTTTTATTGCTACGACATATTCGTGCTTACAGGTAACACAAATATTTGTAAAATGCTTAGTAATTTGAATTAGAAAAATTGTAAGGAATTCAAAAAAAACAGCATAGTATGATTAATGTTTTCTAAAATTTATGTCCTTATACCAGCTCTAAAGTTTCTTTTTTCTATATGATAAACTTCCTATTACCGCTTTATGTACAAAAAATGTAGCATAATAAATCATAATTTGAATTCACCATCATGGCAACGACTTTGACGTTTTCCCAAAAAGTAGGGGTATTAGGCTGTTTCACTCATCGTGCAGGCACTATACAACTTTTCTAAATACTAATCACAATCCCCCGTGATTCGAAATCTCAACAGTCCAATCCTGTTCTTAGTTAATCAACAGTGTCGACTTATTCTATATATTTACTATTTTACAATTCTAGAAGGATGCACAAGTTTATTCCTAACAGTTATAACAAATTAGTCGTGGGAAGACTTTGCTGTAGATGAAATTATCAAAACAATTCTCAGAGGGTTTGTATGATGTCATATTTCTTGCGGAGGTCCATTTTTTGACTTTTCGGGTCAAATTTCTTTCTGGCTGCTAATTTTGCTCGCATTTCTTGAGCTGTCATATTGAGGTCGAGTGAATTGTTAGATCCTTTGGTATTGGTGTTGGAAACATAGGCCAAAGGAGTAGGTGACGGAGATGCCGTGCTACCCGGGGGCGTTGGAGAGGGTCCGATAGAACTATGATCATCTTCTGCACTGAAGCCGTTTCGACTGTCCTTTTTCAAAGAATTATTCTTACTCTGAAAAGAAAAATTAAGAAAACAAAATTATATAGTTGTTACAGAGCTTGTGCAAAGTTAGATAACTAGACTCATGTATTATGATTATAAAAATGTATAATTTAGAACTCATAATTTATAAGCTTTAATACGAGAGTACTACAATGAAATTTATTTTGATTTAAAAAAACCGGAGTTGATCCAATGGGGTTTATCAGGCTTAAGTGTCAATGTACGTCGGCAAACTGACTAACTCCATGGCAAATTTTTTGAATACCATAAGTCTTACTCTCCCTTAATCCTATAAAAAATTTGTAATTCATTGTTTATATTCATCATTTCTACTATACTTACAAATAAAATCTATTTACTACAAAAAAGACCCTTATGACATAAAACAAAAGTGAGAATTTATAATCTATAATCATGTTTAATGAATAATTATTTCACATACTTTTATGTCTGTAACAGTGCTTCAATCATTAAAGACAAAAATATCAACCCTGTCCAACAATTATAATACTAATGCCAAAAATTTGAAATCATCTATGGGTATACAGTTATAAAATTTAACCTCATATATATAAGCAAACCTAACAAGACAATACTAACAAAAATTATAAAATTAGTGGATGATTTTGAATTCAATTGTTTGAAATATTCATCATATAAGTTTGGTAAAATTGAATGGGCTTAGTTGAGACGAATTGAAAGCAAATCCCTTGAAATTAGGATGAATCCAATGTCATAAAGTATTTTGAATTAGGTGGTTATCAAAGGTCATCATCATTTTGAATGGATTGAAGTATGTATAATTTAATTGAGAAATATTATACAATAGTGACAAAAACTTTTTTTTAATAACCCTGTAATTCAGTCATTTAACAACTATGCGCAAGATATTATTGTTTTTTTGATACAATTGTAACAAATTTGTCATTTGCTGAACTTTTCAGTTCAATTTTTATGTCTTTGATACAGAAGTTGAAAACATGCATTATAATAATAGTGTAATATAGCTTTCAACTATTGACACTCCACTCACTTTCACTCTGGACTGTTATAAAATAAAAGCTTCACGTGACCTTCTAAGGTCATAAGATCAACGATCAATCATTGTCATCTTATAAATTAATTANCAACGATCAATCATTGTCATCTTATAAATTAATTATTTCGGCATGTCATTTAGATACCAATTCACTAAAATTGTTCAAAATTTATTTCAAATGAAATAAATAGTATTTCTACGTGTACTTTTTCAAACTTCTCTTTAAAATATATTCCTCCAAAACTAGGAATGAATATCACAATNAAATCTATTTACTACAAAAAAGACCCTTATGACATAAAACAAAAGTGAGAATTTATAATCTATAATCATGTTTCATGAATAATTATTTCACATACTTTTATGTCTGTAACAGTGGTTTAATCATTAAAGACAAAAATATCAACCCTGTCCAACAATTATAATACTAATGCCAAAAATTTGAAATCATCTATGNAATCATTAAAGACAAAAATATCAACCCTGTCCAACAATTATAATACTAATGCCAAAAATTTGAAATCATCTATGGGTATACAGTTATAAAATTTAACCTCATATATATAAGCAAACCTAACAAGACAATACTAACAAAAATTATAAAATTAGTGGATGATTTTGAATTCAATTGTTTGAAATATTCATCATATAAGTTTGGTAAAATTGAATGGGGTTAGTTGAGACGAATTGAAAGCAAATCCCTTGAAATTAGGATGAATCCAATGTCATAAAGTATTTTGAATTAGGTGGTTATCAAAGGTCATCATNGCAAATCCCTTGAAATTAGGATGAATCCAATGTCATAAAGTATTTTGAATTAGGTGGTTATCAAAGGTCATCATTTTTTTGAATGGATTGAAGTAATGTATAATTTAATTGAGAAATATTATACAATAGTGACAAAAACTTTTTTTTAATAACCCTGTAATTCAGTCATTTAACAACTATGCGCAAGATATTATTGTTTTTTTGATACAATTGTGACAAATTTGTCATTTGCTGAACTTTTCAGTTCAATTTTTATGTCTTTGATACAGAAGTTGAAAACATGCATTATAATAATGGTGTAATATAGCTTTCAACTATTGACACTCCACTCACTTTCACTCTGGACTGTTATAAAATAAAAGCTTCACGTGACCTTCTAAGGTCATAAGATCAACGATCAATCATTGTCATCTTATAAATTAATTATTTGGCATGTCATTTAGATACCAATTCACTAAAATTGTTCAAAATTTATTTCAAATGAAATAAACAGTATTTCTACGTGTACTTTTTCAAACTTCTCTTTAAAATATATTCCTCCAAAACTAGGAATGAATATCACAATTCCCTCCACTGACCCATATGACGAAGAATATAACCATGCTACATTAATTTACTGTATCTTGTAAAACATCGAGAATATTTGGTATCCCTTCATGCCAAAACTATCACCTGCTCATCCGTTTTTTTATATTGAAATCATCCATTACATCCTTTCCTAAATCATCAAAGTACCCAGGCGAGACTCACAACCGGAAGTCAATTATAATCATAGGTAGAAGGAGCGTGTTATTAAATATACACCGCTCTCTTTACTAAACCAACCGGTGCACTTACATAGAAAGGGAAAGGGAATATAAAAAATATATATGATATTCATTACAAAATTTTAAATAACATTAGCCAAGTTTTTTTGGCATTTAAACTAGCAATATCAATTTTATCATCAAATTGATGTTTTGAATATTTGAGTATTCATTAGTTAGTTTGGATGATACACACACAATACCCATTATGTCATTCAAGCAATTGCACTACTTGAAAGTTTATTTAACCTATAGTGAACTGATATATAGTGAAAGTTTATGTATAAAATTACAACTTTACTATAAAAGTTAACAAAAAACTAAAATTAGATTATAGGTTACCCAAGTTATAAATTTTTAATAGTGTTTGAGGATTTTTAGTATATAAATATATAGCTACTATTGTGTTTTTATCATTTGTTTTTGTTTCAGGTGTAACTAAATCACGTTGAGCTTGCATGTGTATTGGTTCGTTTTAGCAACAATAGAAATCGGCACCTAATAGCTACCTTTGCATTATGGAAGGATAAAACTGTATTAAAAAAGAATCTATTCGACTAAATCAACACTTGAGAAAATGCAACATGTATAGAGATACTTGTTATAGGTAACCTAAGTAGTTAAAAATTAAAACGACGAATTATCCATTTCATCTTCTCATTAGACCCCATGCTATCTGTCATTGTTGTGAACTCTGCTATGTCATCATTGTCCCAAGGGCAAGTATGACAGATAACTGACAGTTCCTTATTCACTAACAATAAGTTACATCACCTTCGGAATTGGACTAAAGAGGATGAATTATTCCAAATGTAGAATTAATATTAGAATGCCATCACTTAATATAAATGTAGGAGTTTTTGATTACGTATGAGTCTGGCAGGTTTCAATAAACACGGACCATATCACGTAACTATTCAAACCAAATAATGACGTCGGTCGATATATAAGTCAACTTCGGAAATGAAATAATATCAAAAAAAAAATTACTGAGGTATAGTTAGACTATAGAAATCATCTCGATTTCAACATCCTCCCAGCTCAAAACCTGATGGCATGTGAAAATAAACATTTCAGACAAAAAAATTTGTTTTTTTCCTCGTTATGAGACATGTGAGTCTCATCAATTCCTCCATTTTGTTTATGAGAATGTATATAGAAAATACAAAAATGATCCATTGTTCTCTGGATTCGATCAGGATGTCAACATTTAAAAACAAAATTCTGCTAAATGTCAACAACGTATGCAAAAAGACAAATGAATCATAAATTTGAAGGTTTAGTAAAACTTAGCAACTGTGTAACTACACGTAGACTAAACCATATAATCAAGTCATAGCAATTGCTGATTTTTACAAAACTAAACCTATAGACATCAATATTTTGTAACTAAAATATAAATCTTTAATAGTTAAGTAGTGTCCCGCAACGCTCACAACACTCAAAAAACCTTAAGATTTTCGGCTCCATTTTTCTACTGAGCCTGTGCTTTATAGTTGATTTGGGGTTACTCAATTTTAGTGATTTAGCACTTTTAACGGGCTGTTTATGAAAAGAACTGGCCGCCTTAGTTATTTGCCGTCGCTCTTCCATATTATACTATTTGTCTTAGGTTTGCGACCTGCAAAAGACGTAATTTTTTTTGAGAATCAAGTGACATCGTAATTTATCAACAAAAATGACCAAATAAGAGATAAATTTAATCAACGATGTTTTTCGTGATCAAAATCTGAATGATTGCATTCGTATTTTTGTTTGTCTTCATCTTCCGCTACAGTTAAATAATTTAATATTTCGGATATTGCTTCCTCCGGTGACTATATTTCAATTTCCATACGAATGTCGTCGAATCATAGAAATGTCAACTGTTTCCTTAGACGAGTCGCACTGACAATATCCAACTACATCAACATACCATATAAATTTGCAGTTACATAAAATGAAACAACGATATCAAAAAGAAACATTCATCATTCGATTTGAATTTCTCTTTATTTTACAATTTCCTTTTCATTCACATTACATTTGAAGAGAAAAAAAATTGCTCAATTGAAGGGAAAACGTTTCTGCAAATAATTTCACTCAACCTGTAAGCGAATTCATCTAGAGATGAGTCGTCACAAACTTTAGGCTGATGAGCCACAGCACTGGGATCTTTTTTTCTTGAAAAGACTTAGCCTGAGCATTGATAAACATTGATAGGCCTGAGTATGAACCTTGCAAAACGCGGTTGGAATTAACCAGCGGTTGTTAATACTGTTCTTAAGTCTGACTGTGGCAAGTATTTGAAATATTTCGCAGGACTTTAACCCTAAGGTAGGATCTAAAGGAAATTACCCAGAATGCGTCGACAACCGCTGTCGAAATCTTGCTAGAAAGACTATAACTAAGGTATGACCTATTGGTAGTTCAGGCATCAACTACCTACAGTCCAACAGTCAATAACTGTATATCATGTGCCTACTATTGATATTCAATTCTTGAATTCATTCTACAAGCATTGGAATTGAATGAATTGACATGTACAGGAACCACTGAATTAAGCAAACCAAGGCTAATACATCTTTAATTACAAAACATCTGTAGTGCGGCTGGTAAAACCAATTGCATAAACCTTATTATATGCGTTTAATCTGTAATCACAGGAACATCCTTATGAGACAAAAAGTAAAGTGACCAGTAGATTTCTACATTGGATCATGTTTGACCTTATCACGCAGGTGTCTATTTAACCCATAATTATTATTGTATGTGCGTATAAAGTTTCGCTTGGCTACAACTAGAGTACGAGTCGTTTCGCATCTTCCAATCTAGGCGATACAGAATCCATGAAACAGTTCACGTTGGCACTTCTAGGAATCTGTTGTAAAAACTCGGATGCAGATCGGCATTTACAGAGAAACAGCTGTATGAATAACAGTGCCACATATACAGTGGAGCTTACTAAAGTAAGACAGAGAAAGGAGAACTCACTTTCACCTTCACATGCTACTTTACGGCAAAGTGAAAGGAAATTATCTTTTCTCTACCTTACTTTAGTAAACTCCACTGTATTTGGTGACAAACAGACAAATATGACAGATTGACAGACAAACAGGTATGATGATTAGAATATTCTTCTACAACAGAAGCAATCAACAAGCAATAAAGCTACATATAGTAGGATTTGGCTAATAAAGGGGCATGAGAACTATTTAAATGATATTGAAGAAAAAGTATTATTTTTATAAACAAATATAGTTTATATATATTTAACCCAGTGTAACGCTTTCGAAATAAAAATACCTGTTCCACAAACCACTGGACAAATCTAGTATTTTATGAGATTTTTTTTTGAAGCATAGTATAGTACAACCAAATCAATTATTGAAATTTATTTCTAAATTTGAATAAACATGTTCTGTTTCCTGTGTACATATTCATTTTAATATTAACTGGTTATGCTTGGTAGACGCAAATCACCATCTACAGAATGGACAATGTGCATATAAGATTAGGAATAATTTCCTGCTATATACAACTCTTCAAGTAGTTGCACAAACCGACGGAAAATATTGTTTTATGTATGGAACTGTGACCTACTAAAAGGCTTATTGGAGCACATAGTTAAAGAAATTAACATTAAAGTACCAACCAGTAATTTCTCTTGCATATGAAAAACACGTCGCTTTGTTTTAATTAACATTGAGGTAAATTAGACAAAAACGAAATAGACCGACCGTCTTCCTCAATTTCTCTTGATTTATCATAATTACGCCATTCTATTGCTCCTATGTACTAATTACATACTATTAGGTACAACATCAATCTATCATATTGACGAACTGGAATATGCTGTCATCAATATCAATTTCTGAAAATTAAGACAGGAAGTGATCTCAATATTTTGCTAGAGATAATAGTACGACAACTATTGTTACCAAATAAAATATACTAGAATAATAATAATATGGTTGAAATTAACATGGCAAACAACTGTTGTTTATTACACAAGAGATGATGCTAATAAATGTACTACGTAGTTAGATTGATATACTAGAAACATTTGTTAAAAATTTGGAACAATTATTACCACGAAGAAGAGTAAGTGACAATGTTTACCACAAAAAAAAAACCGAAGAAATGATAACAATAGGAATTTAGTGTATCTTCATATAATTTTTTCTCAGTAAATTATGAATTTTTTAGCGGTATAGTCAAGGTTACTATAACTACTTTTCTTTTTGAAAAACATAATTTTTGAATGAATAACATCCAAAACCTGTAAATATTCAAAAAATTGAATATGTTTGAAAAGACGACCTCTACCAGTCTAAAGTTTATATTATAATAATTTTTAAATATAAATCTGCCTCTTCGAATTTATTCATTTAGTCGGAGTAGATTTTAATTTTCTTCTTCTTTAGAAAACGGACATAAACAGTAAATCTCAGGTGTTGTCTGCATCTAGCTATCAAAAATTAAATTTTGGTACAAAAATGAAGTAAGACTTAACATCTTTAAGTCGCTTTTTTGATATTAACTACCCGAGTTTTCAATCCTTTCTAATCAAAACTAGGTCATCAAAGTTGTTTCTCATTAGACATAAATCTGATTGGGATACGTTTCTTTAACTCCCTGTGTCTAGTCGATTAGACATAAACTATATAGATGGAAACTTTATCGCGATTTCCCTACACATATTATAAACAATTGTGTGAAAAGAATTCATTAGATACAAAATTTATATGTAAGCATTGTGTATAACAAATTAGATATATAAGATTAGGCATGGGTCAATTTATTCAAACTCTAGCGTATTGAGTAGTTTAACAATATGGCTAATTTCACGACAGTTTGATTGGCACACAATGAACTTTGACATTATATTACACAATTTCAGTAATACAAAAAAAAATTTAACTCTGGTAACTTTTAAGAAAATATTGTTACATGCTGCACTGGAAACTTGCAATTTTTTGGCAAAACATACTGGGGTTTTATCTGGTTCAAAGAATTTTTGCAGCAGAAAGAAATTTCTCCAATGACTTCTGCTTTATTGTCGCATCGGGTTTGGCTGCAAGTTTTTGATGCCGTGTAAAATGCTGAATTAACATAACACTTGTTAGCACATTTAACAAATACACAATCTAGACCCACATTTTTCAAAATTTGTTTTTCCTTCGATGCTAGTAAATATGCTTTGCTTTCTCCAAACATTAGGACGGATCCAATCACGTTAACATGAGAACGGTGCTTCAAATTTTTAATTAGAGAAGATCCAAAATCCTTTGCTGAACTTAAGGGGATTTGGTTTTCAAATTGTGTAAGTTTAAGCAAATTATTAAGCCTATTCTTTATTTGTATGTCCACATACACTGTCTCATTAAACTGATTTGACAAAACAACGTTGTAGTTTCTAAATGAAACATTGAGTATTGAAAAAGAGGTCCCCAATTACGAACACATAAGGCAGCATGAAGTAACGACTGGTTGTTGAAGATGAAAAATTCACGTCCGTATAATTTTTCCACTTCATCCACAAATTCTGTTAAAAGTTTTGAAGGTTATCCAATTTCCGAAACAGTAACAATCGTCCCATTTGGAAGAATTATGGCTATTACAATATGGACCGCTCAAGTCTTTGAGTGGTCCTACCAGTAAGGAATGAAGCTTCCTAATAGTTATGAATATATTTTGTATTTCTTTTGTAAATTTTATAAAAATATGTATTCTCTATTGTAATAGATTTCAACAGTGCCAGTCACTAAAAAAGTTTGAATTGCCGAAATCGTTTAAGTAATTGAAACTGACAAAAATGTGAATACAAGTGAGGAGATATGTTAAAGAGAAAATTGACTGATGAAACAAAACGAGCTGATAATTTAACNTAATATGTATTCTCTATTGTAATAGATTTCAACAGTGCCAGTCACAAAAAAAGTTTGAATTGCCGAAATCGTTTAAGTAATTGAAACTGACAAAAATGTGAATACAACTGAGGAGATATGTTAAAGAGAAAATTGACTGATGAAACAAAACGAGCTGATAATTTAACTGGTATTTTATTCCCAATATTGACATTGCCAAATATTTAGTTTAACTAATTAATTGAATGTTAACTTATTTTAGCTGAGAATTTGAAATTGAAAGCTCAAGCGCAGTTTCTCAAACCCTACATCGACAGCAATGCATGTTTGGTAGACATTGGAAAAGGAGTTAAATTAAGTAGCGAATATTTGGCCTCAATTAAGGCTTCCTCTTTAAAAGTAAAGGCTTTTGCAAGAAGCTTGTTCAAGAAACTATTTGAAGTAGATGAAGTAGTTGGTTACTCTTTAATGGAAAAAAATGTTTAACACCAAGGATCGCCAAGTTAAGCCATCGCCAGTTGAGCCATAGATTCTAAACGCCATGATGCTATTATCGGTTATTAATTTATAGCTCAAGGTTATAAAAATTGACGTCCAAATTGAATTTTTAGACTACTCGCTAAAGGCATTTGGTAAGCAGCCTGAACCTGAATCTTATGCCTTGTCAATGAAGGATATCAAAAAACTTTGTCATGGCTCATTTGTGAAATTTCTGAGGAAGTCCAGGACACAGAAGCTCATGTAGTGGCCATGAATGGAGAAGCTAATTAGTATGACTTCCTGTCATGTATGAAGATTTATTTTATGCTGAACAAATAAAATATAGTGACAGAAAATGTTAAGTCCAGTTAATTTCATCACAATATCAGTCTCAGGAGCTGTGGAGTGGTCGGTAAGAATTTGGACTTAAAAGTAAGAGATGGTGAGTTCGAACGCAGTCAAGAGCATTGAAAAAAGTAAGATGCTATGATGTAGTGCAAAGTGAATTTTTTTTTTCTTAATTTCTGCTAGCCCACTATTTATAATTGATTGTATATACCCAAATATACAATGGATTGTCCAAGTTTAATTATTTCTAAACGGTTAGATATAGTGTTTTTGCGCTGAATTCTCCCTTTCTGTTCTTTTGTATCTAATGAATTGAATATAATATTCCGCCATAATTTGAAACAATCATTCAGACATAGTGTTAGACATAATCCATGTCTAATTTGAAAACTCGGGTATGCATTTTATAAGAAATTCTAGGTACAAACTTGCATAACTTATATTGCAAAAGCTAAAAAAGATGTATATGATCATCAATGATGACAAAATTATTTGATACATTGACATTAATGAGTTGAAAATTTAAAGTTGTTACCAATGTATAACTGTGAATGTAACCAAAGTGATATAAATTTATCAAAACTGATATATTAGGTGGGGCAAATAGTTGCCAGTAAGTGTTCTACAAAAATAAAACTTTTTGATAACACTAACAGACACTGTACTGTTTCAATTCACACTTCAAATTAATAATTAACATATGGCTAAAGCTATTTCCTTTTTCAACAAACATTTAGACCTATCGGTATGTGATACAGGGATAACTCTAATTAATTTTGATTTATATTAAATCAAAATTTTGAAATTGTCAATAAGTTTAAAGCTAATTTATTATTGTAAATTAAATTGTAAACTAAAGCAAATAATAGTGATAAACGGAGAGAGAAAATTCTTTAGTAGCTAAAGTGTAAAATTCTAATCGAAATTCGTTCCGAATATTTACAAGTGTCATGCCTCAATGATAGATAGACGTTATAAAAATGTTTGGCATGATTTGATGCTTGCTGTTACATGATATTGTTGGATGAGAATAAATAGTCATTTTTTTAATCAGATTACTATTGTATGATTCTATAACATTCAAAGTGTTGGGAGATGTAGATGAACCATAAAGTACACAAAATTTCTAAAAGTTGCCGACATTCTTCCAAAGCCGAATAAATTGTTTGACAAATAACATAAAATCATATATAAAAACTCTAAAACTTTCGTGTCACCAAATAACTAAGTAAAATAAAATGCCGATGTATTGCCAATAGGTCACATACATTATGATGAAATACAGCATAGTTTTGCATCTGAAGAGTATTATCTTAATAAGTCTTCATAATTTAACATTAAAGGACTTATTTTAATTAAAACATTGTAAAACTACAGTTCCACAAAATATCTTAAGACGGACAGAAGAGATTTTTGGCACATGTCACAAGTTTTGAAAACATCACCTCCAAAATTAAGGTCATATTTCACAGAAAACAAAACAAAATATTATTTTTTAAAGAAATTTTCTTTCTCTAAGGAATTAATTCTGTTGTTCAAATTCTTTAGTTCTGAGGCAGATAAACATTATTTATTGAGAGTCTTTTTTATTGCGAAGGATATGTTCAAAAGTCTCCCTTTGGTCGGAGAGTTTATGTCGGATATTGTATGTTAGGTTAGTCAAACTTAAGTATAGCATTTGTCCAAAACAAAACATAACTGAACTATACACAACACATACAACAAAATTTGAATNGTTCAAATTCTTTAGTTCTGAGGCAGATAAACATTATTTATTGAGAGTCTTTTTTATTGCGAAGGATATGTTCAAAAGTCTCCCTTTGGTCTTAAGAGTTTATGTCGGATATTGTATGTTAGGTTAGTCAAACTTAAGTATAGCATTTGTCCAAAACAAAACATAACTGAACTATACACAACACATACAACAAAATTTGAATCTATCAACTTGTAAATTTATCTCATATCATAGAATTATATAATTTTAAATATTCAGCGTATAATTAATGTGTGAAATACTAAATAGTTTGGTGGGGCTAGCCTATCACTAATTTTTTTAAATTAATTTTTTTTAAATTAATTTAAAAAATTAATATGTGTTCTGTAATTTGCGGAAGAGTACAAACGAAAGGGTGTTCATAATTTAAAAGTTATATATACATTTTACTTATATAATACCAACCAACTGTATATAATTTGAAGAAAATATGAATGAAAAATAACAGGAAGATAATATAACCACAAAACTTTTTATTCTAGACATACAATAGGTATAATTCTTTGTAGTTTTATGACAATTGAAATGAGTGATGATGATTAAGTCTGACATCCACACACCTTTTTTGTAACAAAATTTAATAAACATGGTAAATGGAGAGCGTTCAGTTATAAAAACTAAAAATTTTATAATACAGTGTGTCCTATATTTTTACTTATTGTATAAATTTTGCTATCATTTTAACTATTTTAACGTTATCGTAGGTTATTTTTAAACTATAAGCATCANCACACCTTTTTTGTAACAAAATTTAATAAACATGGTAAATGGAGAGAGTTCAGTTATAAAAACTAAAAATTTTATATATATATATACAGTGTGTCCTATATTTTTACTTATTGTATAAATTTTGCTATCATTTTAACTATTTTAACGTTATCGTAGGTTATTTTTAAACTATAAGCATCAACTAAATTATAGCTAATTTTTATCTAGGATCATATAAAGCGTGGTTCATAGTATACTTCGGGTTTTCAATATTTGTATTTATCGAGTTGTTATTTGGTATATTATATTGTATATTGTAGTCTGAATGAAAAATTAACTAACAAGATTAATTATTTGATACAATGTCAAAAGTCAAGGCTTACTGTCACTAAGGTAAATTCATAATCAAATTAAAAATTTTGAATTTACCATTTCAAGTGGCAATAAAAAATTCTTGACAACAAATACTGAATGAGTTATTTTTTACACATTAGTTTCGGCATTTTGAAAAATCCTGAAATCTGAAATATATTGTGTGAATTGTTCCTTATAGAACTGTAATTTTGGATAATATAGGAAATTTTTCACCTATATGATCCTATGGATCCCTATAGTCACCAATATGACTGACTGTCATATAACAAAATATTTTTCTTGAATATAGATGCCAGTGAATTTTTTTCTCTATAAAGTTTAAATTAATCATTATTTCCAAAAAAAAATATTCAATTTCTATTTTAAATTTATAAATGCTCTTTACCGTTTTCATATATATGATCTTGATAAAGATGATTTTATGAAATAGCTGAATATCCTAAACTATTCTATAGTTCATTATTTTATAATCATAAACCAACGTTTCACACAGAGTGGAATAGAAAAGTACTTCTGCCAATTGCAATGTTAATTTCTAAATTTTACATTAAATCATAAATTTTTCATACAAATAATTCATCTGACAATTGTCACATCATTATTCCTTCTAGTTATTTAGCTTTTCAATGAGACAGTATAGAAACACAAATGTTAATTTAATCAAGAGCTACAAATTTCCAAAAGTTTAAACTAACTCATTTAATTAGGCTGTCTATTAGTATAAATCCAGAAGTCGAGTTTTTCATAAACTTGATATGTTAAAAACAGTAAAATTTTTAAATAATCATTTTTCAAGGAATTAGTTTCAAGATTTATAAAATTTACTACTTATTCCTGTTTTTACATAATTTTACGTATTATTCTACTTTTTTATACAAATTTTTTTCGTTTGGTTGGTTGGTACTCCCTGTGTATATTTTTAATTCAATATTAGCTAAAAACCCCAACATGTTAGCTTTTACCTAATCGGTTAATTATTATTACTTCTAAAGTTTCAACCATTCGAATTACCTTGAAATTAACCAAAGCCGTGCGCTTTTCAAAATTAATGCGCTAATCCTAAGGTAAACAATTGTAAACAGGTTCTCACATTTGTAAAAATGACAGGAATGCCCAATTTAGTTTATAGTCGTGGTTATGAATCATGTAAAGACTCAATGTCAAGAACATTAGAAATTAATGTAGAATTAAGCTAAATCTTTTAGTCATGACTGTAGAAATAAGCTATTGTTGGGGATTTGCATGATCGAGTTGATGTGCTATTTAAAAAAAAAATTTTTTTTTTCAACAATAGGAACAAGAGAAGGTTGTAATATAGCATAACATCCTAGTCTATTTCCGTGTCTCTGACACATGTCAAAATAGGGTGGGTGGGCTGGAAATTTTTTTATAAAATCTATTGTAACTCATAAATTCAAATCAAGGTAGTTCTTCAAAGCATAGGAGATCAAGTGTATTCACATAATATTTCTTTATAGGTAGAATCTTCTATAAAATATCATAAGGNAAAAATGACAGGAATGCCCAATTTAGTTTATAGTCGTGGTTATGAATCATGTAAAGACTCAATGTCAAGAACATTAGAAATTAATGTAGAATTAAGCTAAATCTTTTAGTCATGACTGTAGAAATAAGCTATTGTTGAGGATTTGCATGATCGAGTTGATGTGCTATTTAAAAAAAAAAATTTTTTTTTTTCAACAATAGGAACAAGAGAAGGTTGTAATATAGCATAACATCCTAGTCTATTTCCGTGTCTCTGACACATGTCAAAATAGGGTGGGTGGGCTGGAAATTTTTTTATAAAATCTATTGTAACTCATAAATTCAAATCAAGGTAGTTCTTCAAAGCATAGGAGATCAAGTGTATTCACATAATATTTCTTTATAGGTAGAATCTTCTATAAAATATCATAAGTAGTAGTGATAACAATAGAATTTATAAAAAAAATTATGGTAACTAGCTCAATATTTGTTAATTTATAGCATGCATAGTCTCGTCTCATCACTAAAACTGTCTCAAAATTAAATCTACTTTTTGAACCAGAATGTACCGCCGNAGGTAGTAGAGTGATAACAATAGAATTTATAAAAAAAATTATGGTAACTAGCTCAATATTTGTTAATTTATAGCATGCATAGTCTCGTCTCATCACTAAAACTGTCTCAAAATTAAATCTACTTTTTGAACCAGAATGTACCGCCGTGAATTATAATGATGTGATATTCAAATTTTTAGTGAATTTCTTAATACTCACACATGTTTCCTTTACCTAATATATTTGAAGAAGTAAAAAATAGATAACAAATATACATCAAGGAGGCAATTACCTTGCTATTGTATAATTAATTTTAGTTCAATTTTTCTCATTTTTAAACACATTTTTTATCTTGGAACATAAAATTTTTTTGAATATTAGGAGTTACCTGAAACATGTTCATTGAGTGATTATATTAGAATTAGGTAACCTTGTTCTTGGATTATAGATAAGATAAGTGCAAAGAAAACACTATTTTACGTAAAACTGACTACGTAATTTCAAGCGTCATTAGATAAACAGGCTATGCTAACCATAAGATGTTGGGGTTATACATTTAAATTTTTTTTCAGAAGAGGTGCTAATAATACACTGTTTTGGTTAAGAAATCAATGAATTTGAATCAATTTATATACAATTATTATTTCTAGTCATACAAATCCAATGTTACAGGATAAGTGCTAATAAGACACTCTCGTATTTTTAATGTGTCGGTAGTACTTCCAAACATTCTTTAGCTAAACTTATATTATTGATGGAAAATTTATTTTGGTTGAAGTGCGTCTTTGGACCTTCTTCTATCAAAGGTGCTAATTAGACTGCTTTCTTCCATTTGATCTATTTTTACAATAATTTTGATTTATTCATTTGTTGACCCTCTGCTTGCGGTTGTCATGCGTTGCTATCAATTAAAAAAAAAATTGGTTGTAGAGGTCTCGCTGAAAGTGATGAGCAAGATTTGTCATGTGAAACATGAAAAACCATAGTCGTCATCTAAATTTTGTTCTATTTTCNTGAAAGTGATGAGCAAGATTTGTCATGTGAAACATGAAAAACCATAGTCGTCATCTAAATTTTGTTCTATTTTCTGTAAATCCGCTCTATGTGCGCAATGTTCCAATCCCTATTTTTTATCACAGTAGAAGTGAGCCCAGTTTAAAAATTGGCTCAATGTTACACCACATGTGTGACTTTTTCTTGGTAAATATTTGAACATGAATGACGCGATTCTCTTTTCCTTGGACCACTGGACACTATGTCCCAAAAAAATACGTTCCTAACATATCGTCTTTGAAAATAGCTCTGGTGAACCAACAGGCTTGAGCCGAGAAAAAATTTTAAGACATATATGGTTGATGAATCGCGTGAACTCTATAATTGATACATTGATACTTTTCAGGATCATGCGTGTTGGGTCACCTACCAGCCCCATTTTTGAGAGACTAAATAACTAAGCCAAGGAATTTGTTGAAGCCTACTGTGTTTGTCCAGGTTCCATAAACCTCAACTGCTCAGAAAGTATAAGCAGTTGAGCACCGGCAAAAAAAATTCATAAATTCGCAAAAGTTTGATCATTGTCGTGTGCTCTGTCGATGGAAAAAATTTATGAAGGAATTTTATTTCAACGTGGAAAAAAACGGTATTGAGTTAATGAGCACTTTTTGCTGNTGGAAAAAATTTATGAAGGAATTTTATTTCAACGTGGAAAAAAACGGTATTGAGTTAATGAGCACTTTTTGCTGATATGTAATTTTCAACTTTAAAACATTCTATACATATTAAACATCTAAGGCTTCACAAATTGTCTTACTCTTTTTGTCTCAACTTTTTCCTCATCATTTTATCCTTGGTTGAGAAGAGGAAAACTAAACTTATCGTTCACTGTTACTCAACAACCAAATTCATTTCTTGCAATCGAGTTGCTCGCTCACTGAAGTTGACTCAAATAATTGATATCTTATTTCTTTGAATTTTGGCTACATGGTTACCAGGGTCTGCTTAGATGGTTTTAACAGATGTTGACTCACCTGTCAAATTTTTATTTTACTAGTTCATTTCGTTACCTTATTCACTTTTGTCAAGGGTTGAGTTAAGCTCAACTCCTTGAGTTAGCTTTTTGTTGAAACATCCTCTACAACTTTTAGATTATAGAGAAAGTCACTTTCTGTAAAAATTATTTCCAAGGAATTTAGTTAGAAATTGAGCACCCATAACTGGAAATATTGTTGAAATTTTGGAATGGAACGTTTTGGAATAAAGCGCTGTCACATTTGAGATTTGAATACTAGTTTCATGTCATGTGTTTAGTTCAAACTACACTACTTATTACAAATTTGTTGATACGCGCTCAATTATNTTGGAATGGAACGTTTACTACAAACGCCTAAATTATCTTAGTTTTTATAAAAACCAGTTATCTGAACAAGATGGGATAAAAGCAAATTCAAAACGGAGACTAATTATTGAGCATAAGGTAGATCGAACCTGTNCCAGTTATCTGAACAAGATGGGATAAAAGCAAATTCAAAACGGAGACTAATTATTGAGCATAAGGTAGATCGAAGACTGTCTTTCACTATCATCTGTGAGACCAGTCGGAGTTAATAGGGTTTATGAAATTTATAAAAAGTAAGAGTTTACAGTTCCTTTATAAAGTATCTGTTAAAAAGTTCATAAAATTTATGACTAGTATGAATACAAGTGATGTCATTAGGATTGTTTCGTGTGCTCAAAACAATAGATTAAAAATACTCCCTCATGACAAAGGGCAAAATTTCTGAACAAAGAATTTTTTTGAGAATATAAGCTTTTTGCCTTGATAGCTCTTCAATTACTTAAAAATTTAGTACAAACAAATATATAAACAACTCATCATGATGTTCAAAAATTCAATAAAATTTATAAAATTTGAAGATGATTATAACTGAAAACTGTGTAAGATTTATACACTAATCCAAAAATTCAGGTGTCAACTTGTAACTATCAAATTTGAGATTTCTCAGAAAAAGTGTGGAATATAATNTTTGAAGATGATTATAACTGAAAACTGTGTAAGATTTATACACTAATCCAAAAATTCAGGTGTCAACTTGTAACCATCAAATTTGAGATTTCTCAGAAAAAGTGTGGAATATAATTTTTTACTCCACAGCCCGATTCCAAGCGGGGAAAAACCTTAACCCTAAATTTGTCAATAATTACTGTTTGACAATACGTCAAATAAAAGAGAACAGGTATTAAACAATTACCATCAAGTACGATTTGTCAGTAAGAAATGAATAATCGTCATGATAATGTTGCTGCATGCAGTTTAGTTATAGTCATTGCAAAGTACCCATAGTTATATTTTATTTACAAAAAAATACAAATCTAAATGATTATGATGGAATAAAATTTACAAAGCAATAATTTTTATGACAAAAACAAATCGCATAAGAAAAAGTAACTAGTCAAACTTCTCACTAGANGTTGCTGCATGCAGTTTAGTTATAGTCATTGCAAAGTACCCATAGTTATATTTTATTTACAAAAAAATACAAATTTAAATGATTATGATGGAATAAAATTTACAAAGCAATAATTTTTATGACAAAATCAAATCGCATAAGAAAAAGTAACTAGTCAAACTTCTCACTAGAAAAAAATATTTTTTTTAATTCAACGATGATTGTTTGGAATACCCCCTCATAAAAATTCCAATTAAGCAATTCCCATTGGGTGATCAAATTAAGGAGTATAGTTTTCCACTCGTCTAACTAGCAACATCAAAACTCTACTTGCAAAATAATTTTTTTGGTAAATGCATGTATTCAATTATTTACATCACATTAAATTGTTGAGAAAGCTGTGACATCTGCCTAGTTATAGTATAATTTTGGAAATTTTTCCATCGCCTGATTCGATCGTTTTGGGATTTTTTTTTATTATTATGAAAAAATTATGTTGTTTTGCATAACAATATGTAGTTGACCTTGAAAAGTGACAGCAATGTCGATACAATATGAGCACTGACAAACCACTTGCACTCATCCCAATTTTTGATAAACTTTACACTTCAGCTGGATTTTATCACACGGTCATATCTTTCCCTCATATTTAATGAGTGTAGACAACTAAAAACCATAAAATTAAAAAAAAAATTTTAATTTTTTGCCTAATAACGCCCCCACTGTGTACGAATACAGAATTTTTTTTAGGGAACATCCATAAATTACGCCATCCCTTTGGTAGGTGTGCCTGTTCGAATTGAAACGGCGACTTTTGGCGTCATTGGAGGGTGGATCAGTTGGCCTCAACATATTTTTTTGTTTAATTTTTCAATAGAATTATATTTATTTTTGAGTGTAAGGAAAAACCATTCTTGGAAAAAAATGTACCATTTCAAATCTCAATCCTTTCATTTAATCAATTTGTGAGATTTTTTGACTACTAATAGTAAAAAGGTCTCAAATCAAATATCTCTATTGATGCAAATAAATTTTTGGTTGCAATTTTTTATTCTGTTGTTGATTGTGATCATCTAGTCACTGCAAATCTTCGCAAATTAAAAAAATAATGAATTCAAAGCAACAAGTTTTGTTAAGGTAAGGGGCGTTATTGGAAAAAATACGTAAAGCGGCTTGAATTACGAAGTCGGTAATCCAACCGTCCTTGACCTGTGTCTTTTGCATACCAATTTTGACCTATAAACACATCAATACGGACTCATTTAAGCATAGCTGAGTCAATGTCATGCCCAAAACCTTGCAAAGTTATGAGTAAATCAATTATGGCTCTTTGGTTACATTTGCAATAGTTTGTGTTCATTTAATTGTTTTAATGTTGTTTTAATGTTTCATGTTGTTTTAATGAAACTTTGTGGCATTACATGCTGAGTTTCAAAAGAAAATGAAATTCAAATGAACATTCGATTTTGATGCACTTGGCGTCATCAATCCAGGTGTTAGGGTGGGTTAACAACTGTTGACAAAATGACTACATTTGATTTAGTGGTTGACATGGGCGCAAATTGATAATTTTCGTGCTGATGTCATTATTGGATACTCCTTCATCTGATGATATGATGGCGATGGACGATGTGAAATGAGGCTTAACAGACAAGCAAAAAAAAGTCTAGAAATAGACACGCGAAAACAAGGGAATAGATTATACAGTTTAATCTTAACTAGTAACTAACATTATTGAGTGTATTTAAAGTTTTGAAAGTACGTTGATCCCAATTAACCAACTCATTTTCGTATGAGAACTATATATTCTGAAAACTGATTGAACAATTAAGTTTCATTGTATACATATATTCATATTCTCCAGTTAAAACAATAATTTCTCATTCAAACTTGTTTGTAGTCTACTACTTAAGTGAAAGGAAGTGATACTTTATCGTTAAATATTCTCAACACATCTAAATATTGTAATGTTGCAGACTCAATTCAATGATAATATCATACTATTCGACTCAACTTTGTCGACAGCTATGCATAGTAGGTGTAAAAACTAGAAAAACAACAAAATTTTCCCGCTTATATCCTAAAAATTAGTACCTAGTGTAGTTTTTGAGTAAGCTTGCTTCCACTAATAATATGGTCATTCTCAATATAATGAGCAGTGAGCGGAAATTAAAAAATATAATGTAGCATTGTGTCGAGTCCTGAAGCATATGTATTATGTGAAGACCGATAGATTCAACACTGAATATTTTATAAGTACAACAGAAAATATTGATAAAATATTAAATACATATTTGGAAGTAATGAGTTCAGCTCAATTTATAACAATCAAGAATTTGCGATATTATACTAATCATTATGTTTTCCAGTAAATAACTATAAGACGCAAATACTACTCATGGTATAAACCGGAAACTTCCAAACCACAAAACTATTTCTTAAAAAAAAATATACTTTAGTATTAAAACCTATCAATTAAGAAGAAGAAATCTAATTATTCTTAATGTCACAGATTATTTTAATTAGGCAAATTTTTAAACAATCTGGACAGAATACATAAGTATCCCTACGTATCGTAATATGATGCACGAGTGTAAAGGAGTCATGTGAGAAAATCATAGCACAATGGAAATTTGAATTTGCAAGCAACAAAACCTTAGTATTAACGTGAAGAGAAAATGACCTTGAATTAATATTTCTGTATTTGAATCTAAAATTTTGCACTAAAGCATAAATTTTTGCTAAAAAACTAGTATCCTTACTTTAAAGGTTATTAGAAAAGGGTAGATGATTCTTGTATTATGAATAATCAATTGTATAGGAATAAGATAGTCAATTGTAGTAACCTTACAGGTCACGATAATGATTTTTATAGATGTACTATAATAGTTTGAGTAATGTGCAGACAACTTATTACGTAACAAAATTGGTGAGATTTTATAAAAAAAATTGTTGTCTTTCAATTCGACTGTATAAGAAAATAGTTATTATAGTGCCGAAGGTCTATCAAAACCAATCACTGACCATAATTTCAACAACGAATCATCAAACATGCTAATTTAAGTGCAATATTTCAAATCTTCATCATACAAAACAATCAAACGGTTTCTTTTTGTGCATGTAGAAAATTGTTTTTTGAGACTTTTGTTATGGTACCATCCCATTACATTGCCTGAGGCTAAATATATCATCTCAGGGCTTATGTTGAGTGTTAATTACACTTTCTACGTAATTAGCTTTTGCAGAGTCATACGCTATACAAATCTTAATGTTTTTGCACGATTACTAATTATTTTCAATGTAAACTTTTAATGCTAACTTGTGTGCTTGTTCTATTTCAAACGCAGTGTATGTAAGAAAATACATACAACGTTTCAAATGTAAGTCATACACTTCAGGCAATAATTTGTTTGAAGCAATACATTCAAATCAAGAGGGATTATATTTATTCATTAGTACAAAATTGATGATGATTAGTGTACCAGTCTATTTTTGTTGCTTAATTTTATATCTTCCTTCGCAAATACTATTTTTATTTGAATATGTATAAAAACTACAACCAAATCTATCTCTATTCCATTATAATTTTGAAAATAAACAGTTCTGAAAAAATTTTAGCGCATGATCTTTTAATAATAAAGCAGTGCACCTATCAATTTTAATTTGTATCTTCGCAACTAAACTTTTGTGAAATTAGGGGTTAAAAATTTATGAAACTTAGCATACATACAAAGAATCATATCCGTGGGAGCATTATAATATAAACAAAGCTTTTTTAAAGTTTTTTTCAAATATGAAACAGTTAATGCACTGTCTCAAGGCAATCATAGCTAATATTTTCAAAGAAAATCACAAAATATCTTCTTCTGATTCTACAAATTGAATTCTTTTTGTGTCTCATACTATAGCATTAAGTAAGCATTATAAAATGTTTTAACACTTAACCCAGAAAAAGATCTAGTCACTGAGAAGTGTTAATTGGAAAGGAAAATTTAGAAATCCAACACGAGTCTTATGAACACTATTTGAGTGTCACAGTTATGGCAAGAATTTACTGATATTATAACTGGAAATCAAATATTCCACAAATTATATAAAATTTTATTATTATTTATATATTTATATTAAAATTATTTAATAAAAATCTATTGCCAATACATCTAGCTTTTCCACTTTGGTCTTATAACCAGGGTATTTGTATGTATATATTGCCAACATGCATGCATTTGTTGCAATAAATACTTGCTCAATAAATCTACTCCTTTATATATTTAAATTTTGTTATAAAAAGGGTGTCAAAGTGTGGTGGACAGCCGAAGGATCAAACAGACGAAAAAATAATAAAATTTATAACCCTCTCTACCAATAATATTCGTGGTAAATAAATTATTCTGACTGCAAAAGATAACACAATAGTAATTGTTTTAATGTAAAAATAATGCAATATCCAATATAAAGAGATAAGCAAACTGATATATATGATAGTTTTCATTCTTATGTAATTATAAACCTTATTCATAATTTCTAAGGTGGGCATTTTACCCATCATGTAACAATAATAATAATTAAATGCATTATTATAATTGACATCTCCTAACAAAAATCCCAATCACTTTCTATCTTCATTCGGTAATAAAAAACATTTATGTTAAAATGTAAAATCTCATTTTCTGTTACTTAGATAAAAAGATATAAACTTCAATTTTACAAAAAAAAAAACGAAAAAAAAACATTGCAAAAAGAATTTGCAACAATTGGGAAGTGACAGGTATGTTATGAAATGTAGGTAAAGAAAACTAAAAGTTGATTTTCCTGATCCGAATAGTTTGTATTTAAACTGGTTGATTACTCATTTCTATTTTACTGACTAAATAATAATCCTGTTTTTATGTTCATTCAAAATATACCACGTAAGTGTCATCACGTAATCACGATGTTAGATCATAGACTTAAGCAGGGAATTAAGAATTGAGAATTGCATTAGTCATTCCTAACAAAAGCATTTAAACATCTTATATTATTAAGAAAAATTAAATATTATGAAACACTAATCTAGTCTTCTTCTCAATGCACTATATACAATATAGTTTTTTTTTTACTTTTAGACCTAAATACCTAAAAATTGTGGTTGTGAGATATTGTGAGAACAATTAAAAACTTTATATTCCATTGTTCTCAAAAATCTCAAAAAATCTCATCAAATGTAATGCTTAAAGTAGAAATTCGTAAATTTCAACTCATGCATCAAATTTGTTTTCACAAATTAAAAAAAAATATTTTCATTTAGTTATTATAAAAAAAAATACTTAAAATGGAATAAAAATTTTATTTTCATAGTTACGAAAATAACACAAATTTTTATGATTCTTACTTCCCAGCATGGTTTAAAATTGATGTACAGTATATATATATTTTGTATTTTATGTAATACTTGCAAGTTAATTGTTAGAGAAAGCTAGCCACCAACAGTATAAAAAAATGATGGAATTTTTTTTAAGCAGGTGAGACAAAATTTTCTAACCTGATGGACTAAGAATATTAGGTACTTTTCTTAACATACCTCAGTACGACTACAACATGAGAATTCTAATTTGACCTCTCAAACTTTTTCTTTTGCCCTTGTAGTTTTAAATTCATATGAAAAATTCTTCTTACTAAATCCATGGTGATGATTAATATGAGAGAATAGCTCGTTGGATTTTTATACACTGACAGAGTCATTATCATAATTATTTATGAGAAAATATAACAACCCTGATGAAAAATAGTAAAAAAAAAGTTGTGTTACCGGAAGTGAAGATGAGCCAGCGGACCCACTATCAGAAATATGTGATGTCCCATCTTCATCGCTCTGATGATGTGCCATAGTTCCCATTGTTTCTTCGACCGTTGCAGAAATTGGTCCATCACCATTCAACAGTAGAGTTTCTGGCGCATGCTCCAATGAGCTAGTGTCACTCTCACTTCGTATTGGAGTCTTCAAATAAATCACATTTGGCATTGTCCCTGTGATAACAATATTTCGTACTTTGTAGTACTCTTCTGCCTTGTCATCAACAACGAGTAGTTTCGTTTCATTTGGAACTGCCTTGATTCGTTGAACAACTTGTTTATGATTTTCATTAGAAATATTCGTTCCATTGACCTCAATGATTCGATCATGTGCCTTGAGTCCAGCCATTTCAGATGGAGAGTCTTTGTCAACTTTACCAATGTATTGACCAGGTTTAGTTTTTTCACCGTGTAAATTGAATCCATAACCATCAAAATCTGGCCACTGTAAAAAATTTTACAACAATTAAGTCTTAAATTTTTCTACCTACTAAATAATTTTACTAAAATAAACTTTTGGGTTGTAAAATAAATTAAAAAATTATGAATAGCTGCCTGAAAATTTATATTTTTATAGTTGCGTTAATAAAATTATATATTTTAAAATATTGGAAACATTAAAAAAATCAATGTTTGGAAGCAATATAGAAAATTTTTAATGTTTTTGAATTCAACCAAACCTTATTTTTTTAAACGAAAATTTAAATAAAATAACACCAATTCCATCACGATAACTCAAACTGGAGTTGTATCTTGGAAATTGCATTACAAAAATAAATTTATAATTTCACCAATTTAACAACTCTTTTCATATTTTATTACTTTTTTTTATTAAAATGTTATATAAGAATCATAGAAAAATCTTTATATTTTTGTACAATCAAGCCAGAAATTTTTTGGAAACATCAAAAAGGAGTATTGTCACTATGTGACAATAATGTTCTTAAATTTGCTCTTGCATATCATGAATTTACAAAACTTGCAGATATTATGTACTTCTAGTTATTTCAATTGAAGCAAATTTATCAGATTAAAATTAAAAGTTAAAAAAAAATCAGAAATAACACACTGATAAAAACTACAGACATACCAAAATTTTTAGTTTGATAACCTCATTTTTATTAACTAGTAAAAGCAAACATTATCGCTTGACCGTTTAGTTTATAATTTTGTTCATTTCTAATTATTCTCGTACTGATAGGTTATTTTATTATAAGAAATTCTATACATACTCTACATTATTGAGTAAAAAAAATGGTACGAAAATTGTGGATAAAAATCTTTAAAAATTTTGTTCAATTATTATGCGCAGTATATATAAAACATTTAAAATATTCATATTAATTAGAAAATTTGATGTGTATTGAATTATTTATCTATTTGTAGACGTATATCTCACCTTGAGTAAGTGACAGAGTCTTGGTGCTGGAGCATCGTCTGGTATTTTGTCCATATTTCTAAAAATTTGTTTCAAAATATTCCTAATCACAGAAACGGATATGGAGATTTATTCTGGAGATTGTTGGCTGAGAAATGAATTTACTATGTAAGGACTAACTTCTCAAATGTAAAAGTTTACCTTGTTTTCTGGATAAAATGAAGTTTTGGAGTGAAGGGGGATATTGTTATTGCATAATGCGAGGGAGTAGAGTAGAATAGACCGAAAGATATGGAAAATTCAACAGGTAGTTTTAGTTTTATGTGAGGTGAGGGACAGGTGGGTAATGGATAAACANCGAGGGAGTAGAGTAGAATAGACCGAAAGATATGGAAAATTCAACAGGTAGTTTTAGTTTTATGTGAGGTGAGGAACAGGTGGGTAATGGATAAACAGAAACCTTACAAACGTACCGTAGCAATCCTACTCAACTACTCACTATACTATACAAAATACAATGGGAAAATAAACTCTAAAGTGTTTCTCTTTAACCATTTTTTATCACTGTAGATGAGCTAATGCAATAAACATTTCAATACGACTACCCTAAATCATTATAAAACAACCCCTAGTCTATATATTTCATTGATGAATAAAACAGAAAAACATTCAATGATGATTTATTGAAACCTCTATGACCTTGCTTATATATAATTTTCATTTTGGTGTTCACACATTTGACCCTCAAAACCTCCTGACCCTGTTTTTATTTGACCCTGGTACTTTGTGTATAGTATTTTTATATATTGCTCATTTGGAGAACCTTGTGACATATTCTAGGTAAGGGTAATTTGAAACTTATATATTCCATAATATTGTATTATGAGTTACATTATTCTATTATGAGTAAACTATAACAGGAGTATAAGGATTGTTGCGGACCTAATCAATAATTGGGATCTTTCATATCTAGCAACAACTGGGTGTATCTTACAAAGTAGCTAGATTAGTTACTACATTCGTTAACTATGAAGAATGTATAGAAACTTTTGGTGGTTTGTAAATTTAAGTATAGTACTCAGGTGGGGAAAAAAGTGAGAAGAATCGACTTTTTTTAAATTAGAGCTTGGAAGAAAATTTTGGTACTCAGGTCGAGGCAAAATCAGAGCAGAAACGTAAAAAAATTCTTCCAGGGAAGAAAAAGAACATTTTCTGCTCAGGAAGAACGACCCCCTTTTTCTGCCGAGCAAAAAGTGAGAAAAATAATCTCAAATCAAATTTTGGGGAATTAGAAACATTTTTTAATAGTTTTTCACAAGTTTCAAAAACGAGAATAACTTCTAGTTAAAATTTTTATTATTAATCTTTGAAAATTCAAAATTCAAAAATCAAAAACACACTAAATCATCATCCTCATCATCAGAACTGTTAATTTTCAAAAACTTTTTAAATTAGCAATGGACAGTGACANCATCCTCATCATCAGAACTGTTAATTTTCAAAAACTTTTTAAATTAGCAATGGACAGTGACAATTTATTAATCAGAACTCTTTCTTTGAAATCAATTTATTTAAAAATTAGTCACATGAAACTTTTTTTGCTCAGCCTTGACGTGAGTACCCTCTATTTTACGCTTGGCTTAAAGTGGGCAAAAATGACATTTTCAGCTCAACTTTTTTCCTACGTTTCTTCTCATCCTAGCCTGAAAATTTGTCACACTTTTTGCTCGGGTTTAATCCCCACCTGAGTACTATGCTTTAATGAGAGAATATTAGTATAATTTTATGATAACTACCATATAATCAATAAATCTCAGCTACGTATTGATTCATCACTGTTAATACTTCTGTTATCTATGGTGACAACTTTTTTGTAATCTTAGATACCAAATGTTTCTAGATTATATGTATACAGTTATAACCTATCATTTTTAATTGCAACTACAACAAAAATCTATAATTTCTGTATCAATGATTAAGTACGGTCTGCAGTAGATACCCATTTGTTTCATATTTTGNCAACAAAAATCTATAATTTCTGTATCAATGATTAAGTACGGTCTGCAGTAGATACCCATTTGTTTCATATTTTAGTTAACTTTCGATGGTATTACCATTGCTGTCGTATATTCTAACTTTTAACGACAGCAAAGTAGTTGTAGTATGGGACTGATATAGCAGTATGATATAAGTCAGTGTGTAAGTTCAGAAATATTCATATTGAAGAGAAAGATGATAAATTTTACAATTATCGCAGACAAAAAATTTGAAACAAGGTAATTACATACGAATTTTGAAGTCAAGTNCAACAAAAATCTATAATTTCTGTATCAATGATTAAGTACGGTCTGCAGTAGATACCCATTTGTTTCATATTTTGGTTAACTTTCGATGGTATTACCATTGCTGTCGTATATTCTAACTTTTAACGACAGCAAAGTAGTTCTAGTATGGGACTGATATAGCAGTATGATATAAGTCAGTGTGTAAGTTCAGAAATATTCATATTGAAGAGAATGATGATAAATTTTACAATTATCGCAGACAAAAAATTTGAAACAAGGTAATTACATACGAATTTTGAAGTCAAGTTTCAAGTTTCTTCTCATAATAAGATTTAAAAATGTATTTTACAACTTATGGAGCATATTGATACCAGAAAGTTTGATTACCACAAACCTACTATGCAATGTTGCTTTAAACGTTACCATTGTTTATTTAACAACTTGCTCTATAACAAGTAGTTAGTAGTTGACGTTAATAAATTAGGTGTGTATTTATGCAATGTGATAATACATTTAAAAAGGTTTGGAAAGTATATTTGCAGATATAGTTTGCAGTTTTTAAGATATTATTACTAAAAGTAGTTTGGATTGAAGAATAGCGTTTCTTTTTAGTTACTAAGCACAAAGTTACAATTCTAAAAATCGCTGCTTACATACTAGACTTTATTTCACCCAATATCATTCTAAGATTTATTTTTTCAACTTCTGCCTTAATAGTTAGCTGGAATTTCAAAATTTATTCAAACAGTAACCAATAGTTGTAATCAGCAAGTTTTCACAAGTAAATTCTATTTATGTGATTGCAATAAAGTTTAGCTTTAGCCAATATATTTTGTATCATCACTTTAATTTATTTTCTGGCTTCCCCAGTCACATTTTGTCTAGTTTTTTTAGCAGAAAATTGAATTTGTGCAGAAGGGAGTGATACACATTCACAAATTCAATTTATGAAAGCTCTAGTGGATTTTACACACCTGCAAATCAATCCCGACTAACTAGTACTACTTCCCTCTATGTGATATATCCAATTTTATTTTCACATGTTAGTTTGTGGTAGAAGTGTTACTCCGGTAGGTATAAATTCTTTCCCACCAATTAAATTTTCAAAATTTATTCTAGTAGACAAAACAATTTTGTCTAGGTTTATGGGTAAGCATTTAGGGTACAAATGGAAGTCTATAGTTGTTGAATAAAGCAATAAAGGTTGTCATCTACATCTACTGGCTGTAGTATATAATAATTTATGAAAACATTTATATAACTTCAAAGACGGCACCCTCTAAGGTAGGTTTTTACCGACCCTAGAGGGTTAAACGAGTTATCGAAGAATTTTTGAATTTGAAGGAACATTCTGTTTTCCATGCGTTAAATAACTCAACCGAATACTGAGATGAAACAGCTGCAAAATATTTGAAAGGCAAAGGAGACTCATGCTATAAGGATGAAACCTTCGAATAACGAATTGCATAGTTATGACATTGATACTGAGGTACTACTGTTACTTCATCATGACTGTTTGATAATTTTTTAAATTAGACGTCTGGATCAAACTTTTAGTCGAAATTTACTAACTTCTTCACTATTTTAATTTTTCAACTAAAAGTTAGGTAAAAGTCAAACACTAATGAATTTCACCAGAAATCATCAGGGTTGATGGCTTCGAAGGAAACAGGACGATTTTAAATAGCGCTTTTCCAAACTCCTAGGTTCTGAAATGTAGGATGGAAGTTTAGCATTAAAGCAACCTGTCAGGGCATCTTAATCTTGAAAAAAATTGTGTTTTTTCTTACTATAGAGTTTCCACAACCTGACTTTTTGTTCGAAATTGCATAATAAAATTTGATGAAAAATTAATAGGATTTTAGGTCATAATTTTTACGAATGAAAAATTATTCTTACGATACTTTGAGACAATAGGATAATGAAAGGAAAATTTTTGTCACATTATATTAATGCAATGCAATCTATTGCATTCATAGTCAAGCTAAAACTATACATTGAGAAAATGTGCATACAGGCAAATGTGAATGAAGCGGATGAAATGTAATGGATGAACTAGGTGTAACTGAAATCAATAAAAACACGATTGAAATCGATGAAATTTGAAATTGGTAAAGCAAAACACTGCGATGAAACATGGACGAACGGAATTAATATGGAAATACCAGATAGGATGGACGAATCCTTTTTATCGTTGATGAAACATTAATGAAATAGAAATAAATGTGGAAATTCTGCTTGTAGAGTTACACTCGGTTTATTGGTCTTCCTGTATTACCTTTGCCTCATCTCGTGTCTTCACAATGACGTATTGCTTCGTTCACGAAGCATTTAGTTGTTGAAGCATGTTCTATAACGGATCACCGAGAGGATGCATTATCTCTAACAAGGTTGCTATGAGAAATTTACAAAAAACATCTATGATAAGGTTAGTCCATAACTCGGCTCATTTTCAAATTTCGTTTTTTTGAAGCTGGATGTCGAACCGACATTTAACTCCGTTCCCAAGACTATATTTTAACATATTTCGAAATCGATAAATTGGAAAATTTAATTTTTTTGAAATAAGGGAGTTATGGACTAACCTTATCAAAGAAGCTTTTTGTAAATTTCTCATAGCAAACTTGATCTTTAAAGTAAAAATTTAACTGAAAATTTTTAAATCACCTATCCGTCACTTATTAGAAAGTTGAAAAACTTTAACTTTTCTGAGTTAAGGTAAGAGACGAAAAAAAGAGAGACATCATCACTAAATGTTATCTTTCAAAACATTCTCGCGTTGTGTCGCTAACGCAACGCTAGAGATTTGCTTAGATGAACCCTAAATTGAATAATCCGTCCTCTATAGGATTATTCAAGAGACTGATAAGTGATCACTAAACCAGGCGTTAGTTTCAAAATTTGCGCTCTAGATAAACAAAGTGATTACCTTCACTAAGCATGAAATAACTTCGTTGAGACTTTAGAAAAAAAAACATTGAAAATAATATCGGCAAACTCAACAAAAACGATCATACGGTAATAGAATTTCTAAAATCCTCAACCAGATTATCGAGAAGTCCCCAAAAAACCTAAAGGACCTATATTGCGGTGTTTGTAAATTCAGTTCGCCTGGTTTATAGTGAGGAAATTCACTTACCTTTGTCTCAAATACTTTGAATTGTACAGATCAGTGCACAAACAATGAAGTTTGTACAAATTGTTTCGGCGACGTGGATGCTTTTCAAAATCTGATATCATTTAAATTAAAGCTATGATCCAGAATATTTTTCAGTTTTGAAGACGAACGAGTTTAGCAAATTCAAATAATACATAAATTTAACCTCAAAAATTTTGAGAATTTATATTTATAGATACTTTCTTATGCATAAAGTAACAATTAGTTACCTACAAAAGGTAAACAAATTCTAGCAAGTTGTCACCAAATTAACGATTTATCTAGTGGCTTAGTGGTTTTAGGGAAATTGCTATTACCATCAGGTAGAATGTAAAAGAAACGCATTTAGTCAAACTATTTACGTTGTGGAATTCTCTTGATCAGGCTATGGACATATGTCCCGATGAGAAAGTACAAGTCAACGTTGTCACCATTGTGTTATGTAAGAGTAAAAATAAACAAATTTGTGAACATAACTTTATTCTCATTCTATAAAACGAAAGTTTGTTGTAATTATGAAAATTTTCTTTATTAATTGCAAATGCGTTCGGAGATAGTGCTTTTGTAACAAGCTACTGTCACCTAACTAATCCAAAATAAATTTGGGAATATAATAGTTTAGGAGTAAAAATTAATGTAAACAATTAATAGTACTACTCCAAATTATCACAAACAATGAAATTATTTGTGGATAACTTGAATGAATTCGCAATGCCAGATCCGATCTCCATGCTCAACGCAGACAAATTTTAAGTAAAAGCTCTTGGGGTGAGAATCTTTCGCAAACAGTGTCCAAGAGGTCGAGTCCTCTAGACCACCTATATTTATTATATGCGCCTATAGTTATTCAATGACAAGTCCAAAGCAGAATATATTAATATAAAAACAAGTCGTCCAATCGAACCACAGACTTTGGGGTCAAATGTTTGAAAAATCCATTGTAATTTCTAGCGGATGTGGTAATCCGGTATAAAACCAGTACAATAAAGATGATTTCTTAAAAGATGATTTTTTTTTCTCAACTATAATTTATCTACGTTGTCATGATAGGTAAAGTTTCTTAGTGCTTATAATTTATATTACAGACAATGACGGAAAGCTACAACAGTGAAACAGTTACTCCTTGCTCATTATTTAATATAATTATTTTCTTAATTAGCTTCTACGTTGTTATTTCAGAAGTAGCTTCCAAAAATTGTTCTGAATATCCCCTACTGCTAATCACAACGATAAGTTCACAAATTGAAGATGTTTCTCAATTATTAAGAAACAAGCAGCGAGCATATTTTCTTCAAACGCCAATGGAAATAAATATGTCATGTTTATGCTCTGAACCAATTCAGGTGAAAATTGATAGTGAAATGGTAAGTCCTTTTGTATATAATTTTATTCTAAGAAAAATAACCTAACATTTATACAGCCAAGCTTAGCAGAAGATGTAAGATTTTCCCGTACTGTTACCAATGTTACTGATCCATCAACTTTTTGTAACCTAATTACATTCAAAATACGTGCCGATTTTCGTGTAACTGGAAAATATACTTGTGCTACTGTCGAACAACCGGAATTAACATTGTCTTCACTCAACATTTTTTCAAATGGTAAGCAAATTTGGGCAGCTTTTGAATTCACTATGGAATTCTTAATTATCACAGCAAATATTTCTTTTCATACGTTGAAGGCAAATTTGGAAGCACATTGTTAAACAATGGGACTACGAAGTATGTCAAAGGCAATCCAGACGACAGCGGGTGGATTACTATTCCATGTATTTCTACCAATCCATGGTTTTCACCTAAAATCCATGAATTTTACACGTTACAAAATATGACAGTAAAAACTTCGCCTACCAAAAATGACAGTTTTTGAATATAATGTAGTGTTTGGTTTCCTTGCAGTTCAAAGTGCCATTGAACATGACTGATGACTCTTCTATTTTCTACGAGGTCGAAAATGGTTTTAAAATTCATGCCATGTCTTCTTTATGTTGTGACACAAAATTCTACTGTGAAATGGATAAGATAGAAGGAACTGATGTTTTAGATACGAGCTCACTTGAAGTTATCTTGGACAAGGTAGGAGGTATGTATACGAATTCTGACCTTATATGACGTTTATATAACTAAGATATTATAAATTCAATCTATTCAACAAAGTAGACCAATTACAAATTTTCTGTGTTAAGTTCATTACTAATTGAAATAGTATGGATTTGACTATCCCATACGATATCTGAGGACAGTCATACATAAAACTTCATTTACAATCCAGGCTTACTGGCCAGGAAATAAAATGAAAAAACAACTACTTAGGCATTCATTTAGGTGCTTAAATAAATATTGAAATTAGTGAGATGCTTTTGCACTAACCTGTGATAACATTTGTTAACCTACCAAACTAGCAATGGTTGTAGCTGACCCAGGTACAGGGTGCGTAATCTTATTTAGTACCCTCTATCTCCACTATCACCACAACTTCACCGATGTTGAAACTTGCAGTAGAACGTAACACGAGGGTGGCAACTCAAATTTTTCAAAAATCTGTTTCTGATTTGAGAAAGTAGAATGAAAAAAAGATTTACTAAGATGACACTTTCTCGCTCAACTTTCTTTACAGTTTCCCAAAAATTAATTCTCAGAAGTTCAAGTCTCATGAGCAGAGGGCGGATAAGTACTTTCCAAATAACAAAGTTTTACTTTTAACTTTTAGTTTAAGTTAGAAACTTGTCAAAAATTAATAAAATACTGATAAAAAACGTTTAAAAAATTTATCAATCCTTTTATATTTTTGATAAGTATTTAAAATTTTTTACTAAATAACTTGAAACAAATCCCAATTGTGACAATTTGGAGCTTAAAAATCGAAAAACGAGATATAATAGTGCATCAAGCATTCTCTACTAATAAGAATTTGTACGTTGATTATATGTGTCCCTTTGCTTAAACGTGCAAAAGTATAGTTCAGTGGGCTAATTGGTTGTTCCTGTAGGATCAATTTAAAACATACCATATGCTTGAAAAGTGAGGTATTTACTGTGCGGTCTGAATATATACACACTTTATATGTATCTTTCAAGTACTCCTTTTCTAACATTGGAGTCGCTGAAAATAGTCTTTTTGGTACATTTTTATGAGATGTTGCTCAATATATGAATAGGATAACTTTATTTTTTCCACTGGGATTCCATAACCTCTCTTTTGCGCTCCTTATCTGTTGTTAGCAGAAAGTGAAATATTTTATGAATTTCTTCAATTTCTGCAAATCTTGCTGCGAGAAATTAATTAACTGTTGGAATAAAATAAAACAATATATGCACAATTGTTAAATTAAAAACATATCAAAAATTAACAATGTCATTAACATGATTAAATCAAAACATTAAGAATAGAAAGAAACATTTTTTCCTCGTTTAAGCTTGGTCAGTTAAAATTTCTGTTGTGAAATTGATTTTTCAATTCAGCTATTAGGAAAATAAAATCAAGTTTGTATAATTCAAAAAAAAAACAAAAAAAAAAAAAACTTTATTTCAAAAAAAGTTAAAAGTTAAAATCAAATATTAATAATTATAGTTAAATTTATAATGGTAACATAAAAGTTAGTAGTTGATTTTTCATCAAAATTATCCAACAGATGTTTAGAATTTCTGCTATATTCTTTTTTGGTTAATAAGAAAGTTTCATTCACTTTTGTTGCACTATGAGGTGCCACAACATATTCCACAAATTTTTTGCTACAGCTTGCAAAAACCTGTATGTTGAGTGTTCACACAAAAATGCAACTACCTTTCACAAATCCTTGCCACCACAATTTAAAAGTTGTTACTAATATTTTGCTGCTGCAACAACAAAGGTACTCGTTGACAGCAACGAGCAACATTTCTTTTCCAGTAAAAGTTGTGCTGATGTGCATTACTTTTTTGCAGCTTCGTCGGAATAAGTTTCTTTTCCATAGAAAAAACACACGGGTCATTTTAAAAACAAACAAACAATTTGCAATTCTGGTTTGTACATTTCTTGGTAGGAATGCGCCAATTGAAGAAGGCCATGCAAGGAAGTAACTATTCAAATTTATTAATTTTGAAACAAACAAAAATTGGCGTATCCAAGCAGATACAGTAGAATCGTCAAACAATCTTTTCTAAGAATTGGTTTGTTCCATGTATAGGGTTGGGACTATAAAGAGAAGAAAAATAAATATGTAGGAATCATCACTCGATATTTACGGATTCATTTCGATAATTCTACCTGTATAGCAGGTCGCGATTTTATGTTATCATTGTATCAGTCATAACTAGTAGAAAATCAACTACCAAAAAACATGACAAATATGACCTATTTGGAAATAAAAATTCGTTATGAAATTTTCATTGTGATAAAAATTTTAGTATCGATTGTCTCAAGGTTAGCGCAGGGCTTTGAATTTTGTTCAAATTCAAATTCAAATTGATATAGTGTTCGTTTCATAGCATACATCAAACAAAGCTAACCAATATAATGAAAATTTGAAAAAAATAACGTAGGTGATCATTATTGCTAAGGCTCAGATCCCTGACAAAAGCATTAATACTAGTGACATGGTCGTTTTCGGCGTGGATCGTAATAAATAACTCATGAGTTTCTAACGAGCGATAATTGTTTACGAGTTTGAAAAACTTTGCTAGAGAAGTAGAACAAACTTTCCTATGAAAAAGTACTAGAAATGTACAAATCTTGGAAATAGTGTTTCAGGTTTGTTAGAGGGGAGCATAGGAAACAAATTGAACAAAACTAAGAAAATTTATATAAAAGAATTGAAATTTTTATCGCAATAAAAGTCTTCGTAATATTACTTGGCCCTGTGTTTATGTTTATTTTTTCTTCATGTTTCGGTTTGAAAATCCACCCCCTATACAACAACATTAGATGCTATTACTTTATTTAACATTAAATAGAATATATTGATGAAGTTTTTAACACATGAAAATTATGCTTTGGAATTTTATATTTCAGTGGAGAAGATTTTTGCGCGTGTGAGCCCACGTGATTATGTTATTGGCCAAAATTTTACGGAAGAAACTCATATTAGACTAAATGTATCTGAAGTTATTTTCGTAAGATGCGAAGCCAATGAACCAATTCACCTGGGAGCTGTCACGACGGGAATATCCAATAAGCTGCAGGCAACTTATAGCATAATGCCTGAGGGATCATTCTACAAACACATTGCTGAAATGCTGGGAACCATGGATAGAGCAGGGGATACTATTCTACGTTGTAAATCTAACAAAAACAAGGCTGAGCTACACAAATGGAATATCAAATCTATTAATAAAGCAGGTACAGTATACAATATTTTTAAGTTCACGATGGAATGAGCAACAATATGGTTTGTCCCAATAGTCGCGAAGTGGAGAAAGACGTTTACAATATAAGCAAAATTAAGCCCCACCCAAATTAACGCAAAGTTAATACACGTTAGAGATTCTATGAAGACTTCCATTTAGTTTTCAATGCTCCTTTGAGTGATGAGGGACAAGATTCGTTTACCGTTAAATATCCTGTGCCTAGACAACTATATTAAATAAACTATATGAGGAATTGCCTGTATCAGGCTTCATCCGCGCGCCAATATTCACGACGTCTAGAATTGACGAACTTATTCAGCATATAAGTGGTGGAGTAGTTAGAAATTTATTCATTTTTGATAGGAACCTGTGCATCAAGATGATTTTGGCCCATTTCGGTTAAGACGCAAATTTACTTTTGCGCATTTTATTTTACGCTCATACTGGGTAAAGCCCGCATTGAATTGACCCATGTTGCAGAACCCCGTAGTGGAAGAGGCTTTTACTATTTTGGTGCATGTTTGGTGTTCCGCAACAACTCATAGACAATAAATAAAATGACATGCTGTATAATCAGATATGCTGTATATTAATAATTTAAGCATGTTCTGCAATATATTCATGTAATATTTTTATGCGTATCACTCAGAAGGATCAATTGCTAAAGGGGTAACACCAAATGTGGCTAAGTCAAATGAAGCCACTCTGAAAATAAGCCAAACAGAAAAGTCGTCACACTCAAAAAGGTGCCACTGACAAAACGGTTTTCTTTGTTATAATTTTATTGTTTAGGTTTTTGTTTTTTTTGGGTCATAGTTCTTAGGTTTTAGGTTTGTATGTGTTCAGGTATTTAAAAAATATTTTTAAGCTTTCTTCAGCTTTTTTCTAGTTTTTTTTTAGGTTTTTATCATTTCTCGTTTCTCGCCAAAATTTCAGTACCGGCAACCACCAATGTAAGTGACGCCCCGGGTAGCTTTTGTAAATTAGTTAAATTTATTTTTAACAAGAAAATTTCGAATAATTTCATCCACCCATTATCCATTCCGCAAACAATTTTAGTCCTCTGATTTCAATATGTGCTTAATCAAATTAGTTAACTAGGAATTAAAGAATTTTAGATTTTGAAAATAATTTTTAATTAGAAGAACTAAAAATTTACATTTTTAACCTAATCAAAATAAATAAATTTGAATAGGTTTGTTCATCAGCAAATACTAAATTCTGAATATGTTTTTGTACCAAAATCCACCAAATTAATTCAATGGTTCCATAGAGTGAGCGACAGCATAACTTCTTTTTATTTTACGGTGTGCAGCAAAGTGTTTAGTCTGAGAAACAGTCAATTTTAGTCAATCTAATGTTAAAATTTTTTTACTATCGGTCGCAATCTGTGAGCTAATATTAAATTACGTTGAGCGTTTCTGGAATAAAATATTCAGAATTTAATATTTGGATATATATTTAATATGAGGATGATGAACTCATTTAACTCTGAAATGTTTGTAACACATAGTATGGTTTGATAATTTTGTGTAAAAAATTTTTTAAACTTAATGTTGGAAACAACCTTCATTAATTAAAGTATAATTTTTATATCTAAAATACTTCAAACCATACCTTATTAATTTGATTATGCAAATATTCAATTCAAGGATGAAATTGTTAACGTAGGGGATCATGAGTTGATGCAATTATACGAAATTTTAATGTTATAAACAGGGTTCCCTTGAATAAACCATTTGGTTTAAACCATAGTTTAAATAACGGAGCCACCTAGAACAATTGTCACTTGGTTTATATTACCCTCACCCTCGGCGGTTATCGAAACCGGAAGTTGGTTAAAACCAACTGGTTTTAAAATAAACAACATTGATTTAAACTAATTTGGTTTGCTTTTAAATTATTTGAAAAACCTTTTGGAATTTTCAATAATACTCTGACGAAATAACGCCTCTCATCTACAGCGCAGTTTAAACTCTACGCTAACTTGCCAACTTGACTTTTTTTCAATTTATCTTTTCGATTTGATTTTGGATTTTTTGAGCAGATAGCTAAATATTTGAAACTATAACGTACTTTTAAATAAACTATGTCCAACTAAACTTAGATATCAAATAGTGCGGCACATTTAGGCTTTGTCTCCTTTTTGTTTGTCACTTGTTGGTTTGGCTCCTTTCGGTGTAACCTCTTTTGCGTGGAAGCATTTCTAAAACTGGTCTTATGATTTGGAACATGATTAGTCACGTGCTTAGTGCCATCTAGCTCATTTTACAATAAATTAAGTTAGCTATTATTGAGCATAATTTAAATAACAGCCAGTGCAAATTGTACGTGCGTAAAGGGCGCTTATATATGCACTACAAATTGTGATTGCGCAGTGAACTCCCGAGTTTTTAAATTCTACAGGCTGTGTACAACGTTATGTAGAAACTTTTATGTCTATTTATGGCCCTATAGTCTGTAGAATTCATTAGACAAACCTGGCGAATAATTTCTGTATAAAACAGTAGCCAGGAATTGGAAAATGAAAAAAAAAATTCTTTACTTTTCTAAACTCAATAACATCTATCAGCTTCGAACCCACCACCACTCGATAGAACTCACTTATCTTAACACTTACACCACACTTCCTACGACTGAGCTCAAACAGTAAAATACCGATTGTTATTTCTCATACAAAAGTAACTTGACGAATTGGAAAATATTGTAGATTTGACGCCGTTGTTGATTTAGTTAATTGATACTTCAAGCGATCAGAAACTTTGAGTATATTACAAACAAGATATTCCATATTGCTATACTATGGAAATAAATTTTTTTCTAATAAACACTAGAATTCTATCTTAAATTCTTACCAAAAATGGCAAAAATCTAGCTAAAGATAACAAAAAATTGAAAAACAATGTTGAGGCCATAAATCCTTTTTGATTAAAAAAATACTCAAAATCTTTATAAAAGAATAAAGAGTCTTGTCAAAAATAAAAATCTTGCTAAAAATTAACAAAAAAAGAATTTTTTACTGTTTATAAAATTCAAAAAATAAACTATTTTATATTTCAATGATTATACAATAGTATATTAGTAATAGAGATTACTAACATGCAAAACTTGAAATTAGCTCTAGCTTTTAGTAGCATTTGAAAAATATTTTAAGAAATAATGTTAAAAAAAAATGTTAAAAAAATTTTGCGAAATTTTTTCGTAAAACTTTTTTTATTTCTAAAAACTTGAAAATCTTCTGAAATGCTTTCCTTAATCGTCATGAAATTCCGCTAATCTGATGATAAATAAGACCCGAGAGATCCATGTTGGTTAACAAGATTTAAGAAAGAATCCGTAGTATAATTATTTCTGGTCAAGTTCAATCTTACGAAAAGAGTTACAAACTTATGCCAATAGCGACAATACTGGTTAATTTTTTTTTACAATTTAGTCAATGTACTGTTTCTCCAGATAATGATTGGAGACAGTAACAAACAATATAATGCCATACGCAAAGATTTTCTTTGAATTTGTCTAATTTGTTCTGCATAAAAAATCATTCACAGTTCCTGTAGAATTGATTCTGGCAGGTTGGCTCAGTATAATATTTTATGCATAGAGTTTGCTGAATTTTCTCTAGAGGTTTCTCTTAGACAGGATTTGTGCGTAATCAATAGTACACAATCAGTTCAATAGAAATGTCTATGTATGCCCTATGTAGAATGAGAGAGAATCATTTCGTCAGGAATCATTTTAGACAGGATTTCTACAGAATATAAATACTCGGGCTTGTATACAAGTACTGTTCCCCAGACTTAAATTTATGAATCTGAAAGTCAATTCTTTTTGTTTCATTTCACTCGACTTGACGGTCTAGAGTTGTAGCTCATCATTTAGGTTTTCATCATTTTTCGGGTTTATGTTCCTACCGTATCATGGAATTAAATTCTACATTAGGAAACTAACTGGCTAAGAGCTTTATTTCTTTTCTTTACTACCAAACTATAGATGGTGCTGGTGAGCCTGGGATTCACATCTCCGACAATCCCAGCTTTCCATTCACCTGTTCCTCCTCTTCAACCAACATACAGCCATTAATCTCTATCATAGAGTGCCACGACCTCGTTAACTGTTTCATGGCGGAAGAGTTTTCTTACCTAGCTCCAACAAATGTAACTGAAGTTGGAATTTTTTATTGTCCTACAACTTGTTCATGTTAAATAAGTGTATATAATTTAATTTGCAGAAATCGCAAACTGGCGCAGACGTGTATCCATTTGTAGTAATCCTTGGGCATAACTGCGGGCAAGAAACACCAACTGGGTTCGGACAGATGTCACACAATTTGTAAGTATTATTTACTGCACATACACATAAATGAATTACATTTTGATAGATTTCCATACTCAGCGATTTGAGTTGAAACTGAATTAGTTGTGATTGATTTAACAGGAAGGGAATAAGAGTATGAGAATAAATAGGAATTTTGTGTTAGGATCACTGTTGAATGAATTAAAAATGAGTTGTAGGAGGTCCTCAATAATATTTCTAGGTATAATTTTTATATAAAAATGTACTAGTGAGTTTGGCGTAATTTATTTAAGCTTCCCCAATTTAGAGTTTTGTAATCTCATCTTGTTGGCAGGCTGGCAGATGTGTGGTTGTCAAAATTCGTCGAAAAACTTGTCAATTTGGGAAATACCAGAACCCTGGTAGTAAATTAAACTTTACCAGCTTGTATGGGGAAATTTTTACACAAAGGCATCATTTTCCCCATCCAAATTGTTGAAATTTTAGTTTAAAACAAGGAATCTTGATGATGCCCTTATTCGGGTAATTTCTAAATTGACAAATATTTCAAAATTCCTGACAAAATTTTATAACTATTTACAATTTTTTTAACCCTAATTGATGACATTTAGTTTACAACCCGGAATCATGATGATGGTCAAATATTTTTCAATCAATATTTTTACACTATCTGATTTATTCTTGCTCCAAATTTTTATCCTTTCCGCTCTTACTTTTTCGGGACGTTTACATAGTACACATTGTAAGTTTGTAGTGAACCTGTAAGGGTATCTCGTATTGTAAATGCGCAAGGTGTTTTCATTGCGTATTGTACATACGCAGTGGTGGTGTTTTTAAGGTGTATAAGTAATGCGCAAAAGACGTGTTTATGAGAAGTGCGCATTCCACATGAGTAGTGGACGTTTTTCAAAAGTAGGACGCAATGCACAATAACAGTGGACCTACTAGATCCAGGTTGCAGTGGGCAGTTCTAGGCATCGGTGGCTTGGTAGTCTGATAGGCAGCTGCAAGCTGCGGAGAGCTGGCGGGTGATGGGTAGCCTTATGGCTCCAATTGGGAGCCAGAGTCTTAGAAAATACTACTTGTAGTGCAAATGAACCAGTAGATTCCTGAAATCTATTTATCCTTCACCAAGTAGTTAACTTACCAGGGATAGTGCCGTAACCACAAACCACTGACATTTGTTTTAATTGTAATTATTACTTTCAGCACAGGAAGAAGAGGAATTGTTAAATGTATAGAAGGATTTGGGAAAGAACAACGTGTCTACACACAAAATTTTTTTGTAGGATTCGACAATTCCATCAGTAAGTCTCAGTTTACATTTCGGTTCCTCTCCATTTTCCTTCATTACTGCCGAGCCTGCCAATATACAGGGTGCTAAAAAAGTCGATGGAGCATCGAGAGAGTATTGCTAGTAAAAGACGAGAGAAAAAAGAACGCGTCGTGTTCGTCCCTCAATCCACTCTCCTTCGCTCAAATTCTAGCCAGACATTTGCGCTCCCAAATATTTTAGCTCCTTCATTTTCTGGTCTGACGCTAATACCACACACGCACACATTGATTCATTGTTTGATTGACCATCAACCTATCATCACTTCTCATTTTCAAATCTCTGGATTCTGGATTCGGTTAGGATCAAGAATACAGAGGTTTGAATTCATTTCATTCCCATTAGCGCGTGTTGCAACAGTCTAAATATTCAGTGGGATCATCATTTAAGAGTTTGGTTGGGATGGGAAACCTTTCTCCATGCTCCATCGACTTTTCTAGCACCCTGTATAATAGAGTTAATTAAACTCACAAAAAATGAAGGAAAGCCACGATGAATTTCTTCTCAGACATAACCACACTTACCAATGAAAGTAGCAACCCGTTGCAACTATTCACCTAGAGCAAGGAATGTAGTGAAGGAGAAATGAAGCTTCAGAGATTAAAACATTTTTTGAGATAACATTAATCAGGAATGTGTACCGACTTGTTGCATACGAGTAAAATCACTTTTCATACACTCAAGCGAATAAGCTTTGAATAAGAAAGTATCAGTTGCCGAGATATTTCAAAATTAAAGATATGAACAGGTGACAACTATACATTCTCCACTACCTTGCCTGGTATCGATCCTATACGCATCGATTGCATCTAACAAAAGAATTTTTTTTGTCGAAATAAATCCTAAATTTCCGCAACTGATGCTTTCTCTTTCTGGGTTCAATCTCTTGAGTTTATGAAAAGTGATTTTTAGTTGTATAAAATTTTCGATGACATTGGATGCTTTGGGACATATATAACTACTGTACTGTCTTTTTTCCACGTTTAAGCCTAAATCGCTGATGATTTTCTCAAAATTGATTTATCGTCACTCACCGTTTGGAGAATATAACATTTCTCAACCGGAGAAAAATTTTGTTTCCGCACTCTTTTCTCCAAGCTGTTCAATTGTGTTTACTATTGACAAACCTATGAACAGTGCACTTATATCGCTTCAGCAATTTTAAAATTTGGGCATCTGTATGGCCATGTTGCTTCAATGTAGCGATTTGAACTTTTCGAAAGCTTTCACTTTTACGTCAGAGAAATGATGAAAACGTATGCGAATAAGCAAAATCTAAGTCAAAAAGTTTTAAATAACAAATGAAGTGTAATCAAGTAAATCGTGATAATTTAGATTATGATCAAATTCCTAAATTGAGAAGATTTTAATTTTTTCTAAAATTGCCTTAAAATTTTGGAACACTTTCTCGGGCTTTAAAAAAATTACACTTTCTTTGCGTCGCTTCCACAAACAACTTTGAAACTTTGTACACAGTGTTCCAATCGCTTTGTTCTTACTGTCCATGAATTTGAGCTAAATCCATATGGAAATCTGGAAACGACAAAGTTGACAAGGTGCCTTAAAATAATGAAACGGAGTGTTTGCCACACCCACTAATTATTTTATAAATCATTTTGAAATCTTGAATCTAAATTGAATAATTAATAACTTTGAGAAAAAATTGGTGATTCAATTAATTTTATTAATTCCAAGATTTAAAAGTAATTTCACAAATGTCAAGGTTTTCTAAAATTAAGAAGTAAAAGTATTCAAATACTTCAGAAAAGACTTTGAAACAATAGGGAAATTCAATTTGTCAACTTGATTTGTTAGTAGAACGTTACAAGCAACACGTTAGGAGTATTTTTACTAATTGTATCTCTCGTCGTCTTCCGTATAATTCTGCATCCCATAAATTCTTGTTTTCATTACGTTTCCTGTTTCATCTGTTTCAAATAATTTTGCATCTCCGTTAAAAAAAACGTTTATATTTTTTAAATATAATTCACATTCTGTGCATATTTTTTCTCTTCAAGTACCTCAAATTAAACTGCCATTTCCCAACAAATCTAATTTTTTCATTCCAGTTGAGTATGTCCAGTTTATGATATGCGTGGTTGGGATTTTCTTAAAATTTCTCTTACATTTCTTGCTTGGTTTGGTTTCCTTGCTATTCAAAATATTTAGTTTTTCCAGTGTACAAATTCTGAAATTCGAAAATTCTGAAATTTTTTTCATAATGTTTCACAATTCTAAATTGTTTCACTTTCCGAAATTCCAAATTCCAAAAACAATCCTGTATTAGTTACCCCAAGCATGTGATGTGGCGGTAATTAGCTGTAGCATAAAAATGAAAAAAAAACTACAACATATCACAATCAAATCAAACTTAATGGCTCTTACTGAGTGCTTTCGATGCATCGCTTGACTCCCCATCTGAAGGGTATAGAGATTTAAAATAATTCACTGTAAAACCAGGCATGCAGTCTCTTTTAGTAGTTGACACTGCCAGCCATTTGGATAAACAAAAGTACTTACCGCATAGAGTTCGGCGCCATTTGTTGTTTGCTATTGATGACGACCATTATTGACATTTCTGTGAACCAGTTCCCTGAGCTAGAAGAAAGGATATTGTGCCAAATGTAGGGCAAACTACCTGAATTGGTTATCTTGATAATATTAAGAAATTGTAGGTTAACAAAAGAAAGATAATCAAACATCAAAAATGTTTAAAATTTAATTTATTCTTAACTTTTGGACAAGGAATTTCTATTTTGTAACTTAAAGTAGTGCGTCTTTCATTTTTTAAATTTACCTGCAAATAACAATCAACTTAGCACATTATAGTTGCGGAGGTGTAATGTTATAACGTGAGATGAAAAATGTGGTAAGTTTTATTTTGGAAACATTCATTTTGGAATTTCGAAATTTCAGACAATTTCGGAATAAATTTCAATATTTTTCGAAATTTGAGAACACTGTTTTTCCATCTCCAAGCCGGTTAACTTCAGTTTGTGTTTAATTCTTGTAGCAATTATCTCATAGAGAAAGTTTTCCCTTGGCCCTGAGTTTCTTTTTCCGTTTCCATAACGTGACTTTTTTACTCTTATAGTCATTGTTAATAATCGTCGCACTCTTAATTGAGACAAATTTTATTTTAGGGGATGCTTATGACCAAAGACGACCAAATGCATAATTTGCATAAAATCGCCTTTAACTTTAATTAATTAACCCTGGTCGTTTATTTCATATTTCTAGTGTCATTGTATCAAGAAAAATTATGACGATAGACATCAAGCTTGTCCCGCATAGAACGCATAAATTTCATAATTTCAAAGTAGCGCATAATTTTGCACAATATTGCATAATTTTGGGGAGAAATTTGAAATTTCCTGTTGTTAACCAAATAATGCCCAACGATTTAATTAATACATCATAATAACGTATCAATTCTCGTCATCATATTTAGCAGTAAAACTGTATAGATCTTAAATTTTAGTCTCGGTGGTAAAATGAAGAGAAAAGTTATTTCAGGTAATAAGAGGCTAAATGTATTCACAACTTAAGAGGTTCAAACTTAGAAATAACAGTTTTATGGTTATTGTGACTGTGATTATTACAACATTGGGATCATCATGTTGTAGGACGGGATTTTCAACAATTAATTTGACAGTTAGATAATATTAAAAAAAAGATTCGTGGAGTGGAACAACGCTGAATGCTCTAGGTAAATTATGGACACGATTTTTTTTTTGAAAATGTTGCGCTTTGTTAAATCTATATTTGGAACATGCGACTTTGTTACTCAAAAAGTTTGTAGCGGTTATCACCTTTAAGGTTGTGAAGTTGCGATAGCGTGAAAACAGCGAATAAATATCACATACGACGACATTTTGACCTAGTTTTGTGAGTCGAATTTCAGCGCATAAAATCGCATAAACTGAAATATTTAGCGCATAATTTCGCGTAAAAAATCGCATAATTTAATCGTCCGTGCTTATGACAATTAGCAACTTCTTTCTTCCGTCTAAAATTCATTTTTTGTACTAAACCCCATTTTAGTTAATGTAATAATTTCAACCTTGTCATTGTATGATTAAAATGTATTGCGAGTTCTGGAGAGTCGGCAAGAGGTGTCAATTAAGAATGTTCTCCATTTGTACAGAGAAGTATATGTTGGCTGATGATTTTAGAAACGATGTAGTAAGTTTACAGTGATTAGTGTATGACACTATATTACTATTTCATAACGTTAAACCCATTAAGATATTCCAAAGAAGTGGGATCGGCTGTAATGCATTTCATGATTTAGCGACGGAACACAGACTTTTTTTTTCACAAATGGTAAATATTTTACACAAATTTTTTTTATCATGAACAGTTAAACTGCCGTCAACACACCGAAATCCAGTACCATCAAAACTAACACAGACACGTGAGGTGCTGCGTTTGGCTCCAATCAACCGCGTAGTCTATATGAATGAGGTGATACGCATTCGTTGCGAAGCCATATATGGTGTGTTTGTCTTTGGGATACAACTATTTTTTGTCCTAAATGATGGCGGCAATTGGACTCTAGAACACAGTAATGACGCTTTTACATTAATACTGTAATGCTTGTCCTATTGTTCCATAAAATTGCACTAGGACCTAACAGCTTATTAACTTTTGTTGAACAGGATCAATCCAGAACATGACCGCTTACTACATCTATCAATAAAGTATCCTGGAATTACATATACAGAGTGAGTTTTTTACGACTGAACGGGAATATTCATTCAACCCTACTATCACCCATCCAACTATGTGTGACTTGCCCACTTGATAAAACTTGAAATCAAAGGCAAGAGTGAGTGATAGTTGGGTGGTGTGGGTATCCCTGTTCAATCGTATAAAACTCAATCTGTATATACCAATACTTTATTGTCGAAACAGCATTGTAAGACGGAAATGGGGATGGTGGAGATAGGGTTTGAGTAATGGTTCGGGGAATTGTCCAGGGCAGTGTACGGTCAGAGGTCAAGCGATTATGGGACGGAAATGAGAAAATGGGAATTCGAATTGACTGTCTTGGGAGAGATGTAGATGGGATGAGGACTGGGGAGACTGTTATACGCACTTTTATGGACATTTTCAGGAATATAAAGCGCAGATTTGTAAGGCTGACCATGACTTCAGACGCCTCGAGAGGGCGGATATCATCTGGGCAATGGAAGAGAGGGACGTAAGGGAAAGTGGAGAAAGGTCACTTTTCCATCAAACAGCATACTTCCACTGATTGTTTTTATAAAAGGCATGGTAGCGTTACAGTTTAAGAAAATAGCTAATAAAAGTTCATCGTTTTATACATATCAACTCATGGCTAGAAGAAAATGTCACTCATATTGCTTGTAAATTACTTTCGACATTCCCCTTGCAATGTACGACAATGTAATGTACGAGATCCTTTCCCTTTCCCTTCTTTGAACCATGTAAAATTTGGAAACCCCTCCCGCAAGCCATCTTCTAAGTATTTGAGTTATTATTGATGATTTATTTTGTTTAAATTTGCATGCGTTTTGGCTGCTGGAGTTGCTTGCAGCTGCCTATTCATGTTTGTAGAATGGGAGAAATTTTTTATGAAATTGGGTTGTGTGAAACTTCGTTAGGGTTCATGCTGGGATTTTGGTATTTTTTCTTAGGATCAGTGTTGGTGTTATGACATTGGTTTTTAGCTTTAGGGGTCAGTGTTGTTTTGAGACATGGATTTTTTGCTGCTGGGATTGGCGTTGGGACTTAAGTCCTTACTTTCGTGTTGGGTGTTAGCTGCTGTGGTCACTGTTGGTCATATTGTTTGTTATTGCCTACGATTGTATGATTAGTTATTCAGAAAACGTTAGGTTCTTAGTTGACTATGTCGGAAGAATGCGGGGCCGAGACAAAATAGATTCTGGTCGCTATCGTGAAGAGAAATCATTGGCTTCATGTCTAAACATGTGATGACTTTGTATTCTGATAAAATTATTTAGTTTGCTTCTTTGGTTCTTAGACCGAAGTGCTATTTCCATTTCGGCTTAAATTATTGAAAAATGGCAACATAGAGGTGGGTGAAGACTTAGGATCTTTCGCTATTGGTTGTACGTGGTCTGAGGTAGGTGGATAGTCGGAAGTCATATGTGGTAGGATTTTTTCAATCCTTGGATTTCATGTCTAAATTTGTCTGTTGTTAAATAATTCTTTACGGCTAATTATCGATTGTTGTCGGACGCAGAGGCGGGCAAGCTCATCCGAAAGCAGTTGGATGGTCGACATGCTCCCCAAGGGCATGCAGACAATGCCAGAAACTGATAATACTTGTGTTTATAGGTTAAGACAAGTTTAAACATGTTTGAACTTGTACAGTTTGTATATGTACAAGTTGGTGGAAAGAAACTGAGGGCGAGTTATGGCAAATGTTGGAAAAATCTTAGGTTCTTGGGTGACTGAGCTGTAGAAAATACAACTTAATAAAGCGTCTTCCATCCCGCGAGTGTTTCAACGGTTAGGTAATGATGTTTGGCAGAGGTAGACTTTGACGCAAAAACCGCGTTGTTGAGCCATTGGGAAAACTTGGGTACATAGGTTAAGACAAGTATAAACGTGTTTGATCTTGAAAGGTTTGCGAGATGTGACAATACCGCAGACCTAAGTCGGTAGTCGGTGAGAAAAGCTAGAATAAAAATACATAGATTTTTAGTTATATGTAATGTAGCAAGATTGCAGACCTTGGTCGTTGGTCGATTACATACATGGATTAAGACAGGCTTAAGCAAGTTTGAAGTTGCATAGCTTTGAATATCTGTAAGTTTGTGGAAAATACTTAGGCTGTTAGGTCTATGTGATATAACAACACCGCAGACTTAGGTCGGTGGTCGGTGAAAAAATTCATGGTCGATGGCTTTGACGGGGTGTGTGCTGTATTTACCACATTGTACTATCTACTGTATTTGCTCAACCAAATGATTTACGACGTAAGAAGTTTTATGTTGAAACTGGTGTGTGCTTGCTGAACCCAACATAATAACATGAATTTAATTTGAAGAAATGTCCCTATGAAGGTTACCTTGCAAACGGCAGAAACAAACTGCCTTGACTGTTGGAAGAAGTGAACAATTTTGTGTGGGAAATAATATTGTCACGGTAGACGAGGACGGTTTAGAGATTGGTTCTTATCTTTCTACGCTTTCTTTCTTCTGTTTGTGTCATATAGCTAGTCATTTATTCTTAGCAAAAATTTTATTGCGAATACTTAGAATGAATACTTAGAATGATTTTAGAAAAAAGTTTGTTGTTACATAGCTACAAATTTGACTTATACGGAGAAACTCAACAATTTTGTGCTGAAATATGAGGCAAGTCTGAGAATAGAAGACTATAATATCCATGAAATAATTTGCATTGCACCACGCTGGAATACTAACAGTTGGGAAATTGTCTCTCAAAACGTGACAGTTAAAGGTAAGTATTTTATATTACTATAAGCAACAATATTTATAGAAATCTCGCAGTATTGACTTTTCAACTGGAAATAATCTGAATGTATGAAATGTTACAGAAAAACACTACTTTCAAACTTGCCGTTGTAAGATGGAAATGGAATGGCGGGGATTAGTGTTTTGCATGGCTCAGGTTTAGGTGTGAGCCAGAGTCAATGGCTCATGGCTCAGACTGACAGTGAGCCAGTTCATGAGCCATGGCTCTGGCTCCCAACATTTGTTGAGCTGGCTCATGACCCAGAGCTATGGTTCATGACTCAACACAAATTAAAATTTTGAAAAAAAATTTTCAACATATAAAAATCTTTAGTACAAGATTACATGATCACGCATCGAATGCAACAAAACTTTTAGTAAAAAATAATTAATAGTATAATTTACAGACTTTTGAATAACTCAAACTTGCCACGATGAAATTTTTTCGGCACGGTGAAAAGTTGCTAAATTTGATTTATTATCGATTAAAAATAGTTGACAAATTGATCAAGACCAGATATGTTCGAACTTTTGAGTATAAATTTGGCGCTGCTAGATATACGGGCTCCAATACGCCAGATCTAAATACAGGAAGTCAGCCCCGCCCCTACTCTTGTACACTAGTGGGGATAGCATTTGGGAAATGGTTCGGGGAATTATATAGGGCAGGGTATGGTCAGAGGTCAGAGGTCAAACAATCAGGGGAGGTAAATGGGAAAAATGAAATTCCCAATTGACAGTCTTGCAAGAGAAGCTGACTGAACGAGGGGTGGGGAGACAGTTATACGTAAACTACAGAATTACAGAAGTATGACGATTTTGTAAAGCATGAGAATCATACTTCAGGCGCCTCGAGAGGGCGTTTGTCGTCTGGACAGTGAAAGAGAGGAACGCAAGGGAAAGTGGAGAAAGGTCACTTTTCCATCCAGCAGCGTCCGGTGTTCTAAAACGTGCAAGATTTAGCAAACCCGTCATCATGATAAATGAAATATAAGGTCACTCTTAACGCGACAATATAAATCAAATTCAGGAAGGAGAATAAATAGTAGTAAATGCAGAATCACGCGTTAACTAAACAATGAAATGGTACGAAACTAATATATATTGCTGGGAGACTGTAGCGGTAAAACTCTAATTACGACTACCGTGCGGTCTCTAACAACATCCTCGATCGTGAAAGTGAAAGTTTATTTTTTCTCGCCAGCAAAATGTTTGACCCAAAGTCTTCTCGCTAAATTCAACAAAAAAACTCCTATCATCAATTATTAACTCAACAATAACGTATGCAGCAGGAATTTGGGGTCTTCCACACGCCGAGAAAATTGAAAAAGTTCAGCAGCAATTCTTAAAGCGAACACTACACCTACCATGGTCTATTCCAAAATACATCCTAAGACTCCCATATTTCAGCCGAAATATCCAAACTAACGAAATGTTTCTGGATCAGGATACTCAAAAGCAAGAAGAACACCCTTCTCCGAGATGCTTATACTGAACTTAGGAAAAAATCCGATTGTCAGAACGAAAATAAATACAACTGGTGCTATCAAATGGAAAAACTTTTCTCAACTGTTAATCTCGACCACCTATGGATAGCAGAGGATGCGGATTTAACTCAACAATGAAGAAAAGAAACAATTCGAAGAATCAAAGATAAATTATACCAAGAGGACTACGGAAACACGAAAAAGTCAAGTAGAATTCCAGGTTTCTTCAATACTAAAGCATGTGGAGCAGAACCGTACCTCAATCAAAATAATTTTAATTATACAGTCAGAAATATAGCAAACATCAGACTCGGACTCAACACTATCAGATCAGAAGGAGGCAGAAGAATTGACCTTGGAATGTGGGAAAGAAAAATATGCAATTTCTGCGGAAACGAGAGCTCCCTAGACCACCTCTTATTCCAATGCCAAATCACAGAAAAACTTGGACGTCCTGCATTCTTCCCTAAACACGGAGAAAACCTTCTAGAATTTTTTAAATTTCTTGCATGCACCAAATTACTACCAAATCAATACAAAAATTTACACATATTTTTACTTAATATATCCAAACTTTTTCAAAACAGCCATTGATTGGGCTCTGCCATATCAACTAATAATTAAATTTAAAAAAATATATATAAGGTTACTCTTAACGCGACAATATAAATCAAATTCAGGAAGGAAAGTAAATAGTAGTAAATGCAGAATCACGCGTTAACTAAATAGAATGAAATGGTACGAAACTAATATATATTGCTGGGAGACTGTAGCGGTAAAACTCTAATTACGACTACCGTGCGGTCTCTAACAACATCCTCGATCGTGAAAGCGAAAGTTTATTTTTTCTCACCAGCAGTCGCGGACGTTCCACAACTGCGAGTGTCTAACCTTGGATGGACACACTCATATTATTTTTTCATCTTACTTTCGGTATTAATTTTAGCAAAGTGACGTAATTGGATGAATGATAATTCAATCGATCACAAATTTGTTGTGGTTAGGAATCCGAAATGGGTCCTTAGAAGGGTTCTTGATAAAAATGAAGGGTCGCAGGTCCTGTGTCCCGTGGAGTGTGGTCACCTGGATCACCTATTGACCAACAATATTGAAAAAATATTAATTAAATAATACTACTAAATTAATTATTTAAATAAATAAATTTTTGTTTTAGAGAAGAGTTAGATGAGAAATAGAATATTTTTTTATTTCTCTCTTCAACTTTCAAAATGGAAGTGAGCGTCTCTCTTTTGGACGCTCTTTATATCTGTATATATATAATAATTATATATATAGAATCTAGCTTAGGAAGGAAGAGAACCTCCTCCAAAGAACCTCCTCTTCCGGAGGGGGCTTTAGGAATGAGAAACCTGAGATTTGAGACTTGAGAGAATGAAGAGATGGAACCTATATAACTTAAGAGAAATGAAATTTAGATTTATGAGTTTGAAATTAAGTTTTTTTTTGTAGTTGAGAAATAGAATATATTTTTTATTTCTCTCTTCAACTTTCAAAATGGAAGTGAGCGTCTCTTTTGGACGCTCTCTATATCTGTATATATATAATAATTTATATATATATAGAATCTAGCCTAGGAAGGAAGAGACGTGGTTTCTTCCCCTTCTTCTTCTTCATTTTCATCTGTGTTGTGCTGTCTTGAGATGAGGGACACCGCAACACAGGAACGGGTTGATGAAGGCGACGGGAGGAAACTCCTGTTCCCTAAAATTTTTTTAAAGATTAAGGTTCAAACTTAGCACTCATGTTTCAGCTTTAGAACAAAGAGTAATGGAAATTGAAAATAGGCACAGTCTGCTAGTTCAGTACTTGTCACTCATGATCAGATTGTTAAAAAGATTCAGATTGATCTCGGAAAAAACAAACTTAAATCTAGATAAGTTGGAATATTCGTGTGATGATATTTGATGATAAAAATTTTAACAGTATCTAGGGCATTGCTGTCATCAATTTCATCACTGAAGCATTCCGAATAGGCAACTCATCACAAAACAAACCTGTAAAAACCATTTTCAAAACATCTGACTATCGTAATCAAATATGAAAATTGAAGGATTTATTCAAAGCTAAATATTTCTCCATAAACGTCATTCAATAACTTGAAATTTGAAGCAGGAATTAGTTACTCAGAACAGAAATCTTACCTCTCCGAAACCACACCCATCGCAACCATTAACACATAATAATATCTGATTACATCCTGTCACTTCTAAAAACAAACCAACAACAAAAATAAGCCAACTAACAATTTTAGCCTTAAATGTACGTGGGTATTCAAAAGCACAAATATAATTCAAAAGCACATTCATTACAAACACTTTTATCAATAAGTGATTTTGAATTTTTATGCACCTACACCTGCAATCACATATCTCGAATATCAAAATTGATGGAGACGAACTATACCATCGTGAACAAACCTGGAGAAGAAAAGGAGGTACGGCAATTCTCGTTACGTCTTGTTTGAAGTCACATGTTGTCTCTATCAAACTTACACCAAATGCTGGTGTCGAGCAAATTACTGTAAAAGTACAATTGAAATCTAATAAATCTATCCTGGTCACGTGTCTTCATAGAATACCCACTTAGACAAAGTCTTCCCTCAAATGTGACGTTGAAGCTATATCTGAACTTTTCGAAGAATATACACATTCGGCCTTAGTACAACAGTGGTTGGTGACTTCAACCTTAACTGTAAATATGTACCTCCACCAATAGCAAGCAAACTGGATAAAGTCCTAACTGTAAGTACGTTCACACAGGTAGTTAATAAATCAACTCGTGGTGAAAACATCCCTCACATGATATATTCTAATGACACCCAGTCAGGTTTTAAAATCGGAGTCAAAAATCCTCATTTGTCGAACAACTCCCTCCTATATGTCCAACTTAAACAAGAAAAATCCAGACAATTGAAAATTAGCGTTAAATTTGTTGGTTACAAAAACTGAATTTGAACAAATTGGAATTGAATTTTTAATCAAAATTTTGACACTAGCCAAAATGATCCAAATCTTCTAACTTTGAGCTTGAATGATACGCTTACGACTGTTTTCAGATCAAATCTGAAAGTAGAGACAGTATTAAATATCGAAACCCATTTAGGATTTCTAATACGACCTACGACCTTATCCAATTCAGAGACATAGTCTACTCTAGACGACACAGGTGCTACTGGCACTCTCAATACAAAATACTTTTGAAAAAAAAAGTTCAATTATTCAAGGCACAAAAATTCTGTTGACTTGAACATCGATAAACGAGAGGTTGTAGGAAACTATTATCACGTGAATAAAAAACTACCGATTTCTCTAGACCAATTGAACGACTACTATATCACCATCAATACATCATCAAATGTGTCATCATTATTTTCCACGAAATATCCTCAACTTTTGAAGAGCCTCTATCTCTCCAAAAAGTAAACATCAATCAAATATTCATTGTGTGAACACAAATAAAAAAACCAAAAAGTTAACTACAAGATGCGGATGGAGTATCAAATTCGATGTTGACTTCATAATAAATGCACCCAAATTTAGCAGCATGATACTGACTATTATAAACACCAGTATAAATAGTAAACATTTTGGGAAATGTCTACAACTTTCTACCGTTATTCCTCTGCTAAAAGCGGATAATGTATCTACACCTGCTCAAACACGTCCGATATCACTACTACTAGCTTTATCAAAAATATAAGAGAAAGTTGTATCGCATCAATTATCAAATGACATGGAAAAGAACAATTTTTACTGCAAGGCTCAATTTGATTTTAAAAAACGCTATTCTACATCATATGCTCTATTGGAAACTACGGATTTCTCACACAACAATATTCAAATAGGTAATATTTGTCTCCTGTTGGCTCTAGATCCTAGAAAAGCTTTCGACACAGTGGATAAATTAATACTATTGGAGAAGTTGAGATGTTAACGACCCTGATTGGTTTGAATTTTTTCTAATTCACCAATGTCAAAGAGTACGACTTGGTACAAAATTCTCATGTGTGAAGCAAAATATACATTCTATGCCACAAGATTCAATACTAGGACCAATTATAGTCTCCATTCTAATTAAATTAAATATAGTCATGTGATTTTGTTCGTTAACAATACTCATCTACTGATCTCCGGAAAGCCAAAAGAAATAGAATCAACTCTTTATATGCTCAAAGAAGACCTTTGATTTTACCATGGATGGGATTTAACAATCTTGGACTCAATTTAACAAAAACAAATCTACTGATTATTGGTGGTCCAAAACATAGTTCAAATAGGCACTGTAACAATAGAAGTTGAAGGCGTTAAAATATCTGGAACAAACTGTGTTAAATGTTTAGGTTTGAAATTATACTTTCCCCTATCATGGTGTGGGCATACAACATTTGTGATACAAAAATGCAATAGAACCATGTGGGTTATGGTTGTGTTTCGTCAAACTCATGTTTGTTTAATATAATATTATAGTGTTAAATAAAAAAATTTTTTTTCACTCACAGCTGTTTCAGGCAAAATATGAATTAATTTTGAAAAGGTTTTCAAAAACTTCAAAATTTTAAACTTTTAATTGGAATTAAATGTTTCTTAAGTTTTCACAAAAACGTTAAGCTGAATCAACTTTTATGACAAAACAACATATTTTTATGCCGAAGTCGAATTTATTTGAAAGGGTGACATTTTTAAGGCCAATAATTTAAATTTTGTGATGTGTATTGTCGTCAGTGATAAATTACAATCAATGTTTTTAGCAACCATTTAGGTGTGGATGTTAAATGTTGAGTTGTTTAATTAACATCTAGACGGCGATCTTACAAACCCCTGCTGTTGTCTTATTCGTGGGAAATATGTTTGAAGTATGTCTGGAATGCTGAAAGGTTAGCCGAACTATCCAAAGACTCAAATTTGTCCAATATGTTGAGATGTAGATAGTTCAGGTAGACCCAGACGATAATGAATTGTTATCTACACTGAGAGGCATATATTTCTATACATGAGAGGAGTATTTACATCCCAAACGTGTGATTTTATATGAATACTGTGTAAGAGTATTAGAAGCCTGCACTGCACTTTATAAATATTACAAAATTCAGACAGGGAAATGTTCAAAATAAATTATACAAAAGTATTCTATGTTCCATTGTTTTGCAAAAGCAATTTTCCACTCAAGGTAAGGTCAGATTTCAAGTTTCCATGAAATTCTAAAAAAAAAACAAAGAATTGTTAGATTAGGTGATGAAATCATTTAATCTTTCATAGTAGCTATCATTCAATTCTGGGAATAAAAATGAATTCAGTGACGGTATTTCTTCACTCCAGATTTGGATATACCCAATTGCTAAACACGTGGGGGAGTAAAACTTTACTATTTACAAATTTTTTGAATGAAAAGGGGGAGGAAGGATTCAAATTTGCAAAAATCTGCCCCAATTACCCTCACCAACATTTTCTGTTTTGGAAAATTGTGAAATTGTTTCCAAATCGATTCCGAAATTATAAAATTTTGAAATTGTTTCAAAATAATTGCGAAATTCCAAATTCCAATATTGTTTCAACATGATTTCGGAAGTCCAAAATTATTAAATTGTTCCAAAATATAATTCCTTATGTTATTACCTCAACAAATTAATTGCTCAAAATGACCACCGTTGGCGTGCATCACATATTCCCGGCGGTCATAAAATTCCCTTCTAACATTTTCAAACTTTCAACTGGAACACCGCCAATCAAACCAAAAATCGCTACCTTTAGTTGCTCAATGTTCTCAGGTTGTGGACCCAGATATACAACTGCTTTGAGATGACTCCACAGATAAAAATTCAACGGTGTCAAATCTGAAGACCTTGGAGGCCAAAAAATTTGTCGTCGGCGCCCAATCACATTTTCTGGTACTATCTCGTTAAGGTCGGCTCGGACAGAGGAAGCAAAATGAGCAGGCGCTCCGTTTTGCATGTCCCTGACATTTTGAGGAGCGATACCTTGATCTTCCGCTGTTTAAAAAATTTCCGGAACTGCGTAATTTTTGAGTATTTCCAAGTAGTTAGCTTGGTCGACATTGCCTTAAAAAATAATGGTCCAATTACGCGGTGGCCAAGAATTCCACACCATACAGTGACTTTTGGCGACGCTTGAAATTTGGTGAGCGGAAACCAGTAAGGATTTTACTGTGATAGTACCGATAGTTCAAAAATTAACATCTACATTCAAGAAAAAAGTAGTTTCATCAGGGAAGGAGGTGTTAAAATTAGAAGTAGGGTCGGTATTGCATTGTTCGGTCATGATGTCAATTGCATTCATTGATTCAAATGATATAGAATTTGTCGTTTGTACGGGTGAAAATTGTGCGAATGAAGAATCCATCCGACCGATTTCTTGCTCAGTCCAGAATCACGAGATGTATTACTTATGCTGATTATTGGGTTCAAATTGACTGCAGCAAGTACACTTGCAATGTTATCTATGTTTGTTGCCGATTTTTTTCGACCAGAGCGTTTTAAATCATCCAATGTTTGATAATTTTCAAATTTTTGTATGATAGAGATCAAGGTCAACCTTTGCGTTATAGGATGTTGCATTCTCAGCAAATCTTCGTTATATCGTTGCAGTAGCGTTTTGTGCTTAATTTACTATAGAGGAGCTTTATTGAAATTATTGAATTACTACTGGTTAGATTTAATGAAAGAGTAACCACTTTTTTACACCTAACGCCAATTAAACTAATGAGAGAAATAGAATATCTCATGTAAAAGCACTCCGTCACATTCTAACTTCCATTAGTTTTAAAACAAAGCATACTATTTCCTGAAATAATTATAAAATTTCAATTTCAACTTTGAGTTACCAATTGATTTTTACAATAATTTACAATGATGACGGATTTGATCCGGTGAAGGTCCGAGCTGGTTTGAATAATGATTTATCCGATGAACACCAAAAATTAACTAATTGATTTGGAACATAATTTTGAATAAGTTTCAAAAACACGATGAAAATGATGAATGAGCAAAAAAAAAATATTTAAAACATCAGTTGGAACCTTTTTGGCGCGCAAATGTCTGGCTGTAACTCGAGTGAAGAGTAAGAGATAAATGGTTTGTATTCCTCCATTTTTTCTGCATGGGTTATTAGTTAAAGAGTTTCTCTATGTATAGAAATATATGCCCCTCATTGTAGTTATTCCTGCTGGAGATTACTACTTACTCAACGCTATTAGCACATTGTGAGGTGGATTGCAAATTGCTTCAGTTTGTAGACTTGCAGTACATCAGTTTATTCCAAAATTCATCCTTATATGACGGCAAGTGGCCAAAAATATGGAAGAATAGTGTTGTTTTGATTAATCTTTAGTAAACATCATTAGTAAGTTTAGTCACACAGTTCCTTTGGCTTACCGCCTATAAATGCCAAACGAAATGATCAGGGATATGTCCCTATAAACAATAAATAGTATGTTTCCTCGTGTACGATGACGGTGTAGAAAAATCTGAATAAACATTTGTTCAATATGTGTATTGTTTTCATAATTAATTTGTTTCTATTTATAGAAGGAAAGGCTGTTTCTCTTATAGTCGGTGACCTGTCAGCGACATTTGCAATTGGAGATAAAAATAGATCCTTAGAATGTGAGGGAGATGGTGAACCGTTTCCAGAATTTTCATGGTTCAAGGATAATGAAGTAAGTGATATAATGGGTATATATAGAGCGTAATAGAATTGATTTGAACATACCCAATTGTAAATCAAATGTTAGAAGATTTTTGGAAGCAGTCCGCAAATCTCAGACATAGAAATGAGTGGAAACATAAGTCGAATTCATTTTACCGAAATTCGTGAGACCCATGCTGGAAATTATATATGCGAAGGAAGAAATTCAAAAGGATATGCTACAAGGCATGTAACTGTACAAGTGGAAATCCCACCGTTTAATAATTATTGTACGAATTAATTTTTAAAATGATTTTAACATTATATCAAGGTTTTAATTTGATATTGTAGTATATATTGTTGCGATAGCGGTCACTACAGCAAGCTGTTTTGGTATTCTCTTTCTTGTGGTGAGAATAATTACCTTTTTATACAAAAGGCGGTTAAATAGCAAGAGGGTACTAAATATATCGTCAATTAATTAAATTAGTTTACCTGGATTCCAAATAAATTTGAATTATAATTACTAGTACCTTACGGTTGAAGAAATTGAACTGTTTCTAAATGGGAACCCGCAAATTTTGAATTCAGATTTGTGCATTACTGAACAGGCTCAATATCTTCCATATGACAACGTGTACGAATTTTCAAAAGCAAAACTGCAGTTCGGTTAGTCGAAAATTTTATAGTCGTTATATTTTCTGTAATTGTACTTTGTTTGGATAATTAGAGAAGATATTAGGTTCGGGAGAATACGGGACGGTGATCAAGGCAATGGCAGAAGGCTTGCGCTCTGATGAGCAGTATACTACAGTTGCCGTGAAAACACTTAAACCCAACGCAGATAAAACTTACCTAACCGCTCTTCTTAATGAACTAAAAATTATGATTTATATTGGATGTCATACGAACATACTTGGCCTTCTAGGAGCATGTACAGAAAATTTGTCAAAAGGTGAGTTAACGATAGATACCCTAACGTGAAGCTTTAGTAATTTAAATTGCATTTTGTAACATCACCATTTGGCTCCGAATACTTGACCCATTACTCGAGCAGTTTCTATTATAGATCACACTTTTCCTCGCTAATTTCTTAGCCTACTTAACTCACGGCAAACATTACAAAGCGTAAATGAAAAATTATCACCGTTGCAAAATTGTTTTGTCATTCCGTTAAGGTAGGACTTTTTTCTGCTAAAATGATACTGAACACTTTAAAATCAATCTATTTTGAGCAAACAGTTTTCTCTCGCGTTTCAAATAAATTGAATTATTAGACACATTTGTGTTAATTTAGTAATAAACAAGTTGATATTTGTAAAGAAATGACGCGTGACCAGTGGTGGTGTAAAATTACTTAATTAGTCATCAAATCGCAAGTGGCAGCATTAATGGTATAAGGGCAATGGCTAGAATAAATCATCATTGCTAATTTCAAAATGCCGTGTACTCATCTGAGTACTTGAAAGCTCACATCAGTCAGCTGAAATATCGTTTCAGCTAGTGATATGGTTGAGCTTAGGACAATAGTCACAACCCTCAGCACCGCTTTCAGCTGGAAGCTAGTCATCTGATGGCGTTGACTCGAAAAAATATGATAATTATTTATGAGTATCAACTAATGTCAAACTGTCTCTAGGTGAAGCGTTTATTTTGGTGGAATTCTGTGAACTTGGTTGCTTGCTCCACTATTTGCAAAACTGGAAAGATAAATCTGGAATCCCAACGAGCTCCAAAAATGAATCAGGTATATCATGGCACTGCTGCAAATTTTGTGTGGACATTTTGATGCTCGATTTAGTTGATGATAATTATTTTTGCAACCAATCAATTTATGCAATCAATCTACACTCTGATTTTGGTCAAAGTAAAACAGCGCACGCTGATGTTGGCACGGTTTTGCATATTCATTTGACAATATTTGTAACGACTTGTGCTAACAATTTAGAGAAGAGTCATGCTTCAACAATTAGTTTTGTAATTGCCTACACAGCTACATAGTTTTATTCAAAATCCAATTCGCGCTCTATGATGGTCTACTCCACGCCGTCGGTATAGTAACATCGCTCTAGACGTATGTTTATGCGTAAATTGTAAATCTCTTTTCGCTGGAAAACACAAGCCAACAATATCATGCAACAGTATTGGTCATAATTCAAAAACAAATGGAAGTTACTTTTGTCTCGTGCGGTTTGCTGAAAAAAGTAACTGTTTTATAATTATGTCCAGCGTATCTCGTTAAGTAAATTTTTCTCGGGTCAAATCTTTTGAATTAAAAAGTTAAATTTTGACTTAAGTGTAAAAATTAGGTCTCTAGGATGAAAGGGTCAAAAGTTATGATTTATTGACAATCAACTGTTTTCGAACATAATTCTGAGACAACAGTAAAGGATAAGCGTACGTATCAGAATTACATTCGAAAATATTTGATTTTCAAAAAATCGTAACTTTTTAATCCTTAAAGACCTGATTTTTTACACGTATTCCCCTACTTTTTCATGTTGTTTCATAAAATCAAAAGATTTGACCCGAAAAAAATTTGCTTAACGAGATACGCTGGATATAATTATAACACAGTTACTTTCTCTAGCAAACTGCACGGCCAAAATTAACTTCCGTTTGTTTCAGAATTATGACCAGTACTGTTTGTAGCGGTGTGAACACTCTCTGCCTTACTACAATTTTTAAATCCTTCATAATTAATCACATGTTTAACTTGAGTTAGTGTATTGTAAAAGTCTAAAACAAAAAATCTTTCTAAAGAAAATGAGAGCTGTTTCCCTCTGAAAGATGTTTTGACTACAACAATTTTCTTCAACTGGGCTTACCAAATTGCAAGAGGAATGGAGTATCTCGGTGCGAAAAATGTAATATTATGCTACTTCTAGTAAATTAATAACCTATCAGTTGTTTGAACGGCAGTTGTAATATGCAGGTGATACATGGTGACTTGGCGGCACGAAATATTNAATTAATAACCTATCAGTTGTTTGAACGGCAGTTGTAATATGCAGGTGATACATGGTGACTTGGCGGCACGAAACATTCCCNTCTCCTCACAGAAAGCAGAACTATAAAAGTGGCAGATTTTGGTCTTGCACAACAACTATACAAATACTCCGATTATAGGAAAAAAGAAAAGGTAAACTCTGCACAAGAAATAATATTTCTGATTTTAAGAAATTAATGTCAGTAGAGCATGCAGAAAGGTGATTTTAATTCAATACTGCGACTAACCAACTTCACTTCCTTTGTTATTAGCCTGAGATTGGTCTAGTAGTAAGGTGTTGTAAATTTCACTTTTTTCAAAATATTTTTCTTCCGTATTGAAACTTATTTACCTTTCAACAAATATTATTTGGCGCACCTCATACTCCCGCATTAAAAAAAAATTAAATCAGAGTTTGATTAGATGTCAAAAAGGAAGGTCATCTGCATTTTAGCTTTTTTGATTATAATTAAACTGGTTCTCTACATATTCAACTTTAGTTAACAGTTCTAATTGTTTTCAAGTTCCATTATCGCTAGTACCTGTTCCTGGTCTATTGTCCTGATAACCCTTTAATCAATTCAATAACTGATCCTGATCCTTCCTATCAACTGTGTGCCTGTCTATCTTGTTCCAGAATATTTCTGTTCTGTGTCAATCCTGCTCCTATCTTATTTTGTTCCTCTTCATAACTATCAAACTTTGTTCCAGTTTTCACTGATTCTATTTCCGCCATCGCTACTATCCACTGTTCTTGAACTCTTTCTTAGTAAGAAATTGTGCCTGTGGTTTCCTGTTACCTACTGAATCTACCTCAATTCTTATTCTGTGTTCCTAAGTATAAATAACATCTCAATACAAATCCTTCGTTTTCACTTCGGATAAGAGTAAAACATTGGTGCTTCTATCCCGATTTCAACATATACCTGGCAAATTTATAATAGTAGGATTCCATTTGAAGACAGATTTTCTGTTCTCTAATCTTACAAGTCAACGGATCACAATGGTCGCCTGAGTTCGTGAAGGTGAAGATGGATAGAATTAATTATATGAAAAGGTTAGTGAAGTTTCAGAAGTTTATCAAAGGAATTCCAAACAAGTTACTGGGTAAAATTGACACAAACCACTATCTAAACGACGCTCAAAAGCTGTCTTACGGAATTAACAATCTCCACGACAGAATTTTCACAATCTGCAGTCAAGAAGAATTAGGTACGCAAGATGAAGAANTAATTATATGAAAAGGTTAGTGAAGTTTCAGAAGTTTATCAAAGGAATTCCAAACAAGTTACTGGGTAAAATTCACACAAACCACTATCTAAACGACGCTCAAAAGCTGTATAACGGAATTAACAATCTCCACGACAGAATTTTCACAATCTGCAGTCAAGAAGAATTAGGTACGCAAGATGAAGAANACGGAATTAACAATCTCCACGACAGAATTTTCACAATCTGCAGTCAAGAAGAATTAGGTACGCAAGATGAAGAATTGGACGAAATCTTGTATTTTATAGAACGCGTCGTTATCGGATCCCAAAATATTCTAGCCAATTTTCGATAAACAGACAACGAATGGTACATCATCTTAAGTGTCAAATTCCTAGAATGCTCCAGAGTCTGACATTTGACTTCAAAGAATTTCGCTCCCAAAATTTGTCGGTGTCGTAGACAATTGCGTCTTTTTTCTGTGATATGTTCATCATCACCATCTACAACATCGCTTCCTATCTGATGCTTAGAAGTTGACGAATTTTCAGTCAAGTGTGACAGGATTGGAAGCGATGCTTACCAAGTCATTCATCATATCGATGCCAACTTCGAGATTGCGTGGCACATCATTTGGAACCTCATTACAGAATTAACGAGAACTATTCATTAGTATCATNCCAACTTCGAGATTGCGTGGCACATCATTTGGAACCTCATTACAGAATTAACGAGAACTATTCATTAGTATCAAGCGCAAGATTGTCGGTCATCCATCCAACCATTCAAACAATCCAAATGTTATACGGTCTTTGATTGATTCAACAATGGAATATGACAGAGCCATAGATCTACTAATCATTCAATACAGATGGGATACAGTTTTGGTCTTCCTTGTATCTCAGAAATGAGATCCGACTTCTTGTTAATTCTGGGAGATGAGTCTGGAGGATACTTCCATCTTGTCATGCAAAGAANTCTTGTTAATTCTGGGAGATGAGTCTGGAGGATACTTCCATCTTGTCATGCAAAGAATTACTAGATTTCTTAAAACATCGTGTACGATTTCTCATGGCAAGCGGAGCCAAATCGAAATCAGAAACAAAACATTAACGAAGAAAACAACAACGGTCTTTTCAATATTATCATGGTATCTTTGATTCTTTTTATACAACTGGAATTTCATCACAAGATCCTATCCCTTTATCACGATGAAGGTTATACTAAAAAAGCATCCATACTACAATGCCAAACTCTGTTAGCGAAGACACCGTAAAAAAACTGCAAATTTTCAGAAGTCTGGTCTATGGTTCAACTGNAATGCCAAACTCTGTTAGCGAAGACACCGTAAAAAAACTGCAAATTTTCAGAAGTCTGGTCTATGGTTCAACTGTCTTCGACATAGACATTTCTTAAACTGTTCTAATGACAGAAGATGCACCAAATGCGAGAAAAAGAATCACACCATCCAACACTTGGAATCTGCTAAACAGCAATTGCATCATATCTCAACAACCTTCTCACCCATCGTTGCCAACGTGCTGGCATCGGTTCAAAACAAGTTGGGACATTGGAACAACCTCGGAGTCTTCATGTACAGCGGTTCTCATTAAGTGTCACTCGATTGTATTACTTGGTCTCACATTCGAGAACTTCAGTTGGCGGGTCCGAAATTCGACGCTCCGGCTGAAATTAGTCTTTTATTTGGCGTTGATATTTTCTTTACACCCATAGGAATCACAAAAAAATGGAGCAGAAGTCTGTGCAATCGCTCTAGAAGCAAAAGTTGGCTTGGTCATCAACGGAAGTACTAATTATTCAGCACCAACACTCCAAGTGAATGAGATTAGAATTGATGAAGCACTGAAAAAATTCTAGGAAGTTGAATCTCTACGTGAAAATCCAAAAAACCAGAACGCATAGCTGCGAACGCCATTTTGAAAACACACATTCATGTGATCCGACTTTTGGCTACATCATTAAAATACCAATAAAAATCCGGAAGATTCCTTTTTTGTTGAGTCAAGAATATACAGTTCCTCGATTTTTTCAACTAGAGAACGATTCCGAACGAACTCGAAAATTGAAAGGCTTAGCAAGTGTTCAAAAGTCAATAAAGGTCATATGGACATATAACCTTATGACATATGAAGAAAATGAGTTCAACTGAAAGTGATCACACACCATTTAGTGTCTTTCTAAAATATTACTTCGTGCTAAAAACAGTGACAGTGAAATGAAGAAATTTAGAGTTGTGTTTGATGCATTAGCAAAAAATTCAACTGAATTTTCCTTCAATGATGCCAAAATGATTGGTTAAATCATCCAAGACTCTCTACATGCAATACTAATGCGCTATCATTGTCATGTGCTAGAGTTCACTGCTGATATTGCGAAAATATATCGGCAAATACTTGTCACTCCATTACAGCAAAACTTACAGTGAATAATTTGGAGATAAAAAACTGTAAATTCAATAGTAGAATTCAAACGCCGTACTGTGACCTATGGTAATTCTGCTGTATCGTTTTTGGCGACATAAATCTTACATCAGTTACCACAAGACAAAGAGGAATCACTCCCTTTTGCAGTCTCAGTACATCGTAAGGACATTTACATCAACGACTGCATGAGTCGAAAAGGATCAATTTCATCAGCAATAGAACTATTTAGACAAATTTGTGAGATGATAGAACGGACTATGATGTCAATAAGAAAATTTGTTTCAAACGACGTATCAGCACTTATCGATGCTCCACCGGAATTTCACGAATCTAATCCTGAGTTGTTATTAATGTGTGATGAATGTTGCNCAGCACTTATCGATGCTCCACCGGAATTTCACGAATCTAATCCTGAGTTGTTATTAATGTGTGATGAATGTTGGTAAGTATCTCGGAAAACATTAGAACAATTCGAAATATAAATTATTCTTCAAGGTTAACCCTTATCAAAAGAATGTCCCACTTGCCAAGAGAGAAATCCTTTCTAAAGTATCTCGCTTGCTTGGTTCAATGGGTTGGCTCGCTCGAGTTATCTCTACTAAAAGTCTCATGCAATAAGTTGGGAAAGAAGATAGAGATAAAATTCATCCAAAAATTTTCTTAAGTAGATGAAACTGTCAAGGAATCAAGGAGCCCATCCTCAAAGCAATAAGCTTGAAAAAATGTTTGCAATTAGCCTGGACACATATTATTGAATTGTATTGATTTTATGACATATCAGAAAAAGCATACTCAGCAATTGTCTACAGTCGCGCAAACTCTTTGAATGGAACCATTTCCACCTCACTCATATCTTCAAAAACCAAAGTTTTTTCTAGCAAAAACTATATCTCTCCATTGATTGGAACTTTGTGGAGCTTTACTCTTGGCATAACTCTTGTAAACCGTTTAAGATTCTTTACAACTAAGATTTACAACAGTTAAAGCATGGACTGACTCTAAGATCATATTAGATTGGTGAAACTCCACACTTCCGAAATGGGAACGTTCGTTGAGAATCGAGTACCTAAATTTCAAAAAATACTACCAAGACAGTCATGGGACAACGTAAGAAGTTAAGAGAAGCCGGCAATTTGTGCTTCAGGCGGAATTTCTCTACAAGCGATCATTCAGCATCCATTATGGTTGTTAGGTGTTGTGGTTCACAGTTGACGAATCTCATTCTTTTTATCCATTGAAAATACCTTAACTTTCCATTCTCTCGTGGAAAACCACTCGCTATTTGCGGTGAACTTTGCAATATCTACTGATGTCATTCAACATTTTTGTCACACTTCGAATTGAAAAGGATAATCAGGTTACTTATTTCAATTTGTAATGAACTGTCGAGCAAAAATGAAAGTAACAACACTCACAACTGGCACCATTTCATCAATTGAACTGGACTTCGCATTGAATTCTTGTACACTCTTGGCGCAGCGTGACATTGTTGAGTCGGGAGTTTCATCTTTAAAGAAAAATATGTCATTGCCGTCAATTAGCAAATTGATCTCAACTATTTTAGGACACACAGTAAAGGATAGGCGACTTAGAATTACGTTCGAAAAATTTGATTTTCAATAAATCATATGTTTTAAACCTTTAACCCTATAAACCTGGTTTTTTATGCATGTTTCCCTACTTTTACATGTTATTTCATTAAATAGTATCATTTTACTCGAGAAAAGTTTACTTAGCGACGTATCTTGGACGTAATTATAAAATAGTTGCTTTCTCCTGTAAAACCGATTGGCCAAAAGTAACTTCCATGTCTTATAATTGTGATCAGCACTGTACTATGCTACTACTAAAATGCTTTACTTTTACTGAAAAGAAAAGTTGAAGTGGAATGTCGCTATACTTATAAAATCACTACAATACTTTAATACAGTGTCCTCTACCGTTGAAATGGATGGCAGTGGAATCTTTGAAGGCGATGCAATTTTCAGCGAAATCTGATGTTTGGTCATTTGGCGTAGTGATCTGGGAAATATTCACATTTGGAGATACTCCTTACCCAGGTAAACTGATTTTGATAATTTTACACTGAACCTAATCTTAGGCTGCTGTGTAGTCTGCGGTATCAAATAATAAAAAATTACTAAACAACTATCCACTCGGGCGTGAATTGCGACGAGGTCAACAATTTCTATTCTGATTTCCTTTTGTAGTTTCTTAACGATGTTAGTTTCAATATTTAAAGGAGATGATACAAAATGAATTTCTGCTAGGTTGATACACCCTACAGCTTATTTAATCCAGAAAAACAAGATTAATTAATTAATTTGGCAAAACGAATTTTTTTGCCAAATCAAATTTCTGACTGATTGATATAATACCTAAGGAACAAATTCCAAAGTATCATTTCACACATTTTTTTGCAAAAATAACGAAGAAAAATTACAGCGAAATTTTCAAAATACGATTTGAGCGCTAACAATGTCCAACATATCCTTAATCTAGACAAGATTTCCAATCGATTGACATATCACTTACCCAAATTTGCAAGGAGTACTTTTGCTTCAATTATACCGAACTTTGAACATGAATAATAGCATTGTGCTACTACAGTAAAGTCTGGTTATAGTGACACCGTAGGGGCCTGCAGTAAATATCCGTATAGCCGGAGTTCATTATATGTATATTGTGAACGGACTCTACATTTCAATAATCGTTCATTATATCCAAATATTTTACTATAAATTCAGCTACGTCTATGTAGAGAAGTACTGGATGATGAAAATTTGCTTAAGACTGAATACGATTGTGTTCCAATAATAAATTTTCATTTCAAGTAGACTCGACGCTTCCATCATTTTCTCCTAAAATACCGCAAGACAAATTTGGGTAAAATTTTGACTGATTTTGGTAAAGTATTTTGGTTCCTCCAATTGAACTAGCTCTTGGCTTTGAAGCTTTCCTTCCTGGGTCTATAGGCTACCGATGACGGCATAAGTAGTTCTCGTTTTTTGAATATTTTTTTTCACTCCCGCCTTGCTTGCCTCGAATATTTTATTTGCTGGTATTGTAAAAACGCAATTAGTTGCACCATGCTACTGTTCAAATTCATTGTCCTGTATAATTTTTACCAAAGATACTCCNAAAAACGCAATTAGTTGCACCATGCTACTGTTCAAATTCATTGTCCTGTATAATTTTTACCAAAGATACTCCAAGGGTAAGTAGATTTGGTTAAGTGATAAGTCAATCGATTGGAAATCTAATACATCAATTACGAATGCGTTTGTTGTTGGCGCTCAGCTCAAATTTTGCTGTAAGCTTTTCGTCATTTCTACAAATAAATGATGTCGAAATGATTCTCTGAAATTTGTTCATGAGATGAGGTTTCTCACTCAGTCAGAAATGATGCAGATTACTAGTAGAGTTCCACCGAAGGGTACCCTTCGGCCACTAGCCGAAAACCGAAGCTCCGGCTTCGGCACTTGCACATTCTTCCGAAGCACAAGCTTTGGCCGAATGTTTTGGTGTGGGATATCAATCGAAAGGTAATTCTGATAGAAATTGGATTCTGCATTAAAATTTAAGTAAAAAATGAGTTCATTTACAGTATAAATTTTATTCTAAAGCAAATCTTGAGCAAACCTATTTAACGATTGTATTTTAGATCGATAAAAAAAAATTTAATTCTTAATTTTTAAAGTTGAACGAAAAATATTGTTGAAGAAAAGTAAATTCCTCACCGTGCTGAGGGAAAAGCCGATTTCTTTTCGTTTTATAAATGTTCCCAGCTTCTGAAAATAATCGTTCACTTGAAATAGTACTTGCAGGAGAAGATAAGAATATTTTCATTATACGAGTCAAAAGACGATAAATTGGAGAGTGCAATTTCCACCATACTAAAGGATGTTCTTTCCGAGAGAGAAACATTGGTTGGGTAGCCAAATAGGTATTGATTTCACTTTCGATTTTAGCTTTCAATTCAGTTAATAAGTCAACAGGTTGAGAATTGTCTCCGCTCAGCTCCGAGAAGCCGTTCCAAAATGAACTATGTGTTTGTTGACAAATATCAACTACGGTATCTGTCGCGATATTCGATTGACCTCGATTTTCATTGTCGTTTGGATTTTGAACTTTTTCCAATCAGTTTTTAATTTTTGCACCAAATATAATTTGATCCTCTTTTATCCGTAGGGAAAAAATTAAGTTTAAAGCGGGGGTCGAGAAATGTGTCTATCGTGAAATCCAGGTTATCAAAAATGTGATCAAATCTGTTTTTCATACTCTGAAGAAGTGTAGCTTTCATCGTTCCGACTCCTTGGTCTATTATTTTTTGCTAGGTAACGATTAATGGTTGCAACGGCTGGGATCACTGGGATCACTTCGGAAATAATAGATTTTGAGTTACTGATTATTTTAGAAATCTCCTCAATAGGTTTCAAAAGTGAGAGTGTTGAGCTCACAAAGGACCATTGGTTAGTATTTAGTTTTTGAAGATCAGATTCTCCCGAATAAAGCAAGAGAGCTTCTTTGTTTTAAAATTGATTCCAGGAGATAATAAGATGAATTCCAGCGGGTTGAAACATCTTGTACCAATTTTTTAGCGTTAAGACCAAGCCGAGATTGAATTTCTTCGAGTTTTGAAGTTGCTAATGGTGAGTGATTAAAATGTCCCACAACTTTGCTGCAAATTGCTAACGTGTCGTTTACTGTCCTTTGGGATGAAATGGCGTTTTTGATTACGAATTGAAGAAGATGAAGAAAACACGGCTCATTTGGAAAGTTTGANGACCAAGCCGAGATTGAATTTCTTCGAGTTTTGAAGTTGCTAATGGTGAGTGATTAAAATGTCCCACAACTTTTCTGCAAATTGCTAACGTGTCGTTTACTGTTCTTTGGGATGAAATGGCGTTTTTGATTACGAATTGAAGAAGATGAAGAAAACACGGCTCATTTGGAAAGTTTGAAATTCTCGTGGCTTTTAAAATGTTACTACCTATTTTACTCCTGGAAGGCAAGTGAAACGAAATATAATATTTATANAAATTCTCGTGGCTTTTAAAATGTTACTACCTATTTTACTCCTGGAAGGCAAGTGAAACGAAATATAATATTTATATCAATTTTTTTTGCATACGCTAAAAACTAGACCTTTCGATTGAGACCACACATCAACACCTTCGGCCGAATGTCTTCGGTGAACGACCGAAGGCCGAAGGCAAGACTTCGGCCAAATTTTGGCCGAAGGCTTCGGTATAACTCTAATTACTAGTTTAATATTCATTGTTGACGGTCAAGTCAAATTTTGCAAAACAAACTTGACAAATATTTTTGGTTGGATTAATCTGTTGATATTTGTAACAATAAAGCAGAAAATCACATTGTGTTGTAGAAATAACAATAGAATGCCATGCCAAGTGCAAGAGTGGCTGAGGTGTTACTAATTATTTCTGTTAACCTGAACAGTTTAGTTGACCAAATTGTCCCAACAATTTGAGGAAGTGTATGGCCGTGGTCAATTAAAGNTGTTAACCTGAACAGTTTAGTTGACCAAATTGTCCCAACAATTTGAGGAAGTGTATGGCCGTGGTCAATTAAAAGGTGTCCGGGAAGTAGAGGCACAACTTTGTGGATTCAATACAGAAAGCACAGAATTAATACATGAAATCAATTTTTTTTTCAGCTTGGTACCTTTTGATAATGAATTAAAAAATGTTTTAGACATTTTGAAATGTTTGTCGAAAANTTTTTTTTTCAGCTTGGTACCTTTTGATAATGAATTAAAAAATGTTTTAGACATTTTGAAATGTTTGTCGAAAATTTTATTACACTGCCACCAATGGTTGTCAGACTCCTATTCTAGGTGGAATTTGTTACGGATTGAAATACCGCCTAACCAAATTCGATTTGTTTCGGAATATTTTGCAAAAATGAAAAAATTCCAGTGTAATTTGTAGAATTTTCGAAAATTCTGATTTGAATGTAAACAACNAAAAATGAAAAAATTCCAGTGTAATTTGTAGAATTTTCGAAAATTCTGATTTGAATGTAAACAACGGAAACCATATGACCTTAATGGAGACAAGGTTTTGGATCGATTGACGTATCACTTATAATTATACAAATATTGAATTTGAACAGTAGCATGGTGCAAATAATTGCGTTTTTACGGTACCAGCAAAAAAAATATTAGAGGCAAACAAGGTGGAAGTGAAAAAAAAATTCAAAAAACGGGAACTACTTATGCCGTCATCGGTAGTTGTGAACAAAGCCAACGGCGGCTAGAGTACTATAACTATAAACTATGCCTTCTTCCTAAAACTCAATAAGAAAATTTNTGTTAACCTGAACAGTTTAGTTGACCAAATTGTCCCAACAATTTGAGGAAGTGTATGGCCGTGGTCAATTAAAGGGTGTCCGGGAAGTAGAGGCACAACTTTGTGGATTCAATACAGAAAGCACAGAATTAATACATGAAATCAATTTTTTTTTTCAGCTTGGTACCTTTTGATAATGAATTAAAAAATGTTTTAGACATTTTGAAATGTTTGTCGAAAATTTTATTACACTGCCACCAATGGTTGTCAGACTCCTATTCTAGGTGGAATTTGTTACGGATTGAAATACCGCCTAACCAAATTCGATTTGCTTCGGAATATTTTGCAAAAATGAAAAAATTCCAGTGTAATTTGTAGAATTTTCGAAAATTCTGATTTGAATGTAAACAACGGAAATCATATTCTTAATGGAGACAAGGTTTTGGATCGATTGACGTATCACTTATAATTATACAAATATTGAATTTGAGCAGTAGCATGGTGCAAATAATTGCGTTTTTACGGTACCAGCAAAAAAAATATTAGAGGCAAACAAGGTGGAAGTGAAAAAAAAATTCAAAAGACGGGAACTACTTATGCCGTCATCGGTAGTTGGGAACAAAGCCAACGGCGGCTAGAGTACTATAACTATAAACTATGCCTTCTTCCTAAAACTCAATAAGAAAATTTNGAACAAAGCCAACGGCGGCTAGAGTACTATAACTATAAACTATGCCTTCTTCCTAAAACTCAATAAGAAAATTTTCAAGTATTAGACTACATTCATTGACCATTTGCGCCTACTCTATTCGTTTGAACCAACTCAATGAACCATTGACACAATTAATAAGCAAATTGAACTAACAATGCTAATGGCAAATATAAGCTGTTACTCCTACAAATAAGTCCTCACAGGCAAACTACAAAAATTATTCCCAGCCTAGTCATACAATAGCCCGACTATTGCGAACAACTCGAAAACTTTCATTAAATACACATAACTAAATAAATTTCTACTTATTACGAGAAACGTATTTCAAATTAACTTTTCAATCGTTTGCCAAAATATACAAGAACTATTTTACTGATGCTTAGATAATTTCAATAGGAAGTTACACCATTTGTTTTATAAAATACTGTAATTCCTAAAGAAATATTTTACTCAATATCAAAATTGTTCGTGGTATATTGACTTTTGTGTTGTATTATATTTCCTTAGGATTAGACCCAAGCAGTTATAATTTTGTAGAGGAGCTTGAAGGAGGAATGCGAATGGAAAAACCATTGATTGCAAATCAACAAATGTGAATTTACATTCGAATCAAATTATTGTAATACCTACAATTCTAATGTGAGTTATTATAACAAATGTTTAAAATTCTAGATACAATCTAATGCTCCAATGTTGGAACCTTGATCCTAAAACAAGACCAAAGTTTGAGTTTCTTGTCGTATCATTCCGTGAAATGATTGAAGGCATAGAAAGCGAAGTATTATATAACTAACAAACTCGTACACTTCAATTTTGACCTGTACGAGTTCACCTGANAGGCATAGAAAGCGAAGTATTATATAACTAACAAACTCGTACACTTCAATTTTGACCTGTACGAGTTCACCTGATCGAGATTGTAAGTACAAGGACTGATGGTTGTTTCATGTGGAATATACAACGACGCAATACAGGCTGCTAGAAAAGTCTATGGAGCATGGACAAAAGTTTCCCATGCCAACCAAGCCCCTAAATAATAATCCCACTTTGAATAAATAGAATGTTGCACCACGCGCTAATGCGAATGAAATGAATTCAAACGAAATGAAAAAAGAAATGTTAATATTACGGTATTCAGAACCTAATAAAATATTTGAGCGCGCAAATATCTGGAGGGAATTGAGGGAAGGAGAATGGATTGAGAGACGAACACGACGTGTTTTTTTTTCTCGTCTTTTACTGGGAATACTTTCTCCATACTCCATCGACTTTTCTAGCACCCTGTATTTGTANAAAAAGAAATGTTAATATTACGGTATTCAGAACCTAATAAAATATTTGGGCGCGCAAATATCTGGAGGGAATTGAGCGAAGAAGAATGGATTGAGAGACGAACACGACGCGTTTTTTTTTCTCGTCTTTTACTGGGAATACTTTCTCCATACTCCATCGACTTTTCTAGCACCCTGTATTTGTAGTTTAAAAAATATGGTTTTAAATTTATCTATTTAATTTTAAGCACTTCCTATCATGCATTATATATTATGTGTAATTTTACTCAGAATTTTTATTACTTGAGTTATGTTTATCACTTTCTTATAACTTTACGTGTTTTCGTCACAAGCTCGTAACTATTTGAGTTATTTTTTGACAAGCAGAGGGAGAAGGTACAATTGAAATAATAAAAACAAAGCTTTAGGTACATAAAACTAGTCAAAATTGAAAAATAAATGTTTCGAATACTTGAAACAGATATCATAAATAACTTTGTTCTAAATACATGTCCCTTATTTTAAAATTAGGTTTCCGCATCTCAAGTTTGGTTTCATGTTTGTGAAAAACTGTTGAACAACGTATAGTACCAATTCGAAATTGATAAGAAATGCTTCAGATACTGATACCGAGAGTTCAATAAAAACCCTGAAAGTCATCTGTGGGGATATATTTTATTGAATCTAAATGGAATACAAATTAGTGGGCGAACATTTGAATTCGTATCGAAATATTTTCGTGTTCCTGTACTTAAATCATGTGCGATACGGATATTTTACAAAACAATTTGAATTTTAGTGGAAGAAAATTCATAAATTCTTATTATCCATATGAATTTAAATAAGTTGTTTCGGAATTAATAACAATTCGAGCAAAAATTTCCTAAGTAATGCAACTAAAAATCTAAACCTGTTTAGAAATAGAGTTCTGAATAATTAAGCACATTGCCCATTATATATGAGCATAATGATCACAAGGGTTTCATACATGGTAAAATTTTCTACGAAAAGTTGCATCAAGAATATTTCCAATTATTCTGTTATGAATTCCTTGGTCGGTATTTAATGCACTTTATAATTTTTCTTAGAACTTATTAAGGAACTAATTGACATGTAGTAGATTGACATGTAGGGATTATATAAAGTATTCTAACAAATTCACGTCTCCATATATTAACGTAAATCGAAATAGTCATAAGTATGAGAGTTAATCACCTTAAATGTGCAAAAGTTCGATCAAAATAAAATCATACTAAAACCATAAAATCAAATATTATTTTGAGCGGGAACAGAAAACGCTTATTGTGTTCACCGTTGGTAACGGAAACCAGAATTACATTGTGAGCAAACATGTTGACTTAGGAAAGAATAAATTTCTTTCTAGCTTACTTGCAGTCAATATGGTATTTAGAAACCTATTTCTTAAGAAACAGTTTCATAGATGCTATTGACTGAATTTGAACTGACTGAATCTGGGGAATGACTTCCACGCCAAGGCTTGAAACAGCGATTAACCAAAAATATGGTCTCTGGTCAGATGCTTGTATTTTCCGGACCCAATGCATTACCAATTGTGCTACAGAGCCAATTGGTAAAATGCTGTTTCAAACCTGCCTATGTGATGATGATTCATCAGTTATCTATCACCAGTAAAGTCTTTCTTGCTGGTGGGACATTCATCATCTTTGCTCTCCTCAACCAAAATGGCGTAAACCAAAATGTCTAGAATTTCTGACTTTAGTAATCAATATGGGACGATTGTCTAAAATTTAAACGTTGTCAGAGCATTCATTGTTGCCTGTCATTCGTGTACACAAAAATGTACCGACCACCGTAATGAAACCATCATTCATGCCATAGAATTTGTTTCATAAGTCCTGCTTACTTTGAATAAGTCCTGTTTGACTAATAACGGGAGCAGCGGAAAAAAAGGGACTGAGGTAAATTGAGAATTTACTGTTACTAATCGCGCGAATTTCATATTAGTAGTATTTTTTTCGGATTAAGCGGGATTTTGTAATCAGAATATTTACAGAACTCAGTGTCTTGCAAAGAGACTCATTCCATTCATCGAAAAATATCATTCGGACGGCAATTACATCTTCTGGCCAGGCAAAGCAACTTCTCATTACGCGAAATCCGTGATTGACTTTCTCCAAGAGAAAGTCGTTCATTTTGTACCAAAGGGAGAAAATCCAACCAACTTACCTCAGGCCCGTCCAATAGAAGATTTTTTTGGTTATTTAGATCAACTAGTGTACAGAGGTGGTTGGAAAGCCACTGACACTACTGGTTTAATGAAAAGAGTGAAGTATTGTTTGAGACAAGTGAACATGTCAGTCGTCCGAAAGAGTATGGAGAAAGTTCGAAAACTATTGCGCGCCTGTGCCGAAAATGGACCATACTCTATCAACCATTAGTGGAACCTTAAGGCAAATATTATGCTCTATCGAATGGAATTACATTCGGAATTTTATATTTGCAGGAACTTGGTCAAAATATGAAATTTACATCAGTCCCTTTTTTTCCGCTGCACCCGTTATTATTACAGGAGGAAACGGCAAAATTGGATAACGCATAAAATTTTTAGAAATTTGCGGTGGAGGCAAACTTTTCTGCTTAGACTTTTGCTCACAAGCTCAGGCTGTCAAACATTTTTAGCCCAGAATATAAAAAACGTCACCTGTATAACCATCTAAAGAGAATTTTAACAAATACTTAATGCAAATCTGTTCGCTTATGGGGAATTACTATTTATAGCTGAAAAATTCTTCAGACAATTTTAATTTGGAAGAGTATAAAATTTTGGAGATATGGAGGTTTATGCAGACGGTTTGTAAAAATGTTTCTGTTGCATTGCAAACCACAATTTTATAATAAAGATAACATTATTATAATTCTGATAGTGTATTGATAGAGATAATAGTTTTCTTACTACCATGTGTAGAACGAAATCCGATTACGCTATCAGTGAACCATATATTACGATTGAAACAGTCTTCTCCAAGATGTCAAGTATTTACCTCAGTGACAAATGTGATCAAGGTGTGAGAGATGAAGCTGACGATGGCATTGTTGCCGAAATACCGCCTGACAATATATTTACCAAATAAAACTTACCCAAGCCAAAAATTTCCGGAAAGATCATAAGGCAAAACAATGAGAAAACTTTGGAAGAGAGTTAGATGAATTGCTTAATACCTATTCTTTGTTGGCTTAGCAAGTAAATTACCAGGTGCCAGGTATAGCCCAATGATTTGCGCGACTGGAAAATAGCATAAAAAAATTTGTGACTAAAAAATAGTTTATGATTAGTACAGCTTGCGCTATACTTCAACCAACCACTGTCATCCGCTAACTGAAAACCTAAGCCTTGCCCATGCTATCAGTCCTAATTGAATTAGCGCGCCTCTTATAAACTGAATTAGTGTGTTGCTATACTCGAAAGTACGGCGAATCCCTTTCGACTTGTGTATCTAAAAAATGAATTTGTTGATGGGCTTGAAAATAAAGTTACATTTAAGATACTGTGTGTCATACTTGCTTGGAACCGCGCAGTTTAACACTGCAGAGTTATTATGAAACTGGAGCATCCAGGGACATTGTCCAATAGGGAAAATTAGAGAGTACGGCAATATTCCTTGTGCTGCATAGTGGGACCGCCGCTATTCCCACCAAGTTAGTTAAAAGCTATTAGGCGTTTTTGGTAAGATAGGGAATTAGTGCAGTTTTTCGATTTAAGATTTTTCAGTATAAATTAATCAATTATTAATTAAAAAGTATTAAATCAATTGATTTACTGAAACATAGACTGAATGGTTCTTAGCCTCCAAAACCTATTTAGTTGCCTGTTACAGCAAAGGCATTTCGGACACGCCGTAGGTGCATAGCAGAAGGGTAACGGGTCTTGTATCAGGCCGTTGATAACAAATAGGCATCTTAACGTTACGGATCAGGATCCGAAACGAAACGATAATTCCGTTTCGTTTCCGGGTTTTAGAGAAACGGTAAACTTTCTACTCGTTTAGCTTAGTTTTAGATGAGGGGAAGGTGTGATCCGGAAACGAACTGTAAAAGGTAAAATTTTTTACGTATGTTAAGAATCCAAATATTGATGCTAATTTACTTTTGGTGATACGACCATGCAATTTCAGCGTATTGCAGCTTCACAAGTTTGCAACTTTACGTTTTATTTCAGCTTTATGCTAGTGTAATCCTTTTAACTGAAGGTTCTTCTATTTGAGTGTTAAATAGCCGTGTACGTGTGTGCGTACGTTTTGTGTGTAGTGTTAAATATACATATATTATTGTGCTAAATAAATTTATTAAATTCATTATCGCTCCCCGATTGTTTCATTATCGTTCCGTTCCGTTTCGCATTGATGGAAAAAGTAATGGGTTCGTTTCGGATTGAGAACTCAGTTTCGTGTCCATTTTGGAAACGAATTTAACCGATCCGTTAACATATACCTAGTAGCAAAGCAATTACTGAGCGCTTAAATAATAAATAATTAATAACAAATTTTCACCTGCTACTCACGATCACCAGATGAAATGTGGCACACAGAGATACATGACATCTTTAAATTTATGACTATATTAAGACCATTGATAACCGCATATGCGCAACTCTCTGCGGTCCGGGACTTCACTTATTTGTTTTATCGATCCTGCAATCAGAATTTGTGACTCATCGGTCTCTTTTGTATTGAGAGCTATAAATGAGCAATAGGCTCGTTTTCAGACCTAAGTAGACTGACTCATATGTGTACAAAGTAAGAACTACAACCTATTTTTGGATTTTTAGAAAAGAAATTATAATCGAACCCGGAGTTGCAAATGCGGGTTAAATTGTGTTAATCCCTTTCTCATACGTATAATTATTATTATACTACACAAAAATTAAGTCCGTCTGTCCGGTAGTCCGACAAATTAAACACGAATTGGTATATCCATATGCGGTTTTCACTATTAAATAGCCCATGCACTAGAAACGGAGAAGTTCCAAGATGAGCCATCTTCGTAAAGTCTGACCCCGTTTGTGCAATATTTTTTCTGACTCTAATTTTACCTTATGAGATTTTAAAAGTTAAATAAAAAGTCCAATATTTGAACTAATCGATAGTTCGGAATGGAGTTTTCACTACGGTATAGCCCGTACATCAATCTGCTTTACCTCCTTTAGTGCGCAATACACGTGCGGATTGGATGTTACATGTGCCGTAAGCACAGGATGTGCGCAATAAACGCTTACATGCTGATTCGACAATTATATGTTCACTACCCACCTTCATCCCCACCGCCTACCACTCTCCATACTCCTTCCGTCTACGTCCTCTTTACCGCGCAACCGCTACCGCTCCTCTAACAATCTGTCTACCGAGTTTTCTACTGCCCAAGTCCTGCAAAGGGGTGACGAAATTATTGTTACAGACTACGGATATATACATCTTTTCATAGTAGATAAAAAGTTTAAAATTAAGGTATTGAAAAATAATTTTCTAAAAACGACCATGTCTTTATGCTGCTTTACATAACTACATATATTTGCACTCGTTTTAGTTGCCAAATATATAACATTGGTTCACATCATACGTGCATTTTGCACGCAGAATTGACTTCTTATAATATTGTAACTCCAATTAGTATAGATAAAGTTTCTTTTTACAGATATTTGGATAATTCTCACCATCGACCAGTATGCTTTTACTCCATAACTGGCGTGACAAACACTGTAAGAGCTTTTGGGATTTAGCTAGCATTCTACATGTCAACTCATTTGAATGAATTTTGATACACCTGTGAAAGGACATTAATCGGCTGATTGAACTTTCAGAATGCACAAAACTCTGTTTAAAATGAGTATAAAAACTAGAAATTGAGAACTATATGCACTATGAGATTGCACTGTTCGGATCGGCTTCCGTTTGGAGTATTTGAAAAAAAATACTCGCGTTAAATCTTCCTTTTCTGAATGTTATAATAGAAGGATTATGTGAGAGAAATAAAATCCCAATCCAAATGAAGTGTTTTATTGAGAACCAATAAAAATAAATGTAGGTTCCGCAGCAATGTGAGTAATATGATTATTCTAGGAAGAGTTTCTATTTTGTGTTGGAAGAGCAGGCAATACTCCTATAGGCTTAATTTCTCATTACGATTATTTTTAACAAGTAATCTGATTTCTCTTGCCATTATGCACAACATGTGTAATAGAAAGTATGGTTCTATGGATGATGCTGCTGATTACATACTAAATATGTAAAATTATTGAATCTTGGCTGCTAGTCTTATATAAAGTAAGACCAGCAACATATCAACAACGATCTTAAAATGGGACAAAAACCTATTTTTATTATTTCTTTGATTGTGATATTATTAGGATCTATTTTCACCTTACTGCGAAGTTTCGAAATTGGGGACTCTAACTTTGAGGTAAAAATAAAACAACCCATATTTTATTTAGAGGAAGTTAATTATTTAGTAATTTGGATCTATGGTGGCAATTGTTCACATAAAGCGTGTTTACCAAGAAAAAGAAGGAAAGTGTGATTTGAACGGTATCGAACATGGTGATATGAAATCTGTCGTCTCTTACCCGGGATCACAAATAAATAGGACAAAATCAACCAATTTAGATACATATCCATTCAACTCTGTGAAGCATGACAAATCCAGCATGAACAATTCTTATGACGAAGAATTTACTATAATTTTATTGACACAAGGGAAAAGACCTACTTTGCTGATCGGTATTCTAGAACATTTGAATGAACTTCCCGGACTTCGTAGAGTATTAATCATATGGAATGGAGAAAAATCTCCAGTTTCAAGTCTGAAATGGCCAATAGTCAATTTTCCTTACCAGGTAATAGTAATTCCAGCGAAATCGACAAAAATTTATAACCTAAGGCCACATGGGGCTTTTGTGATAACTTTTTCATTTAAAAAATATCTCACCTCTGTTTAGTCGTAATTAGGTTCAACTTTTATTGGATTTTATTTAACCAGTGATTGTTTGGTCTTCTAGCTTTGAATAATCTCATGGTTCTACTTTTAAGATCACTGGTATGCCTCTAAATGATAATTCAAAATTACCTTTACGCTGTTTGGTTATTTTGAAGACAAGAAGAGGTTAGTGTGAAATTATAAGTTTCATTCAAAAAAATTCAATTTAATTGGAACTAAGGCAATAATACTGAAGATGCATTTCAAGAGTAACTGTTGCAAGCAAAATCTTCTTATAAGTTAAAATTGTCAGTGATGACTTACAACCGGGTGGTGTAGCAATTTGGTTGTGAAAGGTTGTACAGTGGTCAACTGATAATTAAAACCTATCTAAACATAACCTATGTGACTATAAGTAAAACTTATGTTACATCCCATTTTGCTGGGAAAAGCAGGTTAGCTTTTTTTTGCAGAGAAGCAGTTACTTAAAATATTTTTATGGGAATATCTTTTCAATTCAGAAAGACCATTGAAAATTAGGATATGAAGTTGAAACATCAACTCGCTACAATGTTTCAGAAGTTATGATGTTTTATAACCTCAAATTTGTGAATATTCTTTTCAAAAGCACATTATCTCATAAAACTAAGATTTTCAATTTTCAAAAAATTATTACTTATTACCTAGTGATCGAAGAGACTTGATTTTTTTACATTAAACGCTAATTTTCAATGATCTTTCTGAAATTGTGAAGTGGATGACCGTAAAAAATTTTGTTTAGAAGATATACTCCATAAAATTTTAAGACCACTCCTACCCATGCTAAGAGCATGGTACAAAAGTAGCTTCCAGCAGTCTTCAGAACCTGTGATATTCTGCTGGACTGGAAGTATTACAGCCGGTGGCTGACGTGAATCTTGGCTAATTGAAATGAATTTATTTATTATCCACATCCAGATGTCCACCTAGCTCCATACCGTTCCAAATGTATTTGTAAAGTCGATTTTGAAAGAATTTTCTCTGGGGTTCAGTCTCGTCAATTCTGTTAGTATTGAATCACATTTGATTTTAAACTTAGGAATACAGACACATCTATAGCTTGAAGCATTTGGGAAGCTTAGGGTGGCAATTTGAGAACAGTAAAATTTTATTCAATTTGATTTGATAATTTGATCAAGTCCATACTCATAGCAGAGAGCTGACCATCATAAATTAGCACTAGTGGGCGCTGTAACACGAGCCACAAACTCATGCTTAAACTTATTGATAAACTGTCTGTCGTCCATCCATTTTCACTGCAAGCATAGTTTGTGTTGGAATACTGAATCTTCTCAAGCATGTTGCCACAAAATTTCTTGCCCTTATGGACGATAATTCCTAACAATCTAAAAAGTTCAAACGGTTAGAATATATGCACATTATGTTAAATCACCATAGACCCATTGTGAAATTCACAATTGGCTTTGCATGCAAATATTTTGGGGCTATGGTGATCAATTAATATCTTCATTGTTAATTAAAATTTGGATTCAGGGAAGACTGCTTGAATTTTGATGATCTTTCAGGGTTACTTTTATATTATCTAACCTACTTTCTGATAAGTCATAGAAGCTTCAAATTCTGCAAGGCAAAATAAATCATATGCGAATCAATTTTCAAGGTGGTTTACGAGATTAGCTATTCTTTATGCTTAATGATTAAAACCGGAATAATATTGTGGTAGTGACTGGTGAAAACAAAGACAAAATTATGAGGGAAAAACATACACAATCTTGAAAGTTAGCGATTTAATCAGAATGTTTTCACAGTTGCCCCAAATCAAAATAACTCCATATTATCCTAGCTGTCAATATGATAACATTTTTGATTAAAATGTAGGTATTAACCAATGGGAAGAACAGTCTGAACAATAGATTTTTGCCATTAAAAGTTATAGACACGGATGCAGTATTAAGTATCGACGATGATACGTATCCGTCACGTGAAAGATTGCTTTTTGCATTCAGGTAAACTAAATTTAATGACAATCAACATAATAACTTACGAAGGTTGAAATAATGTTAACTCTTCTTGATTATAACAGAGTCTGGCTAGAATTTCGAGACAGGATTGTTGGATTTTTTGGTCGAGGGGTAATTTGGAGTGGTANAACATAATAACTTACGAAGGTTGAAATAATGTTAACTCTTCTTAATTATAACAGAGTCTGGCTAGAATTTCGAGACAGGATTGTTGGATTTTTTGGTCGAGGGGTAATTTGGAGTGGTAATCGTTGGAAATATGATTTGCATCCTTGCTTCATATCTATTGTGATAACCGGTGAGTTTTCTCAGTTTTCTAAAAAAATATTAAAACTTTGTAGTTAATTTTAGGAAGAAATTTTTATTTCAGGCTATGCATTTTTTCATAAAAAATATTTGAACCTCTACACATACGAAATGCCTGAAGTGATTCGGGAAAGAGTCGACAATNATTTGCTAAAAAATATTAAAACTTTGTAGTTAATTTTAGGAAGAAATTTTTATTTCAGGCTACGCATTTTTTCATAAAAAATATTTGAACCTCTACACATACGAAATGCCTGAAGTGATTCGGGAAAGAGTCGACAATTTTACAAACTGTGAAGACATCGCAATGAATTTCATGGTATCCAATTTAACAAAGAAGACTCCTATTAAGGTATAGAAAAATGAGTAGCAACCGCAAACACAGACAATAGGCATATAAGGTAAATCATGACTCATGAAGTAAGAATTCAGAGAGAAAGTCGATAATCGAGACGACGACGGTGGCAAAAAATTCAAGAGCGATAGCAAAAGATTGTAGATTTAAGTATGGCACGACATCAAAGAGGGTCAAGAGCGGAGTACATTACGAGTATTTTTTGAAACATAAGGAAAACAGGATTAGAGTGGCATTCAAGAATAGAATGGAAGTTAAACATAAATCTTTGGTTATCTGATGGTAGGTTGGCACCGAAATTTTGTTGGGATCAGATGAACTTATTCCCAGAGGTTAGACAATTACACAAAAATTGTAGCGCAATTACATGTTACACATTACATTTATAAATTCAACTCAATTATAATTAATTGTGTGATCTAATCGATTACTCAATTATGTAATTAATTACAATTAATTGTAATTGAGTAATATTCAATTACATTTTTGTTAAATTTCAATGATTGATTTAACAAAATTTTATAAAGATAAACACTTATGTGATCAATTCAAAATTGTCTTTTTCGCGTGACATTTAATGACTATTTCTAACATATAATTGTCAATTCTCATAAAACTTACAAAAAAAAATAACAAATTCATCTCAACCTGTCTTAGCAAAAGTTAAAACTTTGAAGAGAACGACTATTTTGTATTTCCTTCCCTTTACACTGATTGCTGTTACGAAAGGCNTTCTTTTTCGCGCGACATTGAATGACTATTTCTAACATATAATTGTCAATTCTCATAAAACTTACAAAAAAAAATAACAAATTCATCTCAACCTGTCTTGGCAAAAGTTAAAACTTTGAAGAGAACGACTATTTTGTATTTCCTTCCCTTTACACTGATTGCTGTTACGAAAGGNGCAAAAGTTAAAACTTTGAAGAGAACGACTATTTTGTATTTCCTTCCCTTTACACTGATTGCTGTTACGAAAGGCTACCCAAATCGAAATACCTACAGTTGGGATTGATGTTGCCATAATTAGAAAATGCGAATTAGTATTAAAATTGTAATGTGTAAGTGTAATTGGAATACAAATTAAAGCAAGTTAAATTACTTAAGTTACACAAAATTACATGTATTGTAACTGAAATGTAATACATTACATTATACGCGATATGGAAGCACGATTAGGCTAACAAAAAAAAATTTTCTAAAAGCAAAATATAGAAACCGTCATCCCCAATCATAGCAATAACACAAATATTGGATTAAAGTCATATCTAAATATTCTTGGAGTTAGATCAAAAGTAGTTAGCGTAGTTAAAATATTCATCTGATNCGTCATCCCCAATCATAGCAATAACACAAATATTGGATTAAAGTCATATCTAAATATTCTTGGAGTTAGATCAAAAGTAGTTAGCGTAGTTAAAATATTCATCTGATAAAATGAGATAAAAATTTAGTGATGCAGTTGCAATAGCAAACATTTAGTTTGTATAATAGGAAACAGCATCGAAGAATCAAGTGTACTCAAAACATAATTACCTACTCCAGTCATCACACGAACTCAAATTCACACACTTGGTCGGCAAGAAAGGCAAATATGCTTAAAATCGCATCAAATAATGGAGTGTAAGAAAAATTGACGCATATTTTTTGTCAGCATTAGCAGAAAGTGTGGATTTAAATTAGAGGGAAATATGTTCAGAATATTATCAAAAGTATCAGGTGTAAAAAGAAATTTTTTTTGGATACCATAGGAACGCAATGTTTGAGTATTGGCAAAAATATTCAGAACGTAACAGCTCCGAGAAGACATGTGTAAGCAATTCAAAATTACCTGCTTTTATAATCATACAACCAGCAAAGATTGGTTGACAAAATGCTTAATTTAGCATGGAAAATGGGTACCACTAGTGATAGCATCAACATAAAGTTTAGTTTAGAATCATACCGAAATGATTAAAATAGTATCTAAAAGTCAACCGGAGCAAAGTACCACTGCTTTATTTGCAACACATGAAAATATTGTTAGGTTATAATCAACAAAAGAGCTGCTAGAATACTAACAAAAACTTTTCCGGAGGCAAATTATGATTAACTGCTTCTCCAATCACAGAAGCTGCAAATATAATTTAGTTGGGATCATGGACGAATACTTAGTCGAGCCGAGGAAATTGGCTGGCAACATACAATAATAAGGCTAGACTAGCAGCTTCGAAAAAATTAATCTAAAACAAGTGGCTAGACTTTATTGAAGAAAATAAACTCTCCATATCTATAGTTTCGATAGGTTGTAATTATAGAGAAATTCAACAACTATACGCACTAGGCAACAATCGGGAATGATTGAATACAGGCTAGACATTTGGTGAGTGATGTGAAACAAGTGGCTCGGATATTTAGGACAGATCGGTAATCCTGTAAACCTATCACAGTAAAAAAGGACTGGTAACATTTAGTGTTGTTAAGAAGGGTCTGTCTGACTTCTTGTTTAAAATTTGTAAAATTTTCTCTGTTCACATTCTTTGTCAATAAGATCATAATGTAGATGAATGTCGCTAATTTTAAAATATGTTTCTTATCAGCTGACTCAAACCTCCCAATCATTATGTCCAAAATGCAACAAAAAGGAAATATGGAAACATGCACTCTCGAAACATTCCACACATTTGAAAGAGAGAGATGATTGTGTTAATTTTTTTACAGAGGTAACGAATCAGCAATCAAATCAATTTCCGAACAATCCCACCTAAATATTGTATCATTTGAACAGGTCTATGGATACATGCCTCTCCTTAAGTCGGAGTATCGAATAGATATTGTCGACAATGTAAATCCTATTTGTCGCCGAACCAAGATATAAGGATATTTATTTTTATCAATTTATATGCTGCGTCACCAAATTTAAAAACTACAGCAATAAATTATAAATTGATTAAAGTAGCAGCAATGGTAAATTTAATTTCAATTTTAGAAACAAATTGCTTTATGCTGAGTACCAATGAGAAATGAAGAACATATTACAAGTATTGCAGTAACAAAAGTATTATAATAAAACTCTAATTCACTAACTTGTACAATAACTAATTTCAAATTTCTAATTGCAATTAATTTTAGTTTAATTTTCAAGATTCAAGATTAGTTTCCATTGAATTGAAAAAAATATTTTACAATTTCATCCAACTCGCATTCACATTTTGGTTAGTGGGATGAAGTGGTGAGGGTGGCTTAGAGTTAGTAACCCTGTCTAATTGTTAATGGAACCCTCTGTATTTACAACTACCGTAAAATCCTGTGTATAAACCGCGTCTTATTAGAACAAAAACCAAGTTTAAAATTCTGCTTCATCTTATGACGAGGTTTAAAAATTTTTTCAATGGGATAACGTCGGTGTTCGACATCCTACAAAATTTTTTGGATTTTTGGGGACTTTTTCCAATGAAAATGAACAGGAAATGGGTTGTAAATATTGACATTGGCGATACTTGTCATTCTGAGCTTTATTATTGGTTGGAAAAAAGAGAGCGTGGTTATTTTCTGCAAACACCTAAGGAGATGCGTATATAATGTGACTGTCCAATACCAATTCAAATGGATATTGATACATCAATGGTAAGTTTTATTCTTTAATATTTTTGTTACCACAAACTAAATTTAAAAAATACAACATATTTTTCATAGCCAAGTCTAGCAGAAAATGTGCATTTTTTCCGTATTGTTACCAATATATTTGATCCCGCAACATATTGTTACAAAATTAGTTTCAAACTACTTGCCGATTTTCGTGTGACTGGAAAATATACGTGTTCAACTATAAGAACTATAAATGCCACTTTGTCCTTTATACGTTTCTCAAATGGTGAGACAATATTATTTTGCAACATCCATGTTAGTTTGAAGTTTGAAATGACAATAAAAATATTTAACATACAGTGTGTTCGAATAAGAAGGCGAAAATCCGGCACTAGCGTTTTTAAAACTTACACAAATTAGATTCTTGTGACACCTTCTAAGTAAAGAAAAGTTAACAAAACTTTCGTAGAAACGATTTTCAGGAACTTGAGTAGTTCATAATTTGTATAAAATTTTGACATATAGTCAATTTTTTATTTTCTACAAAATCATTTTTCAAAAGTTTCGCCTTCTTATTCGAACGCACTGTATATGTAAGGTGAGCTACGTAGCACATTATTGAACAATGGGACAACTGAGAGTATATCGAGGGTATTCCAGATGATACCAGAGGGTATTCCACGTATTTCTACTAATCCATTCTTGACGCCAAAAATTTATTAATGGAGTACACGGCGAAATAACACAGTAATAAACTTCTCCAAAGTAACATATGTTGAATTCTGTATTTATCAAACTTAATTTAATCGTGTCATGATTTAACTCTTTTTTTAGAATAAGTTTTTATTCATCATACCGGACAGTTTAATATTTTACTACGTTCAGCTAGGATTTCAAATCCATAGCCTGTCTCAGCATTGCTGCGGTAACAAAAAAGTTTATTGTGAGTTAGATATAAACGGCAGCTACGGTGAGGCCGTAAAGAACTCACTTACAGTGATTTTACAGAAAACGGGAGCTAAGAATATGAATTCTGACATGACATTCTAATACTCATTTTCTCAAACAAAATTAACTCATTTGTTTACGTAAATTTTTGGCATGATAATTTTCTTTAATGGTGAATATTATGCAATATTTTCATAAATTTTTTACAAAACTCAAACACGAAATTCAGAATAACCAGTCTTATGAGAGAAATCGGTTTAATACAACTAATACAGCATGTTTACAAAAAACGGATACTAATTTTCTCTGCCTTTCACCAAAAATGGCATAGGGCAGCAGACACACACATGTTGTGTAAGTTGGCATACACTATTTTTTCAAATTATTGTCTAGAAGTAAACTATAGTTTCATAATAATTTCCAAATAATGTTAGCGTTTCATAACTCAGGGTAGTAGGTATTGCCAAGAAAGCAATTAATTATGACGGAACATCTAACAAATTACATTCAATAATAAAAAATTTGGCAATAATAATAATAATAATAATAATTCTTGTCTAATGTTGACTGATCAACTTTCTTTGTTTGATTGACACTTGTGTGCCGTTACATCTATGCATGCCTGTAAGCGGCGTCCAACGGAACGACAAACCTTTTGGCAATAGTCAATATCAATTCTTCAAAAGCTTCACAAATATTGTCTTTGGTAAGCCAATGTCTGGGATAAGATCAGAAGATCTGATATTATTTCGTTAATCTAAAGGTCCACTTACGCCACAAGGCACCACCGGCCAACCCATTTCATACATTGGCACTATTTCTTATTCTCACTTTGTTTTTGCTATTTTTTTAAATGCTTTGATAGACCAAAAATAGAGTCAGATTATGGACTCAAAAAAGGGTTTGTCAAATTTTTCGTTATTTGACCGACGTCGATTAATTGTTGTATGAGTGTACCTAATCACATTTCCCATGTGCCATATTTTGAGTTTTCCAAAAATATTTTTTGAATTTTTATTAAATTTTGAAGATTATTTCCGAAAAATAAACATTTATATCATGTTGGGTTTTGCTCTAAACATGATTTCATGCATTCAATGCTGCTCCCAAAAGTAGTAGGAGTAGATCAATACCCAACATGATCTAAATGTTTATTTTTCAGAAATTATACTTTTCAAAATTTATTAAAAATTCAAAAAATATATTTTTTTATACTGAAAATATGGCTCCTGGAGAATGCGATTACGTACACTCATACAAAATTTAATCGACTTCGGCAGATAAACGAAAAAGTTGACAAGGGTGTTTGAAACCCTTTCTTTCAATTTCAACACTAGCCCCTTGCCCCCCCCCCCTCATTCTGAAACTTTTTAAATTATATTTTCTTACTCCACACATCCCCTTTGGCAATGGGGTGTGTTAAAATTTCAAGTGTCTGAAAAATGTCGAACCTGAATTTATTTTCAGTCCCAGGTTTCAAGGACAATTGCTCGCTGGCAATTATCGTTGCAAGACTAGTTTATCACATGACTCAATTTTGCCGGAGGATAGATTCATTGACTCATTGAGTCCATAATCTGATTCTATTTTTGGTCTATCAAAGCATTTTAAAAAATAGCAAAAACAAAGTGAAAATTAGAAATAGTGCCCATTTATGAAATGGGTTCACGGGCGGTGCCCTGTGGCGCAAGTGGACATTTAGATTAACGAAATATATCACATCTTCCGATCTTATCTCAAACATTAGCTTACCAAGGACAATAGTTGTATCTGACCTTTGACACAGTTGTTGCCTGGATTGAAGCACCGTTGGGTTGGATATTTATTTCTTTGAATAATTAGTTATAGTTAATTAGTTTGTATTTGTGTCTGGGTGAGTCTATTTTTGTTGAATAATTCCTCNGCAAAAACAAAGTGAAAATTAGAAATAGTGCCCATTTATGAAATGGGTTCACGGGCGGTGCCCTGTGGCGCAACTGGACATTTAGATTAACGAAATATATCACATCTTCCGATCTTATCTCAAACATTAGCTTTCCAAGGACAATAGTTGTATCTGACCTTTGACACAGTTGTTGCCTGGATTGAAGCACCGTTGGGTTGGATATTTATTACTTTGAATAATTAGTTATAGTTAATTAGTTTGTATTTGTGTCTGGGTGAGTCTATTTTTGTTGAATAATTCCTCATCTAACTTCACTCCCTCCCCTTTTTGTTTTTACCGCTGTTCATCAAATGTCTCAACTAGACTTAAGAGAAAACAACGTTCATTAGTATCCGTTTTTTGTAAACATTAACAGAACCAACCAGAGTTACCGCCTCTAGTACAACAATTATTGATCACGTTTATGCACCTAATTCTAACAGGTTTAAACAAGCCCTATCAACAAAATTCTTCAAACCCTATTCACACTTAAATTTATAAGCTATTTACTGAAATAAAAAATTGAAACAAAATTAGTTTTGAGTATTCGGGAAAGTTGAAACTTATATGAAAAGTATATTTCTCTTTATGACTTTTTTTTTAATCTGATTATCTTCAAGTAGGTCTGAATTTCTAATTTTTTCTATTTGATTCTCCAAGCATACTTTGTACATAATTTATAACACTACTCTGGCATTGGTTCTAAGGATAAAACTATTATTTACCTAAAATCATCTCCAATTTACCAAAGGTGCTACAATTTAAATTTGTACAACTTTTCACATGAACCAATTAAGGATTTCAATTTAATAAAATCTTACTGTCAAGAATTATCTTAAATTTAGTTGAATTATACCAGGAAAGTCTATCTTTGTGCTGTTCATTTAAATAAGTCATGTTGAGACCCTTTACTTTTCTTTAGGTATACAATTAGTATAATGCAGAATTTATGCAGTAAATATGAATTTTATGCATTTATCAAATATTTGATTGGTGTAATTGTTTTAAACAGTGAAATTAAATCTAGTATATAATTTTGAAAATTAAAAATGGGTAACAACCCCTAGTTACCGAGGGCATATTGTACGCCCAAAATTGGAATGAATAACCTTTATAGAATAACCTGAATGAATAGAGTCCTTTCCATCTATATATTTTTCCAAATTTTTATTTTATAAATCACTGTTGGCGCCAATTACCACCAGGCTTTTAGTAAAATTGGAAAATTTAATGTTTGAATTCCAATTGTCGTTACTATATTGTCGTTACTATATTGTCTTGGTATAGAAACTACTGCGACCTTAAAACATCCATCAAAAAAGTTCGGCATATACGCGGGTGTGGCCAATGAGTAAGGGCGGCTTTTCCTCGAGGTTTTAGGGTACTCCTTTGATTAGTGCATTCCATGACGTTGTTGACTCTAAACTTTATGAGTCATTACTCTGACTCCTTGATTTTTTGGAGTCTAACTCTTACTTCCGGGTCACATAATCTTAATGTGGGAAATCGAGTAGGACAATCTGAAATTAAATTATTATTTATTACTAGGTATAGATGATAAAAAATAAGATACATGAAGGCGATATGCTCCTTTGCACATTTTAGGAAAAAGTCATGACTTGTTCCTCCCAAATAGACCATCAGTTGAGGGTCTTAGCTACAAGATTGAGGGTTCCACAAGGGAGCCAGTGTTATCAAATGACTAGTGACTCACAAAAATTCTGAAGTCAGAGTCATGAGAGTCAAAGTCATGACTCCGGAGTCAGAGTCTTGGAGAACACTATTTTTAATTCTCTAACTTTGGTTCTAAAAGAGATAGCAACACTGCATGCGCTGGAGCAGAAAAAGTCGGACCAGTCCAGAAACATGACTGCTTCCATACTGCAAAACTATCAGTCCAGCATCATATCCTGCTTTGGGGTAGGGGACCTCCTTTGGAGTGTTGGGGTGTGCAGGGTTAAAGCAAAAAAAATCATAAAATCCAGCAAATGCATTATCTCTAATTCAGTAGGTGAAACTTAGCCAACACAAAGTACCATATCATGTTCAATACTAAAAGCCCTCGAATGGATTCGTTAACGTAATCACGTCTAAGTAATTTTAACACCAAGAACTGAAATACATCACATGCATTAAGTAACTTAAATTCTCCAACTTAATATTTCACCACTTAATTCAGGTTTCTGTAACTTATTCAAATTACAATTGGTAAAATTTCTTGTGCTATCTGAAAAGCCTAGGAGAAAAGAGAAGTTTGAAATGAGTGATGAAGATATGATAAGTAAACACAAGAAAGGCTCAGTTGTAAAGTTCTCCGCTTGCAAATTCGGTCATCAGTAAGCGATCGAAAAACTACGAATCTGAACTTTTAGTAATTGTTACATAATTTTTTTCTAATTAACTATAGGGCTTAAATCGGCTTTCCATAAGGAGTATATGGTATAGTTACGGTGAAAAGTTACAAACTTTAAAAGTTCATCATCAATCAATAATAATATTGAAAACACCTTTATATATCTATATATTTTAAATAATTAAAAAATATTAGTCCAATTGGTTGATTGGTTGACAAATTTATAATAGGTTTTCAAAATCTCTTATTGGAATTTGTCATTAGTAAGCACAAGTGATATTATCTGATTTTTTGAGAACAATTGACTCATGATCATACTACAAGTGTTGAATTTTATAACAAAATGAATCTGTTAGAGAAATAAAGCTCCTAATTCAAATTGGAAATGGTGTGTTGAGGTCTGTAGATTTAATTGCAAATTCTACTCTATGGAATTGAGTACCTTGGGAGTGCAAGTGTTAATGATAATAATGGAAGATTTTCTCTATTTGTGCTAGAAGTGCCAGCAGTCTTCTAAATTTGTTTTTCATTATGATTATTTTAAGTATTAGTAGTCTCATTTGGCTCACATATTTACTTCAATCTACAACATGCAATGACTAAAGTAAAAGTATAACTGTTATCTCTTCCACGGATATTGACGCACTGCTGATAAGGTTTCACTCACACATTATCTGAAATTGTGGAACTTTTGCTTAAGTGAAATCAAACCAGTAGAATATCAACAACAATGCTTCCAATGAGAGAAAAAACATTTTTTACTATTTCTGTGATAGTGATCTTAGGACTAATTTTCATCTTACTTCGAGATTTTGCAAGCGAAACCTCCAGGTCTAATTTTGTGGTAAGAAAACAATTACAGATATTTTTATAAGGATTTAATTTTTGATAATTTTATCAATCGTTCACATAAAGCCTATTTTTCAAGAAAAACGAGTCAAGAGTGAGACGAATGGTATTAATTATGGCGACTTGAACTCTCTCGTCTCTCAGCCAACTTCACAGCTACAACAAATAAATTGGACAAAATCAAACAATTTGGATACATATCCGTTCAATTCTTTGGAACATGACAAATCAAACAGGAACAAGTCCAATCATGAAGAATTTACTATAATTTTATTGACACAAGGAAAACGAATTTCTATGTTGATCAGTTCTTTAAATCATTTGACTGGACTTCCTGGACTACGTAAATTATTCATCATATGGAATGGAGAAAAACCTCCAGATTCAAGTATGAAATGGCCAATAGTCAATTTTCCTTATCAGGTAATTGCAATACCAGCAAATTCTATAAAGTTTACAACCTATAGTTGTCAATTTGTTTATATTTTTGACTAAAATATAGGTTGTACCCAGCGGAAGCAATAGTCTAAACAATAGATTTAAACCGTTAGATGTTATAGACACAGATGCAATATTAAGTATGGACGATGATATTTTTCCGTCACATAAAAGTATTCTTTTTGCATTCAAGTAAAAAAAAGCGGCAGTCTACATTACATATTTAACTGTGACAATACTATTAATTGATTGTAATTATAATAGAGTCTGGCAAGAATTTCGAGACAGGATTGTTGGATTTCCAGGTCGAGGGGTAATTTGGAGCGGTGGTCGTTGGAAATATGATACGCAACCTTGCTTCATCTCACTTGTCCTAACAGGTAAATTTTGCTAATTTTTCTTAAAAAATTTTCTTAATGTGTTGAAGTTAAATTTAAATCCAAATTTGTATTTCAGGCTTGGCATTCTTCCATAGAAAATACTTGAACCTCTACACATACGAAATGCCAGAAGTGATTCGCAAAAAAGTAGACACTTTTACAAATTGTGAAGATATTGCAATGAATTTCCTTATATCACATTTGACACAGAAGGCTCCTATTAAGGTATAGAAAAATAGGTGACAACCGGTAGCAACCGCGAACAAATAGAATAATAGGGCAATTGAAGGCAATCAATAAGTAATCAGAGGTGAAGAATATAATACGGAACAGGGAGGCGAAAAATTCACAGTGACAGCGAAGGAAAGGTAGACAATAGAGGAATTTCTGAGAGTATATAGGTGACCGACATTAGCGATAGGAGCGGGCTGCAATTAGAATATTTGTTATTGAAATAAAAAGAAAAATTGGTTTGGGTAGTACTGAGAGACAAAATAAAATTACAATACTTTTAGCTTAATGTCACCTCCGAGGGAGCCAAAAAATCGGTTGACAGATGGCGGAGTTGACAATAGCCGATAATGTCAACTGCCTGATAATTCAAAGACTAGATGACATCAACCGACTTTTAAAGGCAAATTTTATAATACCATATCTTTTTCGATTTATTTTACAGCTTTTGAAGTTATTACCTGAATTTGAAATAACTCTAAAAGCAAATTACTTCTTAAAGTAATCAGCAAGCTTTTTGCAATATGCCAAAGAAATGTCTTTAAGACATTATCTTGTCAGAAACTTCCAAACTATCATTACTTGTTTGTAAAGTTCTTCACTTATAATGTTGCTTATTATTTTAAACTTTAAGTTTTTCAATCCTAACCATGTGCCCATCTAAGGTTGGCATACTCGCGGTTGGCATAAGCCAGCGACTGAGGGTGAGTCTTTAGAAAATAAATTTTCACGATCGAGTGTTGCATAGTAGAATACAACAAATAGGTTAATGAAACAGTTCGCCCAAAGGTCTCTGATCACCCACACCATTTAAACAAACACGAGTATATTCTGGTCATGAGAACCGAAAATTGCCATTAAAGTGTGGTTATGTGCCATGCATGCTCTTTAAATGAGATAACAATAGGCGGAGGTTGACGAAAGGAGGTGTGACAATAGGCACAGTATTTAGTACATGTGAGCATAGAGTTTAGCCGTGGGAAAACCAACAGGTTGACAATAAGAAGAAGTGTGGCATTATACTAAAACCACTGTACATTGTTCCTTGGTATGATGGACTCATAATTTTATTGGAATCATAGGAATTTCTACGTATACTAGCATACAAAATCCAAGTGGAGTCAAGCATCACTTGTCAACAAAAATCCAAATCTTGGATAGGGTCCTCCGACAGCATGTTTAGTGTAGCATCAAAAATATGTGGTTCGTAATTTCGGAAAGGGGGGGTTTAGTGCGCATCATAACAAAATATGCCTAAAATTAAACTACTGAGTCATGTGGAGAAAAAATATAAGTTCATGCTTCTATTATTACAGCATAAACAATATGTTGGATTATTTTAGTTTGTTAATTACATTTGATGTAACATGGAAATATAATTAGACTAGCTCCGAGAAAGCAAGTGTAAGCGATTCAAATTTTTCTTCATTTCTAATCATACCATAAAAATTTGTTTCATAAAAACCCTTAGTTGTCAACAGTTTTTAAATTTGGTGAGTGGTGTGAGACTTCATGGATAGGCAGACGGACAAATCGGTAATCCTGTGAACCCATTCTAGTTAAAAAGTACTAGTCACATTTAGTGTATTTATTTAGGGTATGCCTGAGTTGTTTAAAAATTTGCAATTTAAATAAAATGTAACAATATATAGCTGATGGCAAAATAAATTCTATGAACAGTTACTACACTAGGCGGCAAAATCTGTCACCAAAAAGGCATCCATTTACCAAACTTCATGCAAATCAACCGAACGTCAGGTACCATTAAAGTCAACATTTGGCGCCACTAAGTATGGAACCATAGAACAGTCTTGACTCTCATTTAATGTTGCTTAGGTTGTAAGCACCAATTTACCAAGTTTCATATCAATTTAAAAAAGCGGCCTGTACTACTTTTGCTAAATTTGACGCTTCCTGGTACCTAAAATATTTATGTATACCACTGCACTTAATGAAGAAAGTTGTTCAGTTTCACCTCCTGAGCAAAAAAATTGATTTTCATATTTGTAAAGTCGGACGGTAAAGTTGGTTAACTATGGCCGTTCCAACTTTTATTTCTTCGCAAAAACTTTTTGGAATTTTTGAATATCTACACGTATCAAGAATCATGAAGTCATTTGGAGGAGTTGAGGTTAGGCGCTTAGATTAAATTTTAAGTTAATTTGTTGAACGGAAATCTAGCTATCCAATTTTCTCCTTACCTTCAGACGTCAAAATTCCTGGAGAAATACAAAGATTTAAAATTAAAAATGCAACAATAACAACAGAAATTTTACTCTTGCTATTATTTGTGTAATACTAACATATTATAATTGAGTGTCTAATCCTTTTTTTAGGTGACTCCAACTTTCGAATGGGTATGTCCAAAATGTGACAAGAACGAAAAGGGGAAAGATCCACTCTGGAAACATCCCAAACATTTTGAAGAAAGAAATGATTGCATTAATTTTTTTACAGAGGTAACGAATCAATAATCAAACACAATAATTACCGTACAAGCATACCTAAGCACGATACCTTTCAAAACAGGTTTATGGATATTTGCCTCTTTTCAAATCGGAGTACCGACTAGACGACATTTCTGACAATGTGAAGCCAATTTGTATTCGAACCAATAACAACAATTCCCCAGTATAACCAACTTATTTAGTGCTTCTTCCTGCTCTATGCGTCTTAATTGTTGATTCATTGTTTTCTCAAGTGACCTTGAGTCAGGTCGACTTCTGATTATTCGGATCAATTTTTATTTTTGCTCAAACACACGACCGGATAATATTAAAAATTAATGTTTTTAAGTCTTAATTCTTCTGTTAATTCTACATAAACAGTATATTTCTCAAACAGGCTTTTGGATACTTGCTCATTTTTAAACCGGAGTATCGACAAATGATATATTTGGCAAAGAAAAATCAATTTGTCTTCAAATCAATAAGAACGACATTCCTTTACAACAACGAAAATACTCCGTAACCCTGTATTTGACGTATTCATTAATGCAAAACTGCTACTTCTAACAGTATTGCTCATTACTTGCCATAGTTTACAACAGCACAATACGCGCCTGGAAGGATTAATCGAAATAGAATTTAAATTATTGATTCTAACTTCCTAGATATGATTTTTATTTTCTAAAGTGATCATGAGTCAGGTCGACTTCTGCTAATTATGTGTTGCAAACACACTATAGATCTGACTTGTCCGTCCGACCGTCCGTGCTCTAACTCAAAAACGATTTGGTTTCCACTAATAGATAGCCCATTCACTAGTAATGGGGAAGTTTGAAGAGCCATACCCGATAGCTATGACATTATTTATTTTTCTCCCGAGACTCCAATTTTGCTTTACGGAAAATTACATGTTCAATAAAAACTATTTCGATAACCAATGGATGGATATAGAGTTTTCACTAAGTGATAACCCATGCCTCAACCGCTATCGCGCGTATTACATTACCCAACCTTGATATTAACCTACCCCGTTCATTACTCTACTGTAGGCATTACACAACCCCGCGCATTACATTTCTCCTGGCATTATAATACCCCGCCATTACTTTATCCTGGGATTTACTTTATCCACGACATTACCCAACCTCAATATTACTCTACCGAAGGAATTACCCTACCCCAGGCTTTACCCTACCTCGCTCATTACCCTACCCAGGACATTACCCGGCTCGTGGCATGACCCAATCCTGACATTTTCCTACTCAAGCATTACACTGCACAGGGCATTACCCTACCTCGACATCACCTTTCACCGTGTATTGTTTTACTCACGATAAATCAAAACAAAACATTTTGCTAACCGTCAATAACATGTCTGATTTTATACCAAATTTCTACAATATTAAATTTCCTCAGTAACAAATTGCAATATCATTTAGACATTTACAAAATTGATGTGAAAAGTTCTAGTGAAGCTACCGATTGTTTTGAAATATTCTAGTGGAGCGCCAACAATGAATGTTTATTTTCTTAATCTAGAATAGATTTCCTATCTATTGTCGTATGACTAACTCAATTTCTCGATGAAACTATTTGCTACAATTGTTTCTTACTATTTTATGCCCATTTTTGAGGCTGGAACTTTTGAGTGAGTTTAAGATTAAATCGAAAATTACAGTCTAATTACAGTAGTATGACTCAAATTTACTTTAGCATTGCTTCTTTATTTAACTACTTAAATTTCCATTGAAAAATTACATATAGCCGTTTATCTTATTAAAAAATCTCATAACTTTTATATAAGAACAAATTGGTCTTATTCCGTTGTAAGACCATGACGGCTATAGCACCAAATTTTAGATACAAAATCTAAGGTATTATAAGATTGCTCCTTGTATTAAAAAATAATTTTATTAAATTTTGAATATAACCAGAAGTCAAACCACTTATTGGGAATAGTTTGCAAAGTATTTCGAAATCCTGTCAAATATCTCAACAACGGATTTGAAACACTGTTGAACTGAAGCACATGCCAAATTCAGACATACATCCCCTGCTGTATTTCCTAATTGTACCGCTGCAGATGTGATCTATAGTTAATAAGTTTTCATCCAATAAAAGGAACCAAATCCACATACACACTCTGCAGAAATCAAACCTCAGTGTTTTAGGTTCCCCAGAAACAAGAACAGAAATCGAGAATTACTTTTGAACATAATCGTTTGGCAGAATTCTTAATTACAATGAGTGGTTAATTTTTGTAGAAGTAGCGTAGAGCCTGAGCACGAGGAAAAAAAATTTATTTTTAGTCCGAATTGGAGCTGAAACACAATACATACATTTTATAGAAGCCGCAGGGAGGGTCGAAGGTAAAGAAATTTTTTGAGAAGCTGAGCTGAAGAGCAACTCAAATGCTAGAAACTCTAATGTAATCACCTACAAAAATGTCTGCGAGCCTGAGGTAGAGCGGATTCGAACCAAACCTTCTTGAAAACCCAAGCAGAACCCAACGATCAAAACCGTTGAAAAACTTGAGAGTTGAAATCCGTTGGAGTGGGAGTGGTAAAAGCGCGACTTTTTGAGGAACGTGCAAGCTCCAATTTTCGATAGTTTAAATATTATACTAGCTATACAATAACAAGGAATAAATTATCAAATGTTGGATATGATTTTACTTCAGGTTCCGGCGGATGTGGTAATTAAGCCAGTACAATCCTTTAACAGAAAGAAAGGTGACTTGTATACAATATTGAATTCTGTGTTATGTTTATTAGTTTTTTTAACCATATTACATGACATTGATTTAAGTAAGTGTATCTGCTATACAATTTTAACAATGAGTGCAATATTTAATACTGGAATCCTTGATTCACCTTCATTATTTAACTATATATCATTCCTGGCTCTTGTGCTTTCGGTCTATGGAGACGTGAACTGTTCTGAAAGGCCTATATTAAATATTATGACATTGGATTCTCAAATTGAAAATATTTCTGAGTTGTTGAAAGAAGGAAAGCGGGGTTATTTTCTTCAAAGACCTATGGAGCTAAATTTGTCATGTCAATGTTCAAAACCAATTCGATTGGATATTGATAGTGCAATGGTAAGTTATGTTATCAATATTTCTATTATAGGTGAAACAGTTTGCTAATATTGCACGTCCCGTGGTGTTAGTTGTGATGATACTATGCTTTCAGAAAACCATGAGAAATCTATATTGCGCCGGAAAGTCAGTTTAGTAAGAAATTCATCAAAAATTCACATGTGCTGAAAAAAAAAGATATTTTAGTTTCCATTATTTTGATTTTATTCCTACTCCTTACTCAAAATCTTCTTATTTTTTAATTGTACAAACAAGCTATCTCTCGATTACATATGGATATCAGAAGTCATCTTGTCAAAATACCCAGTTACAACCCTATTCCACAAATTTTGTGAGTCACAGTTGTGTGAGACAAAATTAAGAATACCCGATGTATTTCTACACTAGACCAATGGAAATTATAACTCCTACTTGTCATTGTCTCTGGGAATCAAAGCCTCGCTTGGTTACGAGCCACTCAAATCCAACCACCTAAGAGGTACAGAATCCTTCCGACAGTTGACAATTGACAAAACGTAAACTATCAAAATTATTTGTGCAATTGTTGTGCCAAAATTTGATGATTTTATGATTTTCAATTTGGATTTATGAAATTTTGTAGCAGAAATTGAACACAATCCCTATTGCTGTTTAGTCAAACGGCCAACAGTATTGAGAATTTCATGATTGATAAGATTTACAGATTTAGTGCCATGAGGATAGAAGTCTTCATTTCTACAATTTGCCTGTGTGAGTCAAATATCGTTTAGGTAGTACAATTAAAAAATTAAGACACGTTTGATGAGTGTCACGGAGTCCTAATGTGTGTAGCAATATGTAGAAAACTGCGAACTGTGTAGAAATCAGTGTTGCTGTTTTTTTTTTGTTTTTTATTTAAAAAACATAAAAAACGTTTTTATTGTTTAACCTTTTTTTTTAAAGTTTTGTTTTTAACCATGAAAATCCCAGTTCAGAGTTAAATACAACACACACGACCTAGATTAACGTAAGAAACAACTTAAATTGGTATTTAATTGTTAAGGAAGTGTTCTACAAGAAAAAAAAAATTGAATTGTAACATCAGCGATAAAAGAACCTGCTAGACGGGTAGTCGTCAGGATATCGATTAATGCGTAGTGCAATATTAATAAAAAAAATGCAAATAGGAATTTTATCGTCCATTTGTCGTGTGTGTTGCAGCTAAGGTTCAGTTTGTTTAAAACACTGTTTTTAAAAAAAAAACAAGTTGTTTTAAACATGTTTTAAACACTGTTTTAAACAAATGGTTTTTTTCTTCGCCACACTGGTAGATATGATTCCGAAGTAGACTCATAAACAAGGAGTATCGTAGACGAAGTTAACTGACGGTTGTAATAATAGGAAAATTCCCTTGGGAGTGGGAACCCGAGCGGTTAACCTAACATTATCTTAGCCAATGAGAAATATTATCATCAATGCAAAATTCAGATCGAATCATGGAAAAATGTGATGAAAGTAACGAGTTTATTAATGCTTCTCAAGGCTTGGTTGGCACGACCAAGCTTAGACCGGAGCACAAAGACCACGCTTAGAGCAACACCAAAACATTTATTTGAAATCATTAGAAAAGATACTTAGAAGAGCAACGATAAACACCTGGTGACAAATTATAGATATCTAACCTTAATATTTTAAATTAAAATCACCACAAAGTTTGTTTCCACTCATAAGAACAACGTTAAGAGTAGAATCCAAGTATTTGATTGGCAACAAACAAAGAATATGAGTGTATTAGAAATAACTGCAAAAGGTGACTTAATGTTGTGATGGAGGAGATGATATTCTGCCTGTCTAGTTGCTACTCTGGATTGTAATTACAGAGAAATGCACAATTGCTATGTATTAAGATCAATTGAGTTTGCTTGAAAACAGCCCACAAATTTGGTGCGTAAAATGAGACATGTGTGAAAGAGAGATGGTTCGACAGATAGAACGATTATTGCAGAAACTCCTAGCAGCTATGCTTGGCTGGAGTAAGGCAGAGCGTGCTGCATGCTACAGCCCAGCAAAAAAATCTCCTTACTACAGCCCATTACTACAGCCCAGTGCTACAGCCCAGCATAAAATCACGTTACTACAACCCAGCAAAAATTGCCTCTCCAACAGCCCATACCTACCTACCAGTAAAACTTCCCATACCTACCGCCCAGTGAAAAAAAAAGTATATAGACGCTTGAGATTTTTTGCTGGCATACTGATATGGCCAAAGTGCAAAAACAAAAATTTAATACATTCATGTTTGCATGGGTCAGTTGTTATAAGTACACATTTTTGTTTTTTGGCTTTGACCATTACGGTAGGATTTTTTGCGTAACAGTTAAAGGGAACGCACTCCTTATGAAATTGGATAAGTGATACATCAATCGATCAGAAATTTAATGTAGATCAACAACGGATGCAACATCCATTGTTGGCGGTCAAGTCAATTTTGCAAAAATGTTGCAAGTTTGTGGCAAAAAAAAATTTTTTGTATAGTGGCTTACCCTAATGTAATAGTGCGGGGAAATTTTTGTTATTCCGAAGCACCCTAAATTTTGAGGAAATTTATTTTGTAGACTAATATGGGGTCTCTGATCACGAATATGAAAAACATTTTCATCGGAAACGCATAAAAGAAATAGTTATGAATTTTTCGAAATGGAACAAAAATATGCATTCGTTGTTAGGATTAGTATTCGTTAGTTTGTTAGGTAATTAATCAATGAGAGATTATTATTGTCCAAAGAATTTACCAAAGCAGGCATTTTCTCCAAATTTATTGAAATTTGCAGAATAAGTACACCATGATAAATCATTAGAGGCATGTCTTTCGAATTCGCCAAAATTTGCGATCTCGCGTCGAAATGTTTGGTTCCGACGCCATTTTAGCCGAATTTGGTATCCCTTTTTCTCAGCAACCAAGAATCGTAACTGCGTTTGGTTTTTTGCATTCAACTCAAGATAATTATCCCTGGAGGTGTTTTTTATAATATCCTGACTTTAGTTAATAATATCGCCATAGGGGGCGTTTTAATCTTACAAAATTTTCATCCAAATTTGCCTAATTAAAATACATAAGTAGTCACACTGTTATATTTTAATTAGATATTATTACGTTTGACCCGAGTGACCTTCGCAAGAATATAAGTTTTGAACAAATAATTATTGTTGTCTTGAGCACTTAAATTGAATGAAATTGAACGGAGATTTTGCCTAAGTTTCAAGCGCCCCCTGTGATGTAAATATTAACTAATATCGGGATATTAAGAAAAACACCTCTGGGAAAGGTGATTTTGAGTCAAACGCAAAAATCCGAAGCAATTATGATACTTAGTTTCGGAGAAAAAGGGATATCAAATTCCACACAATGGCGGTGAAAATCGTATTACCTTACGCGAGGCAATATATTTTGGAAAAATTAAAAGATATATTCAATGACTTGTTATCAAGTAGTACTTGTTCTCAAAATTTTACTGAAATTGGCGACAATGCCCACAAAATTCAGCCAAAAAAATTCTTTGCACAATAATAATCCCTCCAATAAAATATTTCATCAGTATTTTGTTATCTCGCGAAAGAAATGGTGGCGCGCAATCTCCGGCGCGCTTCGCGCGCCTCCGATAGCCTAGGCTCGTTCAAACGCCGCGGGGAGATATGGTTTGAACTACCTGAACGCGATATCTGTTACAGGTATGCAATCACGCTTAACTAACCCAATCACGGTTGTGCATGTTACCGATCCGTGTTTGCGTGAATACGTCTGGATTGGATTTAAGCAGCGGTTGCCAAAGCTTTATAACTTATGCAGGAATGTGGCATTGGCATGTAGCACACACCATCTGTCCAAAAGGATTGGCCCTTAAAAAGGCCATTGTTTGTTCACTACTAAGAGTTAGGTCCACATTTTAATTAATTGTTGAGGCCACAGACTTCTCACCCAGAATGACACAAAAGGAAAAGAGAAGAGTATCTGTGATTTATCCCTATGTATAACTTTGGACTGGCTGTAGCAATGGGCTGTAGCAACGGACTCTAACAAAGGACAGTAGTAATGGACTGTAGTAATGGGCTGTAGTAATGTGATTTTATGCTGGGCTGTAGCAGTGGGCTGTAGTAATGGGATGTAGTAAGCAGATTTTTTTGCTGGGCTGTAGCATGCAGCGCGCTCTGCCTTACTCCTACCGCTATGTATTTTGCAGCTAAAAACACACGTGTCTAGAATTAGCATAATGAGCCAATTTTAAATGCAAATTTAGTTTATGCTGAGAGTCAATAAGAACTATTTGATATGATAGAGGCAAGTAGAAAGACATTTCAGATTTCAGAGCCAGATTGAGATTGAGATCAACAATGGAAATAAGAATTTGTTCTAATTCAAAAAGAATTAATTTTGAATTTGGCACAGAGTGGATTTCCACCACAACGTGGTAATGAGGATTTTCATGATTAAGATGAAAGCTCGCTTTCATTGCAACTAAAAATTTCGGTACTTACTGTATTATACGTTTTATGTAGCCAAGCCTCGTAGAAGATATGCTAATTTCCCGTAGTGTTACCAACATCTTTGACCCTACGACGTATTGTCACAAAATTTCGTTTAAACTACGTGCCAGTTTCAGTGTGACTGGAAAATATACGTGTACAACTATAGAAACATTGAATCCTACCTTGTCTTTAGTCTACATTTTCTCAAACGGTGAGAATATTATTTTTACAAATTGTTTCTGTAATATCGTTGTGATGAGTGTAAAAATATTATCAGGTACTATAATTAATTTTTCTCATATGTTGAAGGGGAACTGGGTAGCACATTGTTGAACAATGGGACAACGCAATATACCGAAAGCAATCCAGACGATTACGGATTTATTACAATTCCATGTATTACTACCAACCCAAGGCTGATACCAAGAATATACAAGTTACGCCAGTTCGAAACTAATACAGTACATTAGAGCAAATTTATATATTCTGCTGAGCAAAAATTTAATTTAATGGATGTTTCTTAGATTAAAAAACAATTGAGCGTGCCAGCAGCTTCAATTTATTATAACATTGAGCATGGCTTTCGAATGCATGCCCTTTGCCCTGATTGTTTTAGTACCAAACAATTTTACTGTGAGTTGAATAAAATTGACGACAGTGATGTCGCTGCAGATGCCTCAATAACAGTGATATTAGACGACATGCGAGGTAAGAACAGTATTTATGACATTAGATTTGTTAACCGATTTATTCAACAATGTAAACTTCACTGTTAGTGTAAGCTTAGGGATTAATAGTTTTTCACTTGATGATTTTTTCATGTTAGTGTTTTCAACATGTTAGTCCAGCCAGATTCGCTAGTTTAGTGCATTTTAATTACACTATTAGCTAGATTTAAGATTCTAAATTCAAGAAAAATGAACAGCTGGTGTAACGAAAATGGAGAATAAATCCCGCAGGTTGGTAATGTTAATTAATTTTAAATCATGCACTTTTAGCTTTTACAGTGGAGTTTACTACAGTAAGACAGAGAAGGAGAACTTACTTTTATCCTTCACATGATACTTTACGACAAAGTAAGAGGAAATTATGCCTTACTTTAGTAACTCCACTGTAGATGCAGTTTTATGAAATATAGCTCTACAAAACCAAAAAGATAAACTAGAAAGGCAGCGTTTATTCTAATTACCTGTAGATTAAACATTTGAACTTTTATTGTTCTTAAATTTTAATAGTAAGATATTTTTCACCAGCTACACTGTCATTGTTCGTATTCCACTAAAATAAGTGAATGTGTCGAAGGTTTTCTGTTAGCACGTCATATTAAAAAAAAATTTTTTTTACCCTTGTCGGATTTTTGTGGCACTATCCCTAGCAACATTTAGTAACTGGAAAATTGCTGGAAATGTACCGATTGCAATGGAAACGTGCTGGAAATGCCACTGTAATCATTTTCCAATAAATTTGCTGCATAAAATGTCTATTGTTTTGCTAGCATCGAAAAGTCACTGTTGTTTCCAATCAGTTTCCGTTACGTCTTACTCATGGTAAATGTGAAAGTTTTCCAACACTCTTTGAGCATTGGCATTTATATATTGCTCCGATGATACAACAATAAACCATTTACAGATACAATTGCAATTATAAGTTGCCATTAAATTGCCATTAGCTTTCCATTATTGGAACGAAAACACGACTTTGTTTTCACCATTGCAAAAAAAAACCAACTTGTTNTTGCCATTAGCTTTCCATTATTGGAACGAAAACACGACTTTGTTTTCACCATTGCAAAAAAAAACCAACTTGTTATTCTACTTGTTTTTGGAAATTTTAGTATTGTGACCACCACTGTTGTAGTTTCTTTCAATCTGAACAATCCGCTTCCGCTTCTGTTTATTAAAGAAAAACCGCTCCTCCTTCTTTGAAGAAAATAAAACCCGCTTCCGCTCCCGTGTTCGCGTGTACCACCCTTCTTCCAATTCCCTTAAGAAAATAAAACCTGCTCCCGCTTTTACGTCTGATACCCATCTTCCACTTACCTTGAAAAAAAATATCTCCCTTCCGCTTCTGATACCCCCTTCCGCTTCCATACAGAAAATTGAGCCCGCTACCGCATCTAATACAAATTTTCACATTTTGCTAAGTAAACCTAACCGCCTCTTCTCTAGGTAACAATTTCACTTTAGCGTGGTTGGATAAATTAATCAAAAACAAATAACGTGCTGTTAATAAAATTTATTAGTGTTTACAGATTAAATGAGCTTTTTTCAACAAAGTATTGAAATTGTAATCCAATCTTTCGCACAAAAGTGAATCCGAAATAACAATTTTCCTTACAATTTAAAATTGAAATCAAAATCAATTTCAACACTAGGCATTCGAAATCTAAATACATCATTCCAAGTTGGTCTAAATCGAAATCCTTAACTTCAAGGAGATCGAAATCGAAGTTTAATTTTCATTACAATTTAAAGTTGAAATCTGATATAAAACATTCAAAGTTGACGTACATCACTGATTAGTCTTTCGAAATCCCACACCATAACTTCTAAGGCGCTCGAAATCTAAATTTCGATTTCTATATAGGTTAAGAATGATAGATNGAAATCCCACACCATAACTTCTAAGGCGCTCGAAATCTAAATTTCGATTTCTATATAGGTTAAGAATGATAGATATTTCAAATTTTGATTTCTAGATATGTTCGAAGTGTGCTGAAATGTCCGATTCTTTAAAACAAACCCTACTCCGTTTCTCTTAAAAAATTATCCAGCTTCCGCTGCCGCGTCTGAGACACCGTTGTTTCTGCTTCCTTTGAGAAATATTTTTCCGCTTCTGCGCCTGATAACCCGCTCCTGTTTCCGTTTCGGTAAAAAAAAAATTCTCNCTTTGAGAAATATTTTTCCGCTTCTGCGCCTGATAACCCGCTCCTGTTTCCGTTTCGGTAAAAAAAAAATTCTCTGCTGCCGCTTCCGCTCGAAGCGGACGTGGGAGTGTTCCATCGCACCTTAACAAGAGTGACGCTTCTTAAGTTACCACCGTGGCTACCACCGATCACATTTTCATTTAAAAGTAAATCTAATAAATGGGTGATAACGTACATAGCCACGTAGTCGTGGAATTTCTTGGTGAAAATACAGTTGAAGCGGTTCCAGCTTCGTGGATTAATGGAGATAGTATTTGTTTTTGGCCACCGAAGGGTACTTCCAAATCTCAACTTCGTAAATTAATTAAACTATCAACTCCTGCATCCGAAGGTTGGTCTTCCCATCCAATTCGAATTTTTGAGAAGTTTAGTAAGTTACACTATGAAAATTAATAAATTAAATTATGCATTCATATTGGTTGCCAGTAACTTTATCCAGTAAATTCCAGGGGGTGATTTAACAACTGCTCGTGAGTATTCAAAAACTGCTGAGTGCCTTTCAGATTTTGAGTTAAAATCGAGACGCGTTGGCGTTACTCAAGCTCAGGAACCTCTTATATTCACTCCTATCCAAGATGTGGATGGTTTCAACGTTTTAAACGAAACCTCAGGTATGCCAATTTTTTATTAATTTTAAACCAATGTTGATATAAAAATAAATTTCAGAGGGACAAGAATTACATCCCCAAGAGTTTCAACTACTTACCCAATTTGATCCATCCTTGGTTGACATTGTATTAAGTTTAAAATCTCAGTTTGAAGGTAAGAAATTTGTTCACAATATTTTCACAAAAAACTCAGTTTTATCGATGACAACCAATACATATATAGAATCTCACCCTAATTGAAAATGTAAATTCAGTTCAGCAACTTAACTCAACTGAATTTAAATCACTGCTCGTTTCTTGCTCACTTTCAGTGAAATTATCCTCCAGTTAACCATTTAACTTTAAATGAAATGATTAGCAGACATTACTCCAAGTATTGTTTGTAACATAAGTGTTTATAAGTAGATCATATACAGTGCGAATATCTCGGGAGGAGACAATGATACCCGAGTTCACCCATCCGACCCGTCTCAAACAAAAAATTTTTGGAAGTCGGAGTCGTCGACTCCGGAGTCAGCCATAAACATTTGGGAGTCGGAGTCGCTGACTCCGGAGTCAACTCCTCTAACCCGCGGAGTCGACTCCGCGGATATGACAAAAAATGTCAGGAGACTAATGCTACAAGTACAATATTTAAAAATTTAGCAGCAAAATGAATTATTTGTAGACGTAAATTTCAATCCTATCGAAATTAACAGTCAACAGAACAACTCAAATTTTTTGACTCCGGAGTCGGAGTCGCGTCTCCGGAGTCGACTCTCGAAGTTTTGGGAGTCAGCGACTCCGACTCCCAAAATCTTAAGAGTTGACTCCGGAGTCGTTGACTCCGACTCCGGGACAAATGGGAGTCATGGTCAACACTATATGACACCCTGTAAATTCACCACCTTATTTACTTTTACCAATGGTGAAGTTTAGGCTCTCCGCATGTTATGGAACACCCTGTTGAAATGTAAAAAAAATTCTACAAAAAAATTTCTTCTTAAACTAAGAATGAAATAACATCTAGGAAATTCAGAAATTTTGTAAAAATTGAATCAGCAAAATTTAAGATTTGAATTAGTCCGCTTAATGTAAATTTATTTCATTACAGCTTATCAGGAAGTTACATTGAAAAAGCTTGAGAATTTGAAGCAGGACATGAATGAAGTAAAAGATTATTTGAAAGCATTGATTACACATCCACGAGTCTTGGAACAAAGTTCAGATCACTTAGAACTGGGATTCAAAATCCCTGTAGAATCAGTGGCAGATTTGACAAATCTTGAACACTGGCTTGACTCCGTCCAACACCAACNATTCAAAATCCCTGTAGAATCAGTGGCAGATTTGACAAATCTTGAACACTGGCTTGACTCCGTCCAACACCAAGAAGCACTTGTAATTCTCTTGTACAAATAATGCAACAGCACGTACCTAACTTCTCAATTATTTGTATGTAGACAACACTGCTCTCAAAAACGGTGGCTGATGACTGNATTCAAAATCCCTGTAGAATCAGTGGCAGATTTGACAAATCTTGAACACTGGCTTGACTCCGTCCAACACCAACAAGCACTTGTAATTCTCTTGTACAAATAATACAACAGCACGTACCTAACTTCTCAATTATTTGTATGTAGACAACACTGCTCTCAAAAACGGTGGCTGATGACTGNCAACAGCACGTACCTAACTTCTCAATTATTTGTATGTAGACAACACTGCTCTCAAAAACGGTGGCTGATGACTGGAATTCGGTGCTAAATACGATATTGAAAAAAGTGTTCCGACCCTCTTTCGCCAGTGAGAAAATCCGATTGACCAACAAAAGCGGGAAAACTGGAATAAAAGACTACATTGTGACGAAAGTGATAATTGGTTTGTACCTTCTACTATTATTTTAAATTGTGTCCAAACCATAAAACTTAAAATGTTTGTGCTATAGAAGCTACTTTGAAAGCGAACTACACATCCAACCTTGTGCAAGGAGAACCAACTGAAAGACGTTTGAAAAGTAAAATTGGGGCGTGGCTTCGAAATTCCGGAGACTTGGATGGTGGAAGATCGAACAGAAAAAAAATTGGTGTGTCATCATGTACATCTCACCAAGAACAAAACGACGTAGAATCCAACGATCTGTTGAACAAAGTCTAGCTTTAATTCGAAAACAGCCCTCACGTTCAGTTATCTCGATTCCAACACCTTCAGCAGAACGGAATATAGATACATCAAGCGAAATTTTTCCATGTGTCAAACAGAATGTTCGTATTGTATGCAACCCAGGGAATCACGCAACCAAATTTTTTACCGAAAATTTTCCAAACACTTTTAATTTTGGTAGCGAATTGAAATGTTGGGCACTCTCAAACAATATTTCACATTCTGCTCTCAGAAGCCTTCTTATAATATTGCAAACTCAACTTCCAAATTTAAATTTACCAAAAGATCCGAGAACATTTTTAGGGACCCCTAGGAGTCAAAACGTCTCAAATTTAGCTGGTGGAAAATATGTCCACTTTGGAATAACGAAAAATTTATTAACAGTTCAGATTTCTGCACTGAATTTTCAAAATACAGTTAAATTAGAACGATACAAAACATTAGACATTGAACATTTGTTAACAATTTCGGTTGGAATCGATGGAATTCCATTAAGTAAGAGTAGTAATTCTCAGTTGTGGCCTATACTTGGGAAGCTTGACCAAATTCCTAATGCAGGAATATTTCCTATTGGGTTGTATTTTGGAACAAAAAAACCAGATTCAGTATCGGAGTACCTACAAGAATTTGTTGAAGAGCTATTACAACTAGAGCAAACCGGCTTAATAATTAATGGTGTTAAGTTCTTTATAAGGCTGGGAAAAATTATTGCAGATGCTCCTGCAAGAAGCTTCATTAAAAATACAAAAAATCACAACTCGTATTATGGTTGTGATAAATGCGTGCAAAAAGGCAAATGGGCTAGAAGAGTCATCTATCCTGTTAACGAAAACTCTGAGAAGCGAACCGATGTTACCTTTTTGACGCAACGTCAATTAAATCACCATTGTGGCGAAAGCCCTTTAGTGAGATTAGATTTCGGATTGGTCACGCAAATACCACTAGATTATATGCATCTGGTGTGTCTAGGTGTAATGAGGAAACTGCTAAGAGTTTGGACCAAAGGTCCATTACCTCACCGGTTATCAAGGTTGCAAATAAACACCATTTCTGCAAAATTATGTACGTATAAACAACACATTCCTACAGAGTTTAGCCGCAAACCTCGTAGCCTTTCCGAATTGGATCATTTCAAAGCAACAGAGTTTCGATTATTTCTATTGTATACCGGCATTGCTGCGCTGTATCAAGTGTTGTCTACACCTATGTATAAACACTTCCTGTTGTTACATTGTAGTATTTATATATTATCGGGGAAATTAGCTCACGACCCAGAGTGGATTATTTATGCTCATAAATTGTTAAATAAGTTTGTAACTAAAATACCTAGTCTTTATTATAAAGAGCTCCTGACATACAATATGCACTCCCTTACACATCTTTCTGATGATGTGTCTGTGTTTGGTCCATTGGATTTGTTCAGTGCATTCCCGTTCGAAAACTTTATGCAATATATTAAGAAACTAATTAGGTCTAAAAATAATCAATTAGAGCAAGTCGCAAACAGACTCTCAGAACAAACAATGTTACCAACAAATAAGTCTATTAACCCCAAAGAAATGAAAATTGGAGGGATGACAAAAGACTGCTGCTGGATGACAGTAGATGAAAAAGTGATAATTATAAAGTCAAAAGTAAATGAGGGTGAGCTTAATTGCGCTATATTCAACAGTGTTAATAATCTTAAATTGTATCCCTGTAAAAGCTCCATTGTCTCAATATATAGAGTTAAAAACTTGTCAAAGACCTGTAGTGTGATCCAAAAGAATGAAATTACGAAAAAATGTGTGCTGATTCCTATGGGAAATGAGTATTGTTGTGTACCAATGTGCTAATTTAAAAAAAAAACTTTTAGTGACATTAGGAAACCAATTTCTGATATTTCTGTACCTAATATGTTATAATTTGTTACACACAAATAAATTTTTGCCTAATAAACATTTTTGTTGGATGATATATACCAAAATTATTGAAAACTTGAAGTTGGAAAGTTGAAGTTAACATTATTGGCAAAAGTAACGTTGTCTCAATGCTATTCCATTGGTAATGCTGGATTACTGCAATTTAGTAATGGAGAAGTAAAGGAAGTTTCCATCGATGGAAAAGACGCTAGCGAACCAGCAGTTCTGCGTTATTAATTTTCATTGATGTAAACCTACCGTTTTCGCGGTCACGCCGTCAAATTTTTCGATGTTGGATTGCCATTGCTATTCTAACACCTTTCCGTTACAGAATTGTTGCTAGGGNACGCCGTCAAATTTTTCGATGTTGGATTGCCATTGCTATTCTAACACCTTTCCGTTACAGAATTGTTGCTAGGGTTTGATTCATTTGAGCATAATCGTTCTTCTACCACAGTTGTAATAATTCAAAAAAGCCAACAGTTATTTCATAATATTACAATTTTGTTTCAACAAAATTTTTCAGTCGATAATGATAACAAAATTGTCTTTATTCTTAAACCTGTATTATTTTTTATCACTGTATGTATAATATAATGATAAAATATTAAATTAAATGTGCCTACTTCACTTTTGACTTCCGTAATTTCGTAAATACTTGTGCTTTGTAAAAAATTAATATGTATCATATCCACTCAATTACCCTTATCCACTCATTCAGTCCTTATCACATGTAGATAGTTTGCCTTTGAAATTTAACTGTTTTATTATACCCTAGCAACTTTGTTTATCTTTTTTTTTCTCACTTTTTAAAACTTTAGTTGACTTACTAGTTGCTGTTAACAAATGTGTTAATTTTTTACACATAACTATAACAAAAGTGTCCTTTTTTTTTGAAAATACTGAATATATGTGTTATAGCACCGAGGTATTAAATGCAAGATATAAAGCAAGCCCACTTTGTGATTTCCATTAAAAAATTCTATTCTATCTTATTACCAGTGATCATTTTAGCCATAACTAGAGTGAATTCACTAAACATTTTAGCAGTGGAATTTATAGGAACAAAAAGCCACGTGCTAACATATCTACCACTTCTAGAAGAATTAGTAAACCATGAGCATAATGTGACTTTACTAGCGCCTCTTGAGAGAATACCAGATACTAGGCTCAGACAAATATTTTCACTAGATGTAGCCACTCTCACGAAAGAAGCCAATATCAATTTATTTGAAATGATGGAGAAAAATATTGACACCAATACATATGATCTGCTTATAAAATTTGGTACTAAACATTGTAATGCACTTTACGAACGTCCAGATATACAAGTTCTCATGGATGAGAGTTTTGACGTTGTTATTTTCCAACCACTTTTCAATGAATGTGCACTGGGATTTGTATATAAAGTGATGAAAAAGGCTAAGGCACCGTTAATTTTGTTTTCACCAACGAGTGCCCCTAGTGTAGTTGTTCAGATGTTAGGTGGTCATCATCCGCCGTCTGCAGTTCCTAATCATTTTTCAGGTTACAAAGATGAAATGACGTTTCTGGAAAGAATGCACAATTTTGCACTAGAAGTAATTTTTCTAGCTAATTACAACTACTACTACTTACCAACAATGGAAGGAATTTACAAAGAAAAGTTGGGATATGATTTACCATCAGCTAAAGAAATTCTAGGATGCACTTCAATTGTTCTCTCCAACGGACATTTCAGTATCAGTCTACCCAAACCAAATTATCCAAATATAATTGAAATTGGTGGAATTCACTCACATCTGCTACAAAACCCATTGCCGACAGTAAATATGTTGCTATGAGGAATTATACAAAAAAAAAACTTTCAAGAAGTGTTAGCCCATAATTCTATTATTTTATTAAAGCCAAAATTTTCTCCTGACTCCAGGTTTCTAAGCTAGTTTCATTCAAACAAATTTTTTATTAAGATGCTTAATTCTACGAATTTTCAATTTTTTATAAAATTAGAAACTTTTCCAAATTTATAACACATGGACAAATCTCTTGAAAGCTTTATAGTTAATTTCTCATAGAAACCTGAATCATTACGGTACTTCGACACTAAGATTTAGTCTCAGGGAAATATTCTTATGATCAGGGTTGGGATTAAAATATTGTAAAATGTTGTTTTAATTTACCCTTATCCCTTGCATAAGAAACCCTGGTTTATCTCACTAGTTGGTGCATTGTCGGGAATAGACTGCGGTTTATAGTGTAGGGTGGTAAATCTGACAAAATAGTCTACTAGCTTATAGTCCAGCGAAATTAATATTCTGTAAAAAATACTATACCGGCAGAAAAGTTGAAAAATTTTGAGATGAGATATTATCTAATGTTGAAAAACTTAAAAATTTTCACTGCATTTAGTCACATCCAACCTTCATCGGTATATCGTTTAGCTGCTGCATGCATTTCGTTTGTCTTAAATCAATGAATGGTCGACAATTATTGCTATCGTTTATCCTTTTTAGTTTACTTTTGTTTCTCTCGACTTTGCCAACTTGCTGCACTTTTCTATCTAAAAGACAGTTTACTCTGTTTTGGCAATTTTATGAACCTTACAAAGTATATTAAGTATTTTTATTTATACCTGCTTTCTATTTGTGTTTCATTCCAATTGTTTTGCGCTTTGCCTTACACCTGCGCTCTAGCCACAATATAAATTAATTTGAATCCTAGGTCCAAATAATCAAGATGTAATGCTTACAAATCCATGAGATTCAGCAAGTTTCGATTTCAATTTCAATTTTTTTTGTTCATTCAAAAAATTATTCATTCAAATTATTTATCTGAAAGTAGTTTTAACTAATTAAGTGTAATTGTTTACGTATCAAGCTACATAATTATACATATTCCTCATAAATTTTCCTAAGCTTCAAATGTAAAATTTTAAGGTTTATTCAAAGTCATTTTCTTATTACTTTGTTTCATTTAAGGAATATGAAGAATTCATTTCAGGCAGTGGAGATGATGGATTCATTTTGTTTAGTCTTGGCACCAGACTCCGTGGGGGCATCATGCCAGAGAACAAACGCCTTATCTTTATCAATGTTTTTCGAAAGCTTAAACAGCGCGTGATTTGGAAATATGGAGGAAATATGTCTAATCTTCCAGAAAACATTAAGTTGAGCAAATGGTTCCCTCAACAGGATCTTTTGGGGCACAGTAAGATTAAAATGTTTATCACGCACTGCGGACTTGGTGGGATTGAAGAATCCATTTTCCATGCTGTGCCTCTTTTGGGAATACCGATCCGTGGAGACCAACCTTTCAATGCCAAAGTAGCGGAGAGTAAAGGTTATCTTCTCCAATTAAAATGGAATGATCTAACGGAAGAAATTCTTTTCCATGCCATAAATGAAATTCTCAACAATTCAAGGTTATTATGTTGAGTTAAATACTTTATAGATGTTCATTCTAACATTAAATGTTGTTTTCAGATACCAGAAGAACGTTAAACTTGCATCATCTATATTCCGTGACCAAATAGACAATCCGTTGAAACGTGCAATTTGGTGGGTAGAGTACATAGTCAGGCACAATGGTAAGGATTACTTATTCTGTAATGAAAACACATTACAATGGCAACTCTTTTATCAAACTTTTCTCCTAAATTGAATCTGCTGAAAATTTTTTTATATATTAAATATAATTAGTATAAGCTAAAAGATACTTAATATCTGAAAGAGTTCAGTAGCTTTAGTAACATAAATAGATTTTGAATAATTGTGTGACGTAAAGGGTTCGGTTTGAAGTCATGTCGCTACAGCAGACGACGTGGAGATTGCTAACCTGAATTCTTGTCTTTTTTTGTGTAATAATTTTGAAGATACAGTAAAGTTCGGTTATAGTGAATCTGTAGGGACCGGCAAAATTATTCAGTATAGCCGGAGTTCATTATACCCGTATAGTGAACGGACACTTCAATTTAATAATTGTTCATTATATCCAAATATTTCACTATAAATTCAGCGAAGCCGATTTAGACAAGCACTGGGTAATGGAGATTTGCTTGAGACCATTTAATGGGCGCAGAATCCAACTTTAGATAGTTACAACAGCGTTGACGTTTTATATTCTAAGAATTTGATATTTGAATTTTAGCTAATTGCTTAAATGTAACCTAATTATATTTCAACACTTTTATTATTAATTTACACCACAAAATCTTTGGAAGTCTTGTTCAATTTTAGATTTTGATTTCAAAATAAGAGAAACTGTAGAGTTTCCAATCTTATATTTCTCACATAACGTTTGGTGATGTGTGTTGGAATACAGCGCATCAATGATATANGTAGAGTTTCCAATCTTATATTTCTCACATAACGTTTGGTGATGTGTGTTGGAATACAGCGCATCAATGATATCGAATTTATCGTTTAAGGACAACGCAGTGCGCTTTTGGCCTGATTTTGACATTGTGAATTANGTAGAGTTTCCAATCTTATATTTCTCACATAACGTTTGGTGATGTGTGTTGGAATACAGCGCATCAATGATATAGAATTTATCGTTTAAGGACAACGCAGTGCGCTTTTGGCCTGATTTTGACATTGTGAATTAGTAATTTACTTAATAAACTCAAACTCACTCATAGGTCAACATGCAAGTCCGGTGCATAGATGGGCAGGCATAAAAGTATAAGGAACAGTAGTAGCAAATGGTCTCATTACGGAATTCAGACATATTTCACTATAACCGGACCAAATGACTCTCGGGACCGGTAGGTTTGGTTCACTAAGACCGGAAGTTCAGTAAAGCCGATTTCATTATAGCCGGACTACTTAACACATAATCTCCCATTTGCTTGGCAGGGACCGGACAGTGTGGTTTGATATAGCCGGAGTTCTATTATAGCCGGAGTCACTATAGCCGAACTTTACTGTAGTTATAATTATTTCTGTGAAATTCAAAATATTATTGTCGCATACTGTGCCGAATTTTGCAGATTTCCCCACAGTCTTCCCAAATAACCAGATAGTGAAGGAAAAAGCATTAGTATAGCATAGCAATCTGCTTTAGCCTTTAGGCATAAGGTGAACCTTTGATATCTATAACGATTTTCAAAANGTGAAGGAAAAAGCATTAGTATAGCATAGCAATCTGCTTTAGCCTTTAGGCATAAGGTGAACCTTTGATATCTATAACGATTTTCAAAAGACCTGGAAATTGTTTTCATAATAGCCGATGTTTTTGATTTTCCTTGGTTCAATTATTTCATTTTCCTAGAGTAATCATCGAAAAAGCAGTAAGTACAGGGTGTTTAACATTTTTTTGCACCCTAGAAAGCATGACGTCAATTTTTCACACTCTTTTGCTGGGAGCAGCATGGGGTGGGAGGAGCTACGATGAAATTGGAGAAAGTGGGTGCAAAAAAAGATTAAACACCCTTATTAGTATCTTCAACATTGTACACTGCTTAGTATTTACTTACGATCTAAAAAGGCAGTAATAAGAGATGAAGAATAATAGAAAATTAAAATCTTGACAATTGTCTTATTTTGTTTACTGTACGAGGAATGGTATCAAAAATGTTGCTGCCATGACTTAAAATTTTATTTCTTCATTTATTCGCAACGCATTTTATTAAATTATTGACCTCACTCTTTTAACAAAATATAGGGTCTGGTTCATCTATTCGTTCTTATGGTGACTTAAACTTAAGATTCAAAGTTTCTACCGTTACAATGGCTTATTATGTTTAATTTGACATACAGTAAACTTCAGTTAAGCCGACTTCGGTTACCACGAACCAAGTGGTCCGGTCCGTGCCTTGAGATAGGGAATTTGTGTATAAATGGAACGGCTAAGCCAANGTTACCACGAACCAAGTGGTCCGGTCCGTGCCTTGAGATAGGGAATTTGTGTATAAATGGAACGGCTAAGCCATACTCGGTTAAGCCGAACCCTCGGCTACCACGAACGCCTTTCCGTGGTCCCAGTCCATAAGGCACATGCTTTTTTACCTCGGTTAACACGAACACCAATTAATTGATCAATTTTTAAAGAAACTTTTTTATCACAAAATTTAATGAATAACCTCTTTCGAATAACTTTTCAAACGTTGAAATACGACAGAAAATGAGCCAGTGATATATTTTTTGTCATTTTTTGTCTCTACAACAACTTACTATTATAAAGTAATGTTAAATTAAAACTACCTCGGCTAAGACGAACAAATTATTCCCCAAATTGTGTGTTCGGCTAAAGCTTAAGCCGAACCTCGGCTACCACGAACCAAATATTTCGGTCACTTGAAATTCAACTTATCCGAGGTTTACTGTAGTGTTTATTTTACAGGCGCACCACATTTGCAGTCAGCCTCTAGGAAGTTAAACTTTTTTCAATTTCATTCTTTGGACGTGATTAGTGTTTACATTATTTTTATTATATTTGTTGTTTATACATTTTATAAGTTGATAATTGTGTTATATATGAAAATGATGAAAATTCCCACTACTTTTGAACATAAAAAAGAGAAGTAAATATTTGTCATAAAAAGTTCATAGTTTCCTTGTGCCATATTTTTTACACTAATTCCGTAATTGATTCATGTTTATACCAAATAACTACCATGACTTTAATCGTTATAGTATTGCGTTTATCAACATGTAGAAATAGGAGGAGAGTTCACCATGATACATTACTAGCCGAAATCATATCGGCCATTTCCCCCTCTTTCGAAAGAGAAAGTAATAGTATAGTGTAAACGCAAAATAATAACTTTGACCTTCAGTGAAGTGAAACATAATTTATTTTTTGCTTTTTTTCGGAAATGAAAAAAAGTATAGAGTGTCAAAATTTGATCAGGATTTTTGAAAAATTTGTTAATTTAGGAAATACACGGACCAGAGCATTATCAAAATTTTAGGTTACAAAGTAAAGGTCACCAATTGAGATGGAAATAATTGCAAAAGGATGATACNTGAAAATTCCCACTACTTTTGAACATAAAAAAGAGAAGTAAATATTTGTCATAAAAAGTTCATAGTTTCCTTGAAGTGAAACATAATTTATTTTTTGCTTTTTTTCGGAAATGAAAAAAAGTATAGAGTGTCAAAATTTGATCAGGATTTTTGAAAAATTTGTTAATTCAGGAAATACACGGACCCGAGCATTATCAAAATTTTAGGTTACAAAGTAAAGGTCACCAATTGAGATGGAAATAATTGCAAAAGGATGATACATTTTGACAGGAATTTTGAAAAAAATTTAATTTGAAAAAATTGAGTAAATACCCGAATTCGGTTATTTATAAAAATTATGCGGATTAGAAACTAAACTTCACCAATTTGGATGGCAAAATTATGATTGTTTCACTAAATTACGCAAGGAATTTTGGAAAATTATTTATTTTGGAGAACACCCGAATCCGGGTATTATAAAATTCTCCTGGTTAGAAACTAAACTTCACCAATTTGGATGAAAAAAATTATAATTGGGCACTAAAATAAGTGAGGAATTATGGAAAATTATTTATTTTGGAGAATACCCGAATCCAGGTATTAAAAACTTCTCCGGGTTTGAAACAAAACTTCGCCAATTTAGATGGAAAAAATTATGATTTGGAAAATACCTTAGGTAAATACAGGGCCCGCCAAATTAATCCGGGCCTTCTTTCTCCGCCTTTCACCAAAAACTGCTTGGGGTAGGCGATACACAATTAGGAAATAATGGAAGTGAAGTTAATTTTATGAATATAAAATATGTTTTGATTAGACATAAGGCTAATGCAAAACAATGGAGCAAAGAAGAGAGATAGAGAGAGGGGTGGTTGGGCAGGTTCTCTGTTGAGTGAGATAGAATAGGTGTAAGGGGCCATTCCTCGATTTGGTTTTACTCTCAATTCATGAATTAGAATTACAGAATGGCGTATCGTCACAAAAATATAGTAGAGTGGCAGAGAGAGGGGTCGACAGGTTCTCTGTTGAACGAGGTGGAGTAGATGCGAAGGTATCATACCCCATTCCTCGACTTTGGGTTTTCTCTCTGTTGCTGTAAATTAATTTTGCTAAAGTTATGTTCTTTCAAACACAGGCTAACTTCAATCCCTCCAACTTTTGAATTTCGCGCTATTTATTTGCTGTCTAAAATTTTTTTTGGTGAAAGCGACTTTCTACGGCCCGGATTAACTTGGCGGGGGCTGTACATGAATTCGGGTATTTATAAAATTCTCCGGGTTAGAAACTAAACTTCTCCAATTTGGATGGAAGAAATTATGATTTGGCATTAAATTACGTCAGGAATTTTGGAGAATACCCGAATCCGAGTATTATAAAATTCTCAGGGTTTGAAACTAAACTTCACCAATTTGGATGGAAAAAATTGCTTGGGTACTAAATTATGTCAGACATATTGGAAAAGTTTTTATTTTGGAGAATATCCGAATCTGGGTATTATAAAATTCCCCGGGTTAGAAACTAAACTTCACCAAGTTGGAAGGAAAAAGGTATGATTGGGTACTAAATTATGTCAGAAATTTTCTAAAAGTTTACATTTCTCAGGAACGATGAACACCATTTGTTTGGAACCTTCTATCTATATAATTCAAGTGAACCAACTTTATGATTTGATTTTCTCATTTTATTCATTTCCGGTGAGTGAATTTTAAAATTTTGAATAGAAACATTTCTCAACCTGTCAGAAATGGTACAGTGGCGCTTTGTAGTTTCAAATTTAGAGTTTCTGTTCAATATTTGTATTTACGCATCAGGCAATAACGTAGTTAGCAAAGATGCAATATGAATGAGCATACCCCTAGAAAATATGGTTGCTTAAACATTTGTGTCAAGGTGAAAAGTCAGTCTAAAGTCCAGAAATGGGTCGATGATATTCGAGTTGCGGCAATCTTGAGAAATAAATTTTTATTTACTAGGTTGTTTATTCTCAAAATTTATGTATAACAAGTTCAGACAATAATTTTTGTCAATAAATTTAAGTTAAAGTGACTTAAATTACGATAAAATTTGCGGCAATGAGGGGACCCATGAGATCAACTTTTGCGCTTATCAGTCGAATAAACAAGGTTGAAGTAAAAGCTGAGTCGACTCACTGAAACTGAATGAACTTACATTTAGTTAGATTCAAGTCAAAATATAGTCAAATTCAACTCCATTACATAGCTTAAAATTACAAAAAAACTACCAATATAAATAGCATTATGACGAAATCCTTTTTTAATCTTTGGTATGAGTCTAGACAGAATTGATCAGATTTATTCAGCAAAAATCGATAAAATCTGTATCCTAGAAATGTTTGTCAAAGAAGAACTAAACAGCCATCCCAATAAAATTTTGAATACTTACACTGGAAACAAAGCCCTTGCGTTGGAGTAACAATTTTTTTTTAATATTAAATAAATAAAACAGTTGCCATGAGTCAAAAATAGAATATTATCACAGCTGCTTAATGTAAATCAGAAGATATCGTAGTTTGGGAATTACAAAACTGTAAAGAACAAAAAAATTGACACATCGTATCCAAACACACTGTTGGATAATTTTATCACAAATATAAGTAAAATTCAGGAAGATGATTCAATTTGTCATAACATACGGAAGGACAGGACGCCACTGCCACAGAGATAACCAGAGGATGCAAAGAATATGGAAGTAATATAAAAATGTACAGGTTGTTTCTAAATAAGCCTACGCTTTTTGAAGGTCAATAACTTTTGTTGCGAGTATCCTATTATTGTTGTTTATGGCTCAACTTGTAGCTAGGTTTCTAGAAAATGTGTCTGATCTTTTGTGATCTTGTTCGTCAATGGTTACTAAGGTCAAATCAGTGTCAAACATAGAGTCTCGATTTTTAGCACTAGTTTGGCATGGAGGAATTTATGTAAACTAGAATCAATTTTTTTAAATAAACCNAAACAAGAATCAATTTTTTAAAATAAACCTTCTAGCTACCGAAATTCTTAAATTCAAACAGACTATTGCACAAAGTAAGAATTTCTATCTGATAATTAATTGAATTTAGGTGTAAATAGTGCGATTTAAGCATTTAAGGATTTAAGCGTAAATCTTAATAATTCAGACATAGGAATAACATTAATTTTAGTATTAAAGGTTAATCCCACTACCCTCTGCACACAACTGAGGTCATTGCCTCGTGAGAGATTGGTGTTCTTCTTTTGTATAATTTTTTGGTTAGATTCTATGGAGGTGGTTTTCCGAAGTTGAATTCAAATCTCCGCCTCACTTCTAAGAAGTTTTGGATAACTGGATACTGAATAATAATAAATGCTTTTTCCTGTACAGTAAATCCATACCTTGTCATTTTGTCCTTCAACCAAACTAATTTTAATTAAGTTATTACCAAATTGAACTAATTAATCAAAATTAGAAAGAAATATATTCGCGCAAAAAGTTTTGAAAGAGGAACAGCAATCTCTCACGTGATTAACAATTCTCACAATTATTAAAATTTATTCTTAAATGCTTAAATCGCACTATTTACACCTAAATTCAATTAATTATCAGATAGAAATTCTTACTTTGTGCAATAGTCTGTTTGAATTTAAGAATTTCGGTAGCTAGAAGGTTTATTTTAAAAAATTGATTCTTGTTTACATAAATTCCCCCATACCAACCTAGTGATAAAAATTGAGACTCTATGTTTGACACTGACTTGACATTAGTAACCATTGACGAACAAGATCACAAAAGATCAGACACATTTTCTAGAAGCCTAGTGTTCAGTGCGCGTTGCCAACGAAACAATGCCTAGTGAAATTTATTTATTCTTTTATAATATTATTTATGCAATTCATAAGCGCCCATTTTACNAACGAAACAATGCCTAGTGAAATTTATTTATTCTTTTATAAATATTATTTATGCAATTCATAAGCGCCCATTTTACTTTAAATTAAATCAGTGTTCAACTAGAATTCAAGGAGGAAGGTCGCTCAATTTTTCGCTCTCTTATTTTCTAATTACGCTCATTACTAATTTAATAGTAATTATTTTTATTAACAGTTTTAATTGTGTTTTTTAAGTTTATTATCACTTTAGTGCATCTAGTGACTGGATAATACTTGAACCAATTGCTGTTAACTCTTGTTCCTGACTTGTTCCTGTTCCTGATCTGTTTCTAGTCTATTCCTATCATCATTATTAATCACTGTTCCTGATCTGTTCCTGTTACTGACCTGTTTCTATCATCCTACTAAGCACTGTTCCTGATCTGTTCCTGTTCCTGACCTGTTTCTATCATCCTACTAAGCACTGTTCCTGATTTATTCCTGTTTCTGACCTGTTCCTGACTTGAATCCTTTCCTAGTAAGAAAATTGTTCCTGTGGTATCCGTTTCTGAATCAACCTCAAATCTTATTCTGTTCCTGTGTATAAATAACATCCCTATACAAGTTACTTTGTGTTCACTTTGGATACGAACAAAACACCTAGCTACAAGTTGAGCCATGGACAACAATAATAGGATACTCGCAACAAAAGTTATTGACCTTCAAATAGCGTAAGCTTAGTTAGAAACACCCTTTATATCAAGCCCTGTGTAGTGATCCACTTAAATTTAAACACAAAACATACGAAAACCATTTGCACTTGTGATAATGCAGACATCAATTCAGTCCATCTGAATTGACAGGGTTGTGCAGNGTGATAATGCAGACATCAATTCAGTCCATCTGAATTGACAGGGTTGTGCAGCTTGAACACAATTCTATTTTATCTTGCTTGAAGCAATACAATAAGATATGTTGTTGTAATCGATATGAAAGCCAGTATTGTGTTACATGTGATGTTATAGTACTTACTACACCTGAAGCAAAGTTTTGGGCAACAGGTTAGTAGCGCGTTTAAAATTTCTCGGTGCTTGTTTGTTAGGCCAGCAACAAGTGGCAGTGTTCTACACCAATTACGTTTAAAGTTATCTGATTTATCAGAAACAAGACCCATCCCAACCAATATACGCTTCAATCTGTACAAATTGGATAGTACATACATCACGTACAGAACTAAGTTAGGTAGCGGAATAGACTCGTAATATCGTATGCTTAAATATATAATAACACACGAAATTCCTAGGCAATAAGCTTTAAAATAAAACAGCAAATTTGCAAACATGCGGTTGAAAATGAGAACCAATTCGTGCATCTGGTAGTACATGGACAGAACATTCCATAAGTCGGTATCTTTAACGAACTTTGGTTGTTTACTTTCATTGACTCCCACATTGTTAAATTTTGAAACTAATGGATATAGCATCTGAGGCATTTCCACTGTAAATTGTGTTAAAAGAAGTATAAGGCTTTCCGGAAACGCTAACCAAAGAAAATCCAAGTGCATTACTTCAATAGAAAAAAACATCGTGAAAAGAAACATATCAAATGCTGAGATGACATACAACCACGGTAGTTCTTTTGTTGTGCTTGCTAATCCATAGTACAAAATCGGATGTCTTGGAGTTTGAACAATGAATGCTGTTGAACAAGCCAAAGCAGTGATCAAAGTCATAATAAACTGAAGTAAGTAGTTGTTGTAGATCTCCTTCGGGTTGCTTACAACGCAATCACTCCATTTCTCTAAAGTAGCAGAATATATGGTTGCTGATTTCTTTACCGTGTAAGCAAATTCCATATTAAATATTTACTACATATTAAATCCACCTACCATGAAGTAAAGTCGCATTCTCCAGTTCATGCCAGTCATTAATGAATTTGTTGACATCAGTAGCTTTTCTAGAAATTAAAATGTTTATAGCATGAAACATCAAAAAAGCTATAGAAACAACTAAGCCTGTTAGCAAATTCAGGGTAGATAATTGCCAAGATGAGTACCCCAGCTGCCAGCTAACAAAGCCCGTTTTAAATACAGCGTAGGCTAGGAAGAGTCGTTGTAACACAATAAATTTCCAATTTGTTTCCAAATCCAATAATAGCATTTTATTATTGACTTTGTTTATTCCTGTAAGGCTGTAAGAAATTTGTGTCTCCTTGTAAGCTGATCGATATGGAAATATTCCAGTATATTTTATAAGGTTCATTATTGGGATAAAATATTCAATGGTAGTGTTGCCCATCTTATTCAAAAATTATTGTACCAATGATATGAAATATTGTATTTTCATTTGTTTAAACCCCAACCCAATTTGGTTAATAGAAAATGACACCTTTTTACAAAAAAATTTCTAAAATATTCAAGTAATAAACCGTAAACGAAGACGCCTTGAATCTGCCCTTTTATGTTCGGGGAAATACTCAACTCTCCGATAATTGGTCAATATAGAGATAATTTGTTTGTATAATTTATCAGCCGCACTCAATCATACACATACGGTAATCTGCTAAGTACTGATGTTTATGCTAATTTATGTATTTAAGTTTCTAACATTATAAGAAGTGGCAACCAGATAAAGCATACTTAGAACTTTAGAATAATCAAATTTTTTGCATCATTGGTTCCAATTTCTCCCAACCTAAAGAGTAAACACAATATCGCTTTGACATAATTAGTACACGAATACATTAGCGCAATAAAAAATTTCTCCAGAAACCACTTGAATACAGCCTAACTTGTTCAAAATACTTTTATTCTGTCACTGTTTTAGATATAAGAAAGTTTTTGTGCTTTATGTAAAATATTTAAATTATCATCGACAAATTAAGTGCAAATTATTTCTTTATACGCGAGACGACTAAAGACCCCATTCTCATTTTCTGATAACTCAATGCGTCTAGAAATTTATCGATTCTATATTGTAAAGTCGTTTTGGAGAGAAGTACCCGATATTTCACCAGCTCATTGAAATTTGACATGCAACACCGCAAAAGCAATATTGTACGAAATAGATAATGGTTTTCTATAACAAATGTTAATTTCGGCATGCTACTTTCAGCTGTTGATATTTGCAAGTACATTGTTCCAACATTTGGTGAGGTTCCAGACATCCTTAATGCTACTATTACACCAGAGAGCATAAGTTGCGCAACTTTGTTCAAAAGTTTTATGCAATTTCTTCTGCAAGAAGTTGTATGAAACTTTTGTTTCTTTATTGATTACACTAGTAACCAAACTTATGAAATTCACTTATTATCGCTTCCGCTCAACTTGCCTCAAATGATTTATATTTGAAAACCCGCGAGATTGACAAAATTCAACTATAAAATATACCTACCCTATATTTATATAACTAAATTTGTTATTTTGGCTTATTGAAAATGCAAAAAGATATTCTTTGCGCACTCGGAATAGCTATAAAAGCTTGTGCAAAACAGTTTAAAAAAACGTAAAACACGGTAATGTTAGTAAAAAAATTGGCTTTTGCGAAGGCCAGAATTTGGTGTTGGATATCAATTGTNAATATACCTACCCTATATTTATATAACTAAATTTGTTATTTTGGCTTATTGAAAATGCAAAAAGATATTCTTTGAATAGCTATAAAAGCTTTTGCAAAACAGTTTAAAAAAACGTAAAACACGGAAATGTTAGTAAAAAAATTGGCTTTTGCGAAGGCCAGAATTTGGTGTTGGATATCAATTGTTCAAGGAACTTGCAATTAAATTTATCACTCATACCAAATCCTCAACCACTCCTTTTTGTGACAAGATTGAATGACTCTTATGGGGTACGGTAAAGGTCAAGGCTTTGTAGAATACCCAGCTGGTTCGGTAAATGTTTTCAACTCCAGCCCCAGAGTAATCCGCACTACTTTTCTTACGCTCTTTCATAAAGTAAACTCGGAGTTTCCGCCAATCGTCCTCAACTTCCTTCCCTAAATTTTCAAACTATAACAATAGTATTAAATTATTATTTAATCAAATCAAATAAACGAACCAGAGAATTCAGAACCCATACCCTGAATTACTTCTTGCCATGCTTTGTCAGTGATATTACGCTTGCTGTACTCAGCAAGCCTGGAATTCCACAAACATGATCTCTCCTGGATGAGCTCAATTAGGCGGAATTTTGTTTCTTGTAACCACATTTTGTCGTGCTAGAAATTATTCTACTGATTCAAGTAATTTAGCACAAAGTCCTCGAATGTTTCTCAAATTGATGTTTTTTCAAAATAAAACTTGTCCCGTATCAACTTGTTTTTTTACGAGATGGGGCTTTTTGAATCAAAATATTCAACAATTGTAAAGTTTCATGATCAAAATTGCATTCGATTGCAATTTTAGATCTTGAAATTTTTGATGACGTTGTGCAAGAGAAATTGTAAAATTTCATGTGCGATTACACCAAAAATTTCAAAATTTCATTAAAACTTTCGCATAAAGTTACCTAGTGTAATTGTAGCATAACACTTTAAACTCAAATTAGTTTACGATATAAAATGTAGTAATTACTAGATATATAGCTCCTACTGCTTTGTTCCATCAACGTAAAATTCGTTTCGTTTTGTTCCGTAGCTAAATTTTTGAAACCGATTTGTTTGATTCGCTATCGTTTTCACCTATAAACCAAGCCCAAGTTCTGTGAAAACAAAACGAAACTTACAATCATTTGCATAATATTTCAAGTATCCACACGCTTTGTCATGCTAGTTGTAATTCCATTCATTTAGTTCACTTTCTAAGAAATTTTTAAATTTACTTGATACAACTAAAGTTGAAATTAATTTAAAATAATTTCGAAAGGAATTTGGATTATAAATGATCCTGAGTATAAATAAAACCGAACATAATGTTTCGCTAAANTATAAACCAAGCCCAAGTTCTGTGAAAACAAAACGAAACTTACAATCATTTGCATAATATTTCAAGTATCCACTACGCTTTATCATGCTAGTTGTAATTCCATTCATTTAGTTCACTTTCTAAGAAATTTTTAAATTTACTTGATACAACTAAAGTTGAAATTAATTTTAAATAATTTCGAAAGGAATTTGGATTATAAATGATCCTGAGTATAAATAAAACCGAACATAATGTTTCGCTAAATTTGAGTGGAATTTGGAAAATTTTTGATGCGAATTTGAATCAAATTATGATATTTAAATCAGCGGTTAAATCATTTAATATGAAAACAAAATGCATCTCATGGATTAAGCATATTTTGCAAAAACAGCTTCAAAGGACAAAATTATATCTTACAAACATTGATGTATTTATTGTAAGATATAAAGATGTTTACCAAAAGTGGCCGGTCTGTGTGATTCTTAGGACAGCTATTATGAGACTTGGGCAAATCGTTGTGAATGGATCCAACATTATGCTGAATTACTGCTCAATTTTTAATTGCTGCTGAAATATATCGAAATTTGTAACATTGCTTTTTATATTTACAGTAGTGTTCCAAAATGCTCAGCTTTTTGCGTAAGCCAGAGCCACTGGCTCAATGAGCCATGGCTCATGGCTCACCCGAGCAGTGAGCCAGCTCATGAGCCANAAGCCAGAGCCACTGGCTCAATGAGCCATGGCTCATGGCTCACCCGAGCAGTGAGCCAGCTCATGAGCCATGGTTCTATCTCCGCACTTTTGTTGAGCTGGCTCATGAACCAGAGCCACAACTCATGGATCAACATTAAAAAAAAATTTTTTTTCCCGTTAATATGCACATTTTGCTAAAAGTGAAAATGACCTAGTGAGAATAAGCCAACACAAATCATAATTATGAACTGGCTAATAGCAAATTAACTTTCAGTGACCAAAAATTCCGAAAATTAAAAAAAAAGTGATGATTTGGAAAAACAAATGAAAAATTAGGGGAAAAGTTGAGCCATTGAGCCATGGCTCACAAGTTTCGTTGAGCTGGCTCATGAGCCATGGCTCTGGCTCAAAATTACTACATGAGCCAGAGCCTTGCAATGGCTCTGGCTCAGAAATTTTTGTGAGCCAGCTCGAGCCAGAGCCAGAACCATTGTGCCAGAGCCAAGCGGTACACTAGTTTACAGCAGAATAAAGTTTGGGCGGTAGGCCAACCACGATGACTTCACTGGTTGTAAATGTCAGATATTATTTTTACTACACAACCGCGAGTTATAAGCATCTTCCGACGATTTACATGCAACGAAGAAATAAAGGTTACATTGAACGTTTGTACTGCCGTAAACACCGTCATAATACAACATAACATAACCTAGCATATAACAAAAAACGTGGATTAAGATAAGATTTGGCCAGTTCGCCCATTCATTTTCATTTATAGCTCAGCATTGTATCGTCCTCATATAAATTTTTCCACTTCGTGGTAGTGTATTGAGCAAGTGTAAAGCACCATTTACATCATGAAAGAATTCTTGCATGAAAGTTGAATGTTTCATGTAATCTTGCACGTGTAATGTAACAGGTAATTAAAGTTAACTGGTTTCTTTCATGAAAGTTCTCTTGCGCAAGACAACTTTCAGACTTTCATAATTGGAACTGATTACAATTTTTGACTGAAATTCTTGAATATTTTTATTCATTCGCCCCAACTACTTAAAAACTTTAAACCGCGAAATTCAAAAATAATTTTGTTTTATTCTTTCAATCAACAACTTAATTAATTATAATCAAATTTCGTAATAAAAAATGTATACAACATCCCGGAAATTTGAATTAATAAGATTAGTTCGAGATAGACCATCATTATGGAATCATAGACTTGAAAACATTATTATGGAATCATTATGGAATGGAAACCATCATTATGGAATCATAAACCAAGTCCACTTAACCATAAACTGTTTAAATCCATGTTATTTATGTACTTAAATGTTTTCAATTTTTTTAAATATTCTATGATAGGTTTAAGAAGTCTTTCAGAAATTTTGTCGAAAATGAAATCCCTCAAGATTCAGTTTAACACTCTATGAAAGAAAAATTTCAGAAATTTTCTCTGAAAAAAAATCTTTCAACTTTTATGAAAGAATTCTTGCATGGTGTAAATGGTGCTTAAGTATTTTACTACTATAATTTACAATACGAAAAAGGTTACATAACAGTTAGAGCTGAAGGGCTCGGTCCGAACTCGAGTCTTTGCCAATTTTTCTTGGACTCGAGGCTACAATCCATTAGAAGTAGATCCTAATCAAAAGGTTAAAACAGGGATTTAGCGAGACATGAAGAACTCTTTCATCTTTCTGCAGACGCAAATTTTTATTAAATTCAAATAATGGTTTCTAATCCTACATTAGAATTCCAAAATATATTTTTCAAAATGACTTAACCAAATTTAAGCAACCCAATTAACCAGGCATGAAGTTTATAGAAGTATAGGTTACTGAGAAGGGTGGCGGTTTTTCGACGCATTTCTTAATGAAAATTCACGGTAAATTGGGAAAGTACAAACTTAACTGCGGACGTAACGTAAAAATTTTACGTCACCTAATAAAATAAGGTATACGTAACTGTCATACACAGTTGCCATTTAGCGGGTTTTTTACGTCAAATGATTTTACGTTGACCTTATTTTTTAGGTCGACGTAAAATTATAAGTAAAATTTTTAGGTGAAAAGCCATAACTATCTAATGATTCGAAATGGAAATTTAAGTATACGTAAAAATTGAAATCCAATGATAGCCATTTGGATTTGAAATCGAAGCCCATAACGTTTCCAGCCCTCTGAAACTTAATTTCGACTTCGGATAATCGAAGTATTGGATTTTTATTTCGAGCTAAGTTACAAGTATTGGAGGTACTCGACATTCCCACAGTCGTTAAAATTACACTTATAGTGTCTTCACTAGTCGGACAAATAAAGCATATTTCTGAGTTAGGTACAGCGTACCTGCATACCCGTAGCATATCTCACCGTACCATACCCGTACCCCGTACAAGAAAGTACCTACCTTCCTGCGTGCCTTCCGTATCCCATACCTCCTGAAATTAGAAGAACCATACAGAACCTGTATATTATAGAAAATTATCACCGTACTAGGGCATGTAATATTGCTCAATTTTTTCAATATCAATATTCAATATTTCAATATTTGAGACCCCCAATATTGAAATCTCGATATCGAAATATTGAATTCTAAATCACTACATTGCTTTTAGCTATATTACAATGGTTAACAGCTATAACGTAAATTTTTCGAAGAAATTCCATAAAGTTTCTTTGGAAATTGCAGAATTAAGTGGATGTAATTCGTTCATTTTTTTAAAATTTACTTTCACAAAACTTGTTAAACCAAAAAGCAATGAATGAATGATAATGGTTTCAGAAATATTATTTTCAAATTTTGCAAACAAACATACAACTTCATTTGTTAGGGATGTAGTGATGAATTGTTACAGTAAATCCTTTTTCAGGCGTTTTGCGATGCAGTTTTGGTAGTGTATAATCAACTGAGTGTCGCTGCAGGAAAAACATTTTCAATATTGAATAATCAATATTGCGCATGTTCAAAATCAATATTTCAATACCGTAAAAATTGTCAATATTCCAATATTTCAATATNTTTTTCAGGCGTTTTGCGATGCAGTTTTGGTAGTGTATAATCAACTGAGTGTCGCTGCAGGAAAAACATTCTCAGTATTGAATAATCAATATTGCGCATGTTCAAAATCAATATTTCAATACCGTAAAAATTGTCAATATTCCAATATTTCAATATATTGAAATCTCAATATTACATGCCCTACACCGTACCCATACGTAAGCTACGGGCTACGCTGCTTAGCTCGCAATCAAAATCCACAATTTTGATCATTAAACATGTTTAATTCAACAGAGGCACACTGCTTTGAGGGAGTTCACGTGCAGTGAATTCAAAAATTGTTTCTCTGGTTTCTGAATTACTGAAGGCATAATCGACACGCTTGATTGTTAACCTTGTATTGAGGTAGTTGAACTTCTGTAATCAACTGCTTTAGAATTTTTTTGAGATTTAAGTCGACTAAATCTTTTGAACGAACGCTCAAATTTTGCAATTCTTTTGATCGAGGGTCTGTATTTTAATCACGCATTCAATTTCATAACTAAACCGTTTTACTAGTTCAATTTAGTTTTTCTATATGAAATCAATGATAACCATGTAAATAAGGGTGTAGATAGTTCTTTGCAAAATTTCATTAGTATTGTCGAACCATTTGGACGTGAGCCTTGGCCAGGCTTTGAAATTCAAAAAATTTTCAATATTTTCAAAAAATTAGACTTGTGCACGCTATACAGAAAAAAAAATCTCATTTAGGTTGAATTAAGAGGTTGAGCATGCTATCACCCTTAAGATTTTGTAGCTTGGATTTAGGCACTGAGGGGTAAATGAGAAGCTTCCATGATAATTTTCGATACTAACCTCCAAGGATACTGAGAACGTAAGATACTTGCTAGCCTCTAACATGAAGATTAATAAATAAATAATAATAAATAAAAAAACATAAAGAACCGAAAATATAAAAACTTAACTTTTACTAAAAAAGAAAAAACGGGGGAGACTACCATTGGAAGTTTCTATGAGAGGCTACCGTCTACCACATATACTTATATTATATGAATTTTGAAAAAGGTAAAATGCATTCTTACGCGATAGTCACCAATTGGTAATACATTTAGTGCATGACTGAATGAATCGCAGTGAATTTGCTCTTTCCCAGCTTTAACCACACTTTTTATTCATTAGAAAAATAATATAAAAAATTAAGAAAAAAATTATTTTTCAAAATTTCTCAGCAACTTTGTACTAAAAGTTTTCTAATCGTGTGTATGCACTCTTCACTTTAAGCTACCAAAGCTTGTGAAATTGCCAAATTCTCTTGTCCAATTTTTTTAATTTGTCTTGTTTTTGCAGCAATTACACCACCTAACTGATCGTGTAAGTAGCCACTTAAAGACAAAAAGTGCTTCATAACAATATTATCTCATTCTAGATCAGATTTTGGCTAATTAATTTGTAATTATTTGGGCAAAAAATTATATTCTAGCAGCCGCAAATTGCAAAGCTCGAGACTGAAGTGCAATTGTCTAATCACGTGGTGCATAAATCTCTCGGCGGGACCGCGTGCGGCTCACGGCTATTTGGTTCGACAGATTCGTTATAACTTTACTGTACCGTACGATTTGATTTAATGAAATAAAATTAAAAATGACTAAAAAATTTTTTAAACGTATGTTTGACTAAACTAAACCAGGAATTAATTACTTGTAGTGTTCTAATTTTAATAGATATAAACACTTCAACATATTATGAAAATGCTTATTAAAATTTGAATATTTTAATCTCCAAATGAATGAGTTTTAGTTTGAAAAGGCACATCTGGATCTTTGTGAGAGACTGCTTTCCACAGCTGCAACGTTAATGCGATGTCTTCATAATATCTTTCTTTGGCATATTCAAGACTCGTTTTCCCATTCGTTGATCGTTTGTTAATATCTGCACCATATTTAAGTAAAATTTTGACCAGAGAGTGATTATTATGGATGACAGCTAGTTGTAAAAAAGTTAATCCTGTTGAACTCACTACATTTATATCTAAACCTAATTTTTGTAACAACCCTGCACTTTTAGCAGCACATCGTGCACATGGACAGAGAGGATGACACTTGTCAAATTCTGATGAATTTCCAGGTTCTATAGTTTCAGCCTTCTCAAGCTCTTCACTTGGGATCCCCAAATAGAACAAAGCCAACGGTATATCACCACATTCAATCGCAGAAAACAATTTTCGAAATCCACGTTCTACAAAAAAGCAACAAAAAAAAATAAAGTTGTATTAAAATTTAAAAAAAATTTAGTAAACTTCAATTAAGCCGATTAACTATGCTATAATTAATNTCACCACATTCAATCGCAGAAAACAATTTTCGAAATCCACGTTCTACAAAAAAGCAACAAAAAAAAATAAAGTTATATTAAAATTTAAAAAAATTTAGTAAACTTCAATTAAACCGATTAACTATGCTATAATTAATAATCCTTACTGGTACCTTCATAATCTTTTCTTCTTTTTGTACCCAAAAGGGCCATTTCAGCTAAAACATGTGGAGCATGTTCTAAATTATATACAGAAACTTTGCGCAAGTGTTCAACTTCAGGTTGTACTACCGGTACGACATTTGAAATATGAAAAACCATTTCATCGACACTTTCAACTTTAGTTTCCTCTGGATTATAAACGCTTCGTTTCTTTCTTGATTTAGTATTAAAAATTTCTTCTACTTCTCCTTCTCTAATTGTGGGTATGAATGAAGGTGTAACAACGGAACTCGTTTTTCGTGTTATTACTCCACTTGTGGTTGGATTCGATGATCCAGAACTTCTACGACTTTTTGAAATACCAGAAGAAGCATCTACATTCTTCCCGTCATCTTGTTCTGGTGATGTAGGTGTAAATGGATGAATCGTTGGATCACTAATAAACAAAAGAATACCCTCACTGTCTCCTTTTGCCATAACTTCCACATTGACAAAGTCACCATGATTTGATTGAATCAAGGAACGACGTCTCAGAGACCTAAAAAATAAGTAAAAATGATAAGTACACTGTGAGTTTTTATTAACTATCCAGGGATATGGGACACCCACACTACCCTACTATCACCCATTCACCCAGGGCTTTCAACTTTGGTTTCAAGTTTTATCAAGTGGATAGGTCATAGGTCACACATAACGTGAGTGAGTGATAGAAGAGTAATGTGGGTATCCCTTGATAGTTGTTAAAAACTCATATAAAATTAATGCTACAAAATACAAAATGATTAAAGTTTTTTTGCACCCTAGAAAGCATGACGTCATTTTTTTTTTACACTTTATTGCCAGCAAAAGCATAGATTGGAAGGAGCTACAGTAAAATTGGAGAAAATGTGTGCAAAAAAAAATTAATCACCCTGTATTTTCTTTTTTTTATNACACTTTATTGCCAGCAAAAGCATAGATTGGAAGGAGCTACAGTAAAATTGGAGAAAATGTGTGCAAAAAAAAAATTAATCACCCTGTATTTTCTTTTTTTTATTTCTTACCTATGTAAAATACGAGTAACGTGAACATCGTGAGCAACATCTAACGGATTCCTCTGCCTTGCATTAGGAAATGTAATGGAAGCTCCACTCTCAACAAGTAATTGAACAATTCCCAAAAAACCGTATCTTGATGCAAAATGAAGGCTTGAATCACCATTACAATTTACAGCACTTATATCCAATTTTTGTTTTGAATGTTCTGCATAGTAAATAAGGGCTTTGACTACAGATTCATGACCGTTCATACTAGCCAAGATGAGAGGAGTATTGAGAGAGTGATCCCTTGGGTCAATTGGACAACCGGAATGAAGAAGTAAAAGTAAGGCATTTTGATGTCCTCGAGAGGCAGCATAGTGTATGGCATATCTACCCTATGAATTCAAAAAAATACAGATACAGGCATATCAGAATTTTTAGATATTCTTAGTTTTTTTTTTTTTTCATTTGTTGGTATTTTTAAAATCAAATATCAAAATTGAAAATAATAAAATAGAATAATAATCATTAGAATATTTAGCAGTGGCACTGCTCAGATTTTCAGATTTTCAGATTATAATTCCTAACGACTTAATAAGATTGATATTAAAATCTGTATGTAATCCCTTATTAATATTTTTTTTTTGGAGACTACCTGACTGTCTTGGATATCAGAAGGAGCTCCAGTTCCTAACATAAAGTCAACTATTTTAGGTCTTCCATAAATGCAAGCAACGTGAAGAAGTGTGAGGCCACAGTCTTCATTTGATAGTTCAAAGACAGAAGGAATTTTGAGTTGTACTTTTGGTCGAATGAGCTCAACACAGTTGGTACAATTACAGAGTGGATGACATAATTTTGAATCATCCAGGGGATTAAACTTTGACTTATCTTCTTCATTTTTCCTTTCTGACTCATAATCATTTATTAGATGTCCTAATTTCTCCAAATTCCCATGTCGAATTGTAGCCATCATTTCACCAAAAATGCTCTCATCATCTTCTGTACTAATGAATAAACTCCGAAGCCAAAATTCTCCAACATAATCCTGATATGGTGTTCCTACATCTCGTTCTGACTCCGAGAGTACACCCGAAATCTTCCCTGAGTTGAGAAATAGAAGAGATGCTTCCAATGTAACTATAAAAAATGAACTTTCGTTATCTGGAGTATCAATTGCTGAAAATCGAAACTGTCTGAGAAATTGTAGTTGACCCATCCAGTTTCCAATTGGAGTCTTGACAATCAAATATACCCAAATTGGAAGTAGGTCATCTGTAGAAATTATTCCATTCTCATCATCTACCCTGAAAGATTTAATCAAAGATAAGTTCAACGAATCAATTTCTCAAAAATACCTCAAAAAGTGAAGCTTGTGAGGATTATGTAATTAATCATGAATGTTTGTTTATCTGTCCAGTACATCCATACGCTTCTTTATCCACTGATAATGTTAACTAATTACGTTCAACTTATTCCAAATCTAAATAGAACCGGTATTGTGGACACAGTCTTTAATCGGTAAATATTGACGAACCTAACTAGATACCTAAAGTGAAATCCTATGCTGTTGGAACTAGTTCATAAATTGACCAAATCCCTAGGGTCGAATTTCCAATATATTGTACTTTTTGATTTTCGAACTCGAGTCACGAGAACCTGAGTCACTGTGAGCTCATGANCGAATTTCCAATATATTGTACTTTTTGATTTTCGAACTCGAGTCACGAGAACCTGAGTCACTGTGAGCTCATGCTCGAAATTGCAGTGACATTTCCAATGAAAAGTGAAATCGAGTTCGTGAGAACTGTGGTTCACTAGTCCAAGTGACCCAAGATCACAAATAAGACCTTGTGACTAATGTAACTTTCACATTCAAATTTAATTTTGAAGTTGCTCTAAAGCGACAAAAAGTGAGTCATTGTTAAAGACTGATTCAATATCAGTGTTTCCTAAGAATAACTATACAACTAAATTGATAATTACTGTATTGCAAAATTAAAATTGCGATACATCAAACAAGCGGTTATCTAGTACTTCCGATATTTTGTCATCTGCTCAGAACAACACATCAAATTCAAACTCCAAAATATTATTGAAATTTAAAGTATACAATAAAACGTCCAGTTCCTTTCATGTCACGAATCTTGGTTGGTGAATCATAGTGGGGGCAAACAATTGTTTTTTTTAATGTTTTTTTTTCGCTTTTTCGCATAGAAATCCGTTTCATGACATTCTGAAGCGATTCTGACAATTTAAAAAAAAAAATTTTTTTTTTCGAAAATTTTTTAAGTATCAAATTTGATAATTTTTTTCTAAGTCCAAAATTTTGATTTTGGGTTCTACTATAATAACCGAAAAAAATTCTACTAAAGTTGCTCAGAATGAAAATCTGAACAACTTTTCCAAATAACAATTCTCTGTGATGAGATGACCCATTCAGGTCTAAAGTCAAGTCAANTGCTCAGAATGAAAATCTGAACAACTTTTCCAAATAACAATTCTCTGTGATGAGATGACCCATTCAGGTCTAAAGTCAAGTCAAAGGTTAGGTCAATTTACATTTCACTTATGGGTAGGGCGTGAGAGAGGGGAAGAGGTAAAAAAAAAATTTTTTTGGAAAATTTTTTCCCTTTTTTTCGCATTGAAATCCGTTTTAGGACATTCTGAAGTGATNGATAATTTTTTTCTAAGTCCAAAATTTTGATTTTGGGTTCTACTATAATAACCGAAAAAAATTCTACTAAAGTCGCTCAGAATGAAAATTTGAACAACTTTTCCAAATAACAATTCTCTGTGATGACCCATTCAGGTCTAAAGTCAAGTCAAAGGTTAGGTCAATTTACATTTCACTTATGGGTAGGGCGTGAGGGAGGGGGAGAGGTAAAAAAAAATTTTTTTGGAAAATTTTTTCCCTTTTTTTCGCATTGAAATCCGTTTTAGGACATTCTGAAGTGATTTTGAAATTTTTTTGTAAATTTATTTTTTTTAGCAAATTTTCTAAGTCCAAAAATTGTTTTCGTTTGAACTGTACAGAATTATTGTAAATTTCCATAGGGTTTTGCCAGTATTTGAATCTAGAAATCTGAACTGACCTTATCAGAAATGTTCTCCTGATTTTATTTTGAAACCTGGTAAACCTATCAAGTCTGAGTTGATTGTTACAATCTATCAAGCAAGATCACTTTTCGAACCTACCAACTGAGGTGGTTCAGAAATTGTGACACGAGTTCTATAGTCTTGTAATTAACTGTTACTCTCGAAGTCAACATCATCGTGAACCCGAGACCCAAATCACTTCAACTCGAGTTCACTTTAGTCATTGGAAATTTGTATCATTGACTGTGACTGCTGAAATGAGGTTCCAAAGTCAAAAGTCATGTTATTGGAAATTTGGTCCCTATAACCATCCAATTTTTTGAAATATATGAATAAATTTGAGTTTTTTTTTTCCTTACGATTCCAACTCATTATCCTGTTGCTTCAAGTATTTCATAGTTTTCCGAAGACAATTTAACTTTCCAAGTNTGAAACCTGGTAAACCTATCAAGTCTGAGTTGATTGTTACAATCTATCAAGCAAGATCACTTTTCGAACCTACCAACTGAGGTGGTTCAGAAATTGTGACACGAGTTCTATAGTCTTGTAATTGACTGTTACTCTCGAAGTCAACATCATCGTGAACCCGAGACCCAAATCAGTTCAACTCGAGTTCACTTTAGTCATTGGAAATTTGTATCATTGACTTTGACTGCTTTAAATGAGGTTCCAAAGTCAAAAGTCATGTATTGGAAATTTGGTCCCTATAACCATCCAATTTTTTGAGATATATGAATAAATTTAAGTTTTTTTTTTTCTTACGATTCCAACTCATTATCCTGTTGCTTCAAGTATTTCATAGTTTTCCGAAGACAATTTAACTTTCCAAGTNCTTACGATTCCAACTCATTATCCTGTTGCTTCAAGTATTTCATAGTTTTCCGAAGACAATTTAACTTTCCAAGTGGTGTAAAGTGCATTGGAAGACGACCCAATTCTTGCCTTGCTCTTGACAAAGTTTCCCAATGAATATTTGAAATACCAAGATCTTGAGGATGAATTTCTGCAACATTTCGCATAATTTTGTTCACACTCGAGTCTTCAAATGAAACTGTTGAAGTAATTGCAGCAATAAGTTGTCGATAAATCCCATTAAGAATATAAGTTTCGGTAGCTAATTGAAAGTTCTGAGTTGTGTGATTTGAGCGAGTTGATTCACTTGAGTGGATTGTGTCTGTAGAAGAGTATTGTTCCTGACTCGTTGTACTTTTGAGCCTTTTGTGTTTAGGATCTGACTTGAGGGTATAACTTAGACACTTCTTATATAAATCATAGACTAGATCTCGTTGCACCGGTAAAGGTAAGTCTTCCAAGGATCTATGATTATGAAGAAACAATCTAATATAAGCATCAAATGTTTCCAATGTTTTTGGTCTACCATTGACCCATAAAAAGTCAATACAATCTCGAAGAGAACCAAGGTTCCACATTAATGAATTACTTTCATCCATATTATAATAATATCCATTTCCAGGTTCCATTTGGGAATTGAGCGGACGCGATATACAGAGAACTTTGTATTTTTGTTTATCTGGTGTATAAAATGTTTCATCGAAGAGAACTGAAACAAATCTCGGATTATTTCGCTGAGATTGAAGGTCATCGTTTAAACGATCGACATCTCCTGTGTCGATGAATAGGGTCTTCTCCATATATTCTATGTTGACACCTACCAATGTACAAAAGTTCCATTTCCGTTGACTAGCTTCTATAAGACTTGTTCCTGTAAAAGAGCTACCAGTTATGGTGTTAAGATTGTTGAATGATGAGTCACGACTTATTGTAGGAATTGAACTAGCTCGACTACTACAACTGTCATCTGGAAAATTGGGAAGGTATCGTGATTTTAGTTCCTGACAAGGATTCAAAGGTTTCAGAATATGATACTTGAAGTCTTCTAGCGTAAAAGTATAATTTGGAAGGGAATCCATTCGAGGGACACAAATGAGCCATTTTTCTTGAACACATTGGTTAAATAGATCCACATAGTTCTGAAGAAGTGTTTTATAGAATGTATTTTGACTCAAATCTTCATCGTACTCATTTGTCATAATACGCGTTCCTCTGAAAAAAAAAAATCAAAATAGAGTAATTTCAATATGAAACTGAAAAAAAATTTTATAAAAATCTACGCACTCACAACTTTGGATAAAGTGATACACCATTACCAATCAATCAGATAATATTTGNTTATAGAATGTATTTTGACTCAAATCTTCATCGTACTCATTTGTCATAATACGCGTTCCTCTGAAAAAAAAAAATCAAAATAGAGTAATTTCAATATGAAACTGAAAAAAAATTTTATAAAAATCTACGCACTCACAACTTTGGATAAAGTGATACACCATTACCAATCAATCAGATAATATTTGGTGTATCCATTTACTGTTCGTGAAGTTGAATTTTTCTACAAAACTTTTGCAATAATTCTACAAAAAAAAATTTTTTTTTTGTTTCGGAATTAACTTACTGAAGCACACTTGTAACTTAGCTCGAAATCGAAATTTGAAATTTCGATCATTCGAAATCGAAATCGAAATCNATTTTATAAAAATCTACGCACTCACAACTTTGGATAAAGTGATACACCATTACCAATCAATCAGATAATATTTTATAATATCCATTTACTGTTCGTGAAGTTGAATTTTTCTACAAAACTTTTGCAATAATTCTACAAAAAAAAATTTTTTTTTTTTGTTTAGGAATTAACTTACTGAAGTAAGTGAAGGAGATATAAATTATAAAAAAAAGGAACTAAAATTTTGGAAATTTTTGTTCAATTTTGTATTTCTAATCTCTGTAGTCGGTAAGTAAATATGAGACAATCAACACGCAACGAGTGAGTGCAAATTGGGGAAACTCGTTTCCCAAACTAAGGCAAAATTGTAACATTTCGTAAATTTTAAATCGCGAATATTGTTCTAAAGGTGTTTAGTGTTACCCATCAAAGTTGTCAAACGCCATTGTCGAATTGTTGGAAAACGAAGTACTAATTCAATTCAATTGACAAGGATTTTGATTTTAAGAAAGTTAAATAAAATAAACACAACAACTCAACAAAAATTCCCACAATAGAGTGACTTCAAAGTCGTTCCACTTCCATTCCAACCCAACTAATAACTGTTTGTGCAACTTAAACAATAATAAAGCATTAAGTAGTCCTATTTTTACGGCAACTGCTATGGAGCCGAANAACTGTTTGTGCAACTTAAACAATAATAAAGCATTAAGTAGTCCTATTTTTACGGCAACTGCTATGGAGCCGACAGCCGACAATTGTCGGTCCTAACTACCCGACAGCTGTCGGGTAGAAAGTAAATTTTGTTGATACACCCGACAGATAATTTAAGTACTATGGACCCGACAGCCGACAAATCTACTTTCTACCCGACAGCTGTCGGGTAGATAGTACCTGTAACCAGAGTTTGTCGGCCTTAACTACCCGACAACTGTCGAGCCTCACTACCCGACAAGTTTGATGTATACTTTTAAAATTACTTGTAAAATTTGTAATATTTTATTTTGAAAAATTAGACGAACCCATTAGACGACTTTTGCTTGTATCACCCATTGTGGGGGCAGCTATAAATTTAATCTGTTTTTTTTTTTGTTAATTTTTTTCTTTTTTTTTCGTATAGAAATCTTCGTTTCAGGACATCCTGAATCGATTCTGAAAAATTTTAAATTTCTTTTGGAAAATTTTTTATTCAAATTTTATATGGAAAACACTATTATAAAATTTCATAGAAAATTAGAAATTTTACTACTTGCTCCCAACATAGGTACTTTGGAAGGTGACCTAACTTTTGACCTTAAGGGGTCACCAAAGAGAAAATTATTGTATATAAAAGTTGTCAGAATTTTATTCCGATCAACTTTTATCCAGATTGTTTTGGTCATAAATTCAAAATTTTTGACTTAATAAATATTTTGGACTTGGGAAATATTCGAAATTTACTTTTATTTCAAAAATTAGTATGAATCGCATCAGAACAACTTGAAACGGGTTTCTATGTAAAACAAAAAACGAAAAAATTTTTTTCTCAAAAAAAACTTAGAAAATTTATACCTTGCCTCCACAATGGGTGATTCAACCAAAAGTCGTCTAATGGGTTCAAATCGTCTAATTTAAAAAAAAAATAATATTAAAAATTTTACAAGTAATTTTAAAAGTATACATCGGATAGTTTGGCCCAACAAACTCTGGTTATAAGGTACTATCTATCCGACAAACTACCCGACAGCTGTCAGGTAGAAACTAGATTTGTCGGCTGTCGGGTGCATGGTACCTAAATTGTCTGTCGGGTGTATCAACAAAATCTACTTTCTACCCGACAGCTGTCGGGTAGTTAGGCCCGACAATTGTCGGCTGTCGGGTCCATAGTAGTTGCCCAATTTTTACTATTACCACAAAATCGCCATTATATGACGAACACTTGGAAAAGATGATAGCGAGTGGTAAACAGAGAAAAAAAAAGTACGTATGAATAAAATTAGCTTACGTGAGAGTTAACATGAAATGACAAAGATTCGAACCCCTTAATATTTTCTTCATTAGTTTTAATACAGTTTGTAAACAAAAGGTTTTTTTTTAAACAGCCGCTTCAAACGTTTTGGACGCATTAAATGAATTTTCTTATTTTTTATTTTGTCCGAAGCTCTTTTTTCTTATTTATTATTTTAATCTGAATCTAAAGTATATTTTAAATATTTTGTATTTAGTTTGATGACAAATACTCCTGACAACAATAATTGTGAAATTTTGTCATTGCAGACATTTTCTTTACGAGATGAAAACATTGTCACTGTGACTGTGACTACACTGTTATTTCTAACCTTTTATGATATAATGTCAAGGAGATTCTGTTTCCGATGTTNAACTGTTTGTGCAACTTAAACAATAATAAAGCATTAAGTAGTCCTATTTTTACGGCAACTGCTATGGAGCCGAAGCCGACAGCTGGGAGCAAGTAGTAAAATTTCTAATTTTCTATGAAATTTTATAATAGTGTTTTCCATATAAAATTTGAATAAAAAATTTTCCAAAAGAAATTAAAAATTTTTCAGAATCGATTTAGGATGTCCTGAAACGAAGATTTCTATACGAAAAAAAAGAAAAAAATTAACAAAAAAAAAACAGATTAAATTTATAGTTGCCCCCACAATGGGTGATACAAGCAAAAGTCGTCTAATGGGTTCGTCTAATTTTTCAAAATAAAATATTACAAATTTTACAAGTAATTTTAAAAGTATACATCAAACTTGTCGGGTAGTGAGGCTCGACAGTTGCCGGGTAGTTAAGGCCGACAAACTCTGGTTACAGGTACTATCTACCCGACAGCTGTCAGGTAGAAAGTAGATTTGTCGGCTGTCGTGCGCATAGTACCTAAATTGTCTGTCGGGTGTATCAACAAAATCTACTTTCTACCCGACAGCTGTCGGGTAGTTAGGCCCGACAATTGTCGGCTGTCGGGTCCATAGTAGTTGCCCAATTTTTACTATTACCACAAAATCGCCATTATATGACGAACACTGCGAAAAGATGATAGCGAGTGGTAAACAGAGAAAAAAAAAGTACGTATGAATAAAATTAGCTTACGTGAGAGTTAACATGAAATGACATTAAAGATTCGAACCCCTTAATATTTTCTTCATTAGTTTTAATACAGTTTGTAAACAAAAGGTTTTTTTTAAACAGCCGCTTCAAACGTTTTGGACGCATTAAATGAATTTTCTTATTTTTTGTTGTGTCCGAAGCTCTTTTTTCTTATTTATTATTTTAATCTGAATCTAAAGTATATTTTAAATATTTTGTATTTAGTTTGATGACAAATACTCCTGACAACAATAATTGTGTAATTTTGTCATTGCAGACATTTTCTTTACGAGATGAAAACATTGCCACTGTGACTGTGACTACACTGTTATTTCTAACCTTTTATGATATAATGTCAAGGAGATTCTGTTTCCGATGTTGTTCATAAACTGTAACGGGTAGGAGCAAGGTAGAGTGCGCTGCAAGCTACAACCCAGCAAAAATATTCGGTTACTACAGCCCATTACTACAACCTATTACTACAAACCAGCCAAAAATTATGTTACTACAGCCCATTACTACAGTCCATTACTACAGCCAATTGTTATTATAGTCCGTTGCTGCAGCCCATTGCTACAACCAGTCCAAAGGTATATACAGGGGCCCACAAATCTTTAAAAACGCTGGAAGCTACTTTTGTCCCATGCTCTTTGCTGGAGAAAGGAGTGCGCTTATAATTTGTGCGGTTGGTCTTCTAAACAAAAATTTTTCTGGGGAAACACTTTTCAAATTCAGAAAGACCATTGAAAAGTAGCGTTTGACATCAAAAAAATCAAGTCTCTACGATCGCTAGGAAAGAAGTTATGATTTTTTAACTACTGAATTTTTTTGATATTCTTTTGAAACATGCCCATCTNAACTACTGAATTTTTTTGATATTCTTTTGAAACATGCCCATCTCTTAGTACATCGTCTCAAAAAAATGTTTAAGATTTTCAACTTTCATGGTATGGAGAATATTACACAGATTAGAATCAGAAACACANTCAAATTCAGAAAGACCATTGAAAAGTAGCGTTTGACATCAAAAAAATCAAGTCTCTACGATCGCTAGGAAAGTTATGATTTTTTAACTACTGAATTTTTTTGATATTCTTTTCAAACATGCCCATCTCTTAGTACATTGTCTCAAAAAAATGTTTAAGATTTTCAACTTTCATGGTATGGAGAATATTACACAGATTAGAATCAGAAACACANGTCTCAAAAAAATGTTTAAGATTTTCAACTTTCATGGTATGGAGAATATTACACAGATTAGAATCAGAAACACAGACAATGAGTCCAATATATCAATTTACCAATTTCTATGTGTAAAAGGAATGTCTTTACGTCCACGGCCATCTAGAGATTCAAGTTCTATACAAGTTTATAATTGTCATTCGATAAATAAACATCAGTTTTCGAAGATTGGATGCCGAGTGTATGGAATAACTTAGCTACCAATTTTCCATCAAAATCGAAAAGAGAAATAGGTGTTGATTTTAAATATTTGAATTATTGGATGGATAAGGTGAAGGGGACACTAAATTGGCTATTTATTTTACTAAACTTCCGTTAGTGTAAGAGATTGGATTTGAATTCTTTGATAAAGGTCACCAATAGCCCAAAATAGGCTCTGAATATCAATCTTATCACATTCAAAAAGTTTCGGTGGGAATAAAATCAGATATATGGAGGAGCTTCGTGTGTAATACAAAATTTTGTTGGCTTTTTTTGTTGTATAAGATGCGCCGAATAGATGCTATTTTGCGGCAGTAGGTTTACTTTTTGTCAAGACATTCATCTGTAANGTTGTATAAGATGCGCCGAATAGATGCTATTTTGCGGCAGTAGGTTTACTTTTTGTCAAGACATTCATCTGTAACTGTAAGATATGGGCAAATAATGCAATGCTGATAAGATAACTTATAATATCAAGGAAGAGAATGTGACGCAATGCATGAATTCAGGACAGATGTGGGTCAAGATATTAGGAAGATCGGCCGCGAGCGAAGCGAGCGCTCGGCCGATCGCGACGGCACCCCGTCAAACTTTTATCACAATAATGAAGAAAGTATTAGTCAGTATTCTTTTTTTGCTTTATTATGACGTTCTGTTTCTGAGATTCTTCGCATTACTCTGTGCAATTTACTCTGTGATAGACCAATTGAGCCAAAACGTTGTATTTGAATTGTTAAAACTAATTCCAAGCTGCCATATAGTTTTAAGTTTTTCAAAATTTTTATTTATTTCAATTTTTATTAAATTTTGAAAAAAAGTATTTAAAAAACAAACATTTTGATCGTGTTGGGTATTGTTCAACTCCTACTACTCTTGGGAGCAGCACTGTACGCATCAAACTATTTTTAGAGCTAAAATAAAAATATTTAAAAAAAATCAAAAAAAAAATTTTTCTTTTTATGCTTTGTCATCTTGTTAGTCTGAGATTCTTCGCTTTACTCTGTGCCATTTGCTTTATGATGGACCAATTGAGACAAAAATTTGTATTTGAATAGTTAAAATTAATACCAAGGTGTCATATTTTTTAGTTTTTCGAAATGTTGCGTTTTCGATTTTTAATAAATTTTCAAAAAAATTTTTTTACCATATAAAAACTCAAAGTAACGTAATACCAATGGCTAGAAGAAAAAACAACAACAATTTGTTTTATAAAAATAAATTTGATGGTTCGTCTAAATGTTATTTGATGCGTTCAGTTATTACTTATAAAAGCATTAAGTGTCGAATAAGACCCTACATGGTCCAAGTGTTCATATGACAAAAAGAAATTTTATCTTATTTAAAAAAAATACCAAGAGGCAACATTTCAAAAACTAAAAAATATGGCACCTTGGTATTAGTTTTAAAAATTCAAATGCAAATTTTTGGCTCAATTGGTGTATCACAGAGCAGATGGCGCAAAGGATGCAAAGAATCTCAGACTAACGTGATGATAAACCATAAAAAATATTAATTTTTGAAAAAAAAAATCATATATTTTTATTTTGATTCCTATGGTAGCACAGGTATTTGCTATAATTTTTGGCCAAAAGTGTCATTTTTCATCTATATCAATTCCAGCTTTGATCACTACAAATTATTAAGTAGGGCTAATAGAAATTACTCATAAAATTTGGTGAGGTTTGGTTGAAGTATCCAGTAGCGACGGCTCTTCCAAGTTAAGATTTAACATGGAAGTACATTAGTACAGTATTCTTTCACGGAAACAAGTTTTACTTACCCAAAAACTACTGAATTATTAATTGTTCAAGCGGTTGGGGAGAGTAACGCCGGGTTTCACTTTGTACGTGTATTGGGAGTGTACACGAGTAATAAAAGTACAGTATTTCTTCTAATAGTGCATGACTTATTTACTACGCCGCACAGTGGGATGGAAGCATGAAACGTGTGGCCAACATTTTTTTTCTAAAACCTGTTTCTAAAATACTTAAGTGTCATTCCATTCTATGACTAATTAGTTATCTCCTCTCCAATTTCCAAACACCTCTGCCAAAAATTTTAAGAGTGGAGAAGGTTCAAATTTTCAAATTTGCACTATTCCCTTATGGGAAAATTTTGAATGAATAAATCTCAACATTCCTGGAATTAAATTACGATAAACATGTAAAAATAATCTACATCATATCACCTTTCATTCCTGTTGCGCACAGCTGCGCATCCCAACTGATTGAGTATGTACACCTTTGCAAAGTCGACGTTTTCAAAAATAGACATTCTCGGAAATACTCAATAATTGTGGTTGAGGAGTCAAAGGATTAGAAAGGTATGCAAGTTCAAACCATGTTAAGGATATTGCACTTCATATTTCTTCATTATTGAGTTAATTGTAATCAATTTGTTCATGTTTTTTTCACAAGCAAAATATTTTTCATATCATCATGATATGTCAAATTTGTATTATATCTAGTGTTAAGTTGTTAAATGAGTTTTAAGTGATTTGTTAGTAATTGATACTTTTGGCCAACTTTCGGTTCTATTCTCCCACAGTGCACGGAACTCTAATAAGTACATACTCGGATGTAGTGTTATCCATGACTCCCAGTTTGGCCGGAGTCAGAGTCATTGACTCTGAGAGTCATGACTCTGACTCTCTAAATGTTGGGAGTCGACTCTCGGAGTCATGACTCTGACTCCTTGAATTTTGGGAGTCGATTCTGAGTCAGAGTCAGAGTAATGACTCTCGACTCCGGAGTTACATAATACAAAAATGAAAAATCGGGTCTGAAATTGAATTTTCTTTTACACATTTAGTTTCCTTGTATCTAAGTTTGCTAATTTTCTAAGTTTCCTTGAGAACATGAAACTAAAAAAGCCACTTTCATCAGGTTAAAAAAACAATTCGTAACTTTTTTTAAATATTTTTTTGTAAAAATAACTATCGAAATAATATTTGCATGTAAATTTTGTTAAAAAAAAGTCCCATATGCCCATTTGTGCATGTTTCAAAAAAGTCATGACTCCAATGCTGGGAGTCGACTCCCAGAGTCATGACTCTGACTCCCAAAACCCTTGGAGTCTGAGTCATCAGATGACTCCCGACTCCCAAAAACCCTTGTAGTCAGAGTCATCAAATGACTCCCGACTCCCAAAAACCCTGGGAGTCAGTCATGAGAGTCAGAGTCAGAGTCAGAGTCATGACTCCGGAGTCAGAGTCATGGAGAACACTACTCTGATGAGTTTTTTTAGATGAAGGAACAGTGCCCTGCCCTCTAGTGCTTTGCTTCAATAATACCCCAAAAGTTTTATGGTGTCTACTGAAACTAAATTCAATTAACTAAATAATTAAACAAACTATTTTGACGTTTTTCTCAGAACACATTGACTGCTTTTTACCATAAAATTGCAATCATTCAACTCCTCCTTCTACCTATATTCACTTCCATGAAGACATAGTGAAGAGACGTTTTAAAACTCAATTTTTTACCCCTTTCTGCTGCATGACGTTTCATCATCTTTCTGATTGATGTCTATCTCCAATGCGCTTATTTTGGCTCAAGATCTCAACTTCTTTTTGAAAAAAAAATCCATGGATTCTTTTCGGGAGAATCTAGTGAAAAGCTTGTGTCCAAAAATTTTGCAGAAATCATCTCAGCTTTCAAGATGACTCAACATTTCATAAAATCGATAGATCCGACACCAACAAACAAATATCCTCAAAAGCGTTATGAGCAATGTAAAAAAAAGAAAGGTTCGAAAAGATAGCAGGTATGCCTGTTAAATTTGTGAGGATAAGCCTACATTGTTTATCTTCCCGCGTTTCAGAAATTTCCATGAATAAAATGTGTAGTTTTCATTCCNTCCCGTGTTTCAGAAATTTCCATGAATAAAATGTGTAGTTTTCATTTCTATTCAGGAGTCGCAAGAATTACTTTACATGTCACCAATGGATTCATAGATACGTTGATCGAACTAGCAGCTTCCTATTTAAAGTGCTTTTCAATACGTCTGTGGATAATAACTGCTATATGACGTTTCTTTACGGGACTGCAGGCAATTACCATAAGTTATCATTGGAGAGGGTCAAAATCCATTCCATATTTCTCTTATGGGTTAAAGAAACGTCATTAGCAGGTGGTCAGTGGTGTCGACTAAGTTGTATAACTTCTTCGGCCTCAGAGTGTCAGTCTCCAATTATATTCTGGGGCCGATCCCAGCCTGACACTAAGCAAATTTAAATCAGGATTCTAACGAGATTTTAACTCGTACTGTCCCAAAGAATCGGATAAACCATAAGAAGCAAATTTTAAACTAAATCATTTTTAAAACCATCCCGAAGCAAATGTTTAATCAATTATATCCTAATTTAGTCTACGCATGACAGTATAAGTTTCAGTCACGAGAGACAAAGCTACAGTGAGTTTTAAACAGAAAATTTAATACTGCTCCGAGTGGTAATAAAAGTAGATTAGTCACAGTTTCACTTCAATTATTACCTCAATTAAATGAATAGTTTTGATAATTCATCAATTGTCGAAGAGTTTAGACAATTCCAATTAGTCACGACCTTCACAAGTGAATGGCAGTGCCGTTGTTGATCCTACCAGCACTCACAAGAAGTTTCAACACAAGGAAAAATTTGGAGCGACTTAGTGAAAGTATAGTGAGACGTCATTGTGGTCTACCTAGCTGGGGAGTAAAGGAAGCAATTAATCTTCACGAACCAGTCAGTGGTGCGGGATCGACTGCCATCCCCATGGATACAAAAATCTGGTATTTCTAAGTCAACTACGTTCGGGATCTTTCCAGTAGGTAGTTAGAGATGATTGTGGAGTATCGAAATCGAGCGTAAGCCGAATAATTGAAGAGTGCAGTAACCACACTTTGACATTTGCAAAATCCGTTATCGACTTTCCAACTGAAATATTGGGCCTAAATATAGTTAATCAAGAATTTTTTAATATTGCGCAAATTCCAAACACGATAGGGATTGTGGACGGTACACATACCGATCAAGGCCACATCAGCTGACGAGGCAGTTTATGTGAATCGAAAGCAGTACCACACAATAAATTGTCAAGTGGTTGCGAATAGGAACTATCAATTGTTTGATATTGAGGCGAAATGGCCTAGGTCCACCCATGACTCATTCATATGGCACAATTGCAGCATTAAGTCTCGACTATACGACGGTGAATTTGGCCATTGTTACGTCTTCGGTATAGAGTACCCGTGGTCCTGACTTATATTCTTAGTCTTAACTCACGGCATTTGACTCAGTTCTTATTTTATTTTAAGGAGACAGTAGGTACGGATCGGAAAGTAGGCTACTTGTTCCTTATTCAAGTAATACAACAAACGAATATCAAATAAAATTTAACAATGCGCTCAAAAAACCTAGAAGTGTGGTGGAACGTGCAATTGGAAATTGGAAGTCGCGCTTTCGCTCATTGTATAAGTAGGTACTTGTTAATATAGAATTTAATTCACACAATCACAAAGCACAAATTTTGCACTAAGACCGGCTGGGCGAGTTGTTACAAAGCTTCGAAAGCGTGCAAATTAATCGTGTCAAGCGCAGTTATTCACGACATTTGCGTCACACAACGTATCCTATTTTTGAGGAAGACGAATTATTCAGAAACACTATTCCAGCGTTAGAACCAGCGGAAATTATTCATAATCACCACAACCTGGTAACACCTTAAGGAGATCCGAAGTTACAAATTTCCACCGGACTGTAATTATGCTACAATAACAGTTAGGCTAACCATAGGCTCTTCACTATCTACTTATTTTCAGATAAGAATTAAGACTGATTCAAGTTATGAAATATGTGTTGGGGACCATTTCGCTTGAACGGAACGGCAAGAAGTCAAGAACACCAATGTTCAGGAATGCAGAGCTAGAAGCATTGGCAACTGCTATCAGCAACACAGAAATAATTTTATGTGGAAAATTTGACATTCCCGGAGTTTCAAGTACGTCGAAGATGAAAGCATGGATTCAAGTTAAAGATGCAGTCAACGCAGTCGGAGGGGTTGGACGCAGCGTGCACAAATTTAAACTCAAGCATAAAAATTTCAAAACAGTCACTGAGAAAATTGAGTCTTTCAACAGGAAAAAAATTCGGAAAACAGGAGTGGCAGCGCAGAAATCAAGCCTTTGACTGAGTCGCAAAAAATAATACTACAGACTATTCCGGAGTCATGTGCCAGCGGAATTGTTGGTGGCATAGACGTACATGAACTGACTCCAGCAGGTGATAAGTTGTCATAACACATCAATGATCAAATCTTACTTATTTCTTAATTAATGCAGCTTTCTCTACCATCCCGAGTGATAATTCATGCAACGCCTTACAATTAGATGCTCATAACGATGACAGCACAAACGGAAATGGTAATTAATCATACTTCCTAGTAGCCACAGCTGCATTACTTCAGTTTCCTGATTCTAGTATCATCATCTATGAATGACAAGTCACAATCTGTCACAATAACTGAAATGGATATCAGTGACACGTTCCCAAAATGTAAATAAGCAAAATTGTTTTTGCTCGTTTCTTGAGTTGTCTGCTTATGTTTTTAATTTTAGCGAACGACACACGCAACTATCAGCTTGTTCTTAGCGAACTGAGTGGCAGCCACACTGCAAAAGAAAATAGTCGAGTGAGTAGGACTCCAAAGTCGGTTAGTGGGATGAGAGTATTGAACGCAACCCCATTTGCTGCCGAGCGGAAGCGCAAGCACCAGGAAATTGAAATATCAACGACGGAAAAACCCTTGCAAGATCAAGTTCAGCTTCTGAGAGAGCAAGTAACAATTTTTTCTGACATTAGAAGGCTTATAGAAGACCGAAATGAAATCGAACGTCGGAAGTTGGAAGTGAAGAAACAAAAATACTATAACTAATTCGGACTAATGGAAGTTGTATGATCTTGTTACGCAATTTAGCAAAGACCATTGTTCAAAAAAATGAGTTAGTGCAAATTGTAATGCAAGAGTTACCAGTCCCAACTCATCGAATAAAATGAATTTTTGAAACATATTTTATAAAACAAAATGAATTATGTAATATATTCGATTTTCTTACACTGCTAATTCCAATATTTCTTACAATATTCACAATGTGAGTTGTGGAATGGTATGAAGAGGAATAAGATTAGGTTCATTGACCTCAAGTTTGTTGTGAGTTGTCAAAAGGTATGAAGAGGAATGAAATTGGGTTCGTTGACCTCAAGTTTAAAGCATGCGCGTAAAGATAGGGTAATTTAGGTAAGGGGAATAATCAATTATTTAACAATTTTTAGTGTAAAACGGTTTAAATTAATGGGGAAAATTATTATTAAATACGTAAAAATACTTAATTAATCAATTCAATTAATAATACTTGGTCCCAAGAGCCTTTTGGGAGTTTTTAGACCATTTCAAAGTGAATAGCCAGGGTGAAAGTCGGCATTCTGGAGGTTATATTTCGGACCAAAAGGGAGCACTATCTATCGATATGGTGGTTACTCGACGTCCGCACTCCTACCAAGCTTCTTGAATAAGAGTCGGATCGCAAGAGTTTATGCCAGCGGGCGTTGGGGTAAGGGTTCACTTTTGTGTCTGACACAGAGACGAAAAGTGGAAAAGGTCATTCACCTTTGTGGCTTACTCACGAGGTGTCCGTAGGGTTAGGGTTGTTAGGGACTTTTGGGGGCGCAGAGTTTTATGCACATGCGCAATACGTTTTTTCTTTAACTCTGATCATACAAGACCATACTCACAACTCCTCTCTTCTAGTTATTTACAGTTCATCGTAATTCTCATAGTGATCATTTTGTACACTACCAAATAGGAAATAGTGAAATTAAAAGTGTAAATTGTTTTGTCTATTGTTAGTAATTGGTGATTGGTTTATTTATTTTATATAATGGAGACTTGATTTGAGTTTGGCTTTATTGAGTGAAGAAAAACGCTCCTTAAAGAAACAGTGGAAGCTCTAGACATTCGTATGTAAGGTGCCGAAGAGAGTATCATACCAAGTTATGACTATTAGCTATTAAGTATTCAAAAGAAGGTGGAAAACCTCACGAAAGGGAAAAAACCTTACAACAATTACAGTCGATAACAAACTTTTCATGTAGTTTACAATAGTACTTCTTCTGCTTGTCCATGGTCTTCAGTTTTATAACAGTCGATAGTTCATAGCCATCTAAGTTACCTCTTGCGTCTGGGTGTTTGCTTCTAGGTTTCATGGGAATGTAGCCTGCCAGAAATATTTCATGGTCGATTTTGCGTCCACTACAGCGTTATGCGCACGTGTACAGTGCATTATCTCACGATAGTGGTAGAAGAAAATATCTCTTAGGCTCATTGGTTGACTGTCCCACCGCATGCGTTCTTCTATAAAATTTCTGAAGGTCAAAAGTATCTTCGTAATCGTTGTGATGAAGTTCCAGGCAAATACAGACATGTTGGCCTGCCACTGTGATGAGTACTATCCCTTTGATTGGTTCTTTGAGGTCCAGTTTTACTTTTTCCCATTCATCACTACAAACTAGACTGTATTTTCCAAGGCAACTGACAGCTGTATTTTTGGGACCATCAAGGAAACTACCATTCATCCTTTTGATTGTATGATCAAACACGGTTTTTCCTGTCGAGTCTACTACAGCTACCGTTGTAAGTTTGATTCTTCCATAGCCTTTTATAGACTTCAGACTAACTTTTTCGACATCATTGGAAAAGTAATCGGTCTTTCTATACTTTATCCACCAAATAGTAGGAGAATTGTTGGAAACAGTGACTTGAATTGAGCTCACTGAGTGTTGGTGGTCTTGACTCAGAAGGTCGTAACTCACTAACACTCAGCTGAGCGGTGTTTGGTTCTGGTTCAACAATCTTAGCTAGTTTTCCTTATGTTCTTCCCAGCTTAGTCCCACCTACTCGCGCTTTTTTGTTGAATCTCGCCGCAACGAATGTCCAAACAATCGCTTCAGGTGGTGAATTTCCATTTTGTTCATTGAGGTCATGAATGACTTCAGAAAATCCAGCTTCTCAACCGAGTTGGCATATCCTGCCCATGCCAAGACTCGGGCCTGCAAAATTGAACAATTTGGACATTCACTTCAACCATTAAAATATATGATGCTCAATGCCAAACTGCAGGTTAGTAGTTTGTGCATCGTTGATACTTTCTGGATAATCCATTGCTACTGATTACCTGCACCTAGATTAATTTAAGACGAGTTAAAACCGAATATTCGAATTAAGGCCGTCTTCATAAAACTTCACATTCAAATAACTTATTTTGATGAAATAGCTTGTAATGCGTAAAAATAAACCATTAAGAACATGGATTTGGTTATAACGAAGCGGTACTCCGCTTCTTCAATAAATAAAAATACAAAATTACAATAACATTCTACTAAAACTGGAGCACCCTTTCTTAAATCCAATCGTTTCCGAGTAGAATGGTTAGCCGAAACTTACTACGGAATTCCACAAAGGTGTTGTGTGCTGCACTAAGTCTTTGATACTTCTCTGGCACCTTTGGCTACAATTAGTCCTAATTGTAGCCAAATGGGCCAAAGTCATATTTCAGCATGCATCCTGATGCATGGTGAAATATGACTTTCAATAAAATATTTAAAAAAACATCGGAATCTAAAATTCAAATATTGTAAGTTCCCGCCCAATTAAATTTGGTCTCGGATCTAATTCGGATGTAAGATTAGCAGAAACTAATCTTATAACTTTCTGATGGCTGGATCAGCTATTGAAAGCTAGCTTTGAATACTTTTAGATTTATTTAGAATAATTAAAGAATATAATTTTTTTTAATATAATTATAAATTAATTAGCCAAGATCTAAATAGTGAGACGATATGATTTTGAATGTTATGAAGTATTTATTGGCTTTAATTGACAAGTTACACGATCAGTTAGTTTGTGTAATTGTTGCAAAAATAACTAATTAAAAAAATTGGGCTATAGAACTTGGCTATTTCCAAAGCTTTGCTAGCTTACACAATGAAGAGCGATGTATTATGTACAGCGAAGTATAATAAATAAAGGCAAGAAGGACGCCTTGCCATGATGCGTCACCTGTCGGTTTGTGGAGGTAGTTCATTTTCCTCCAATAGATGCGCGGCCTCTCTACCTAACGATCATTAATAGCAAGTAATTCAACCCTAATGTGCAGTTATCGCTAAATCCTGCGACTGAAAAAAAATTCTGTTCGACATGTTCTGGACTTCAAATTTTGACACCCTCCAGTATTTGAAGGGCATGTGTGGAGTACGAAAACATAATTTTAAAAATTCCAGAATGATGAGGGACAGGGAGGCAAGGATCTGAATTCGGAAAAATGGGTTTCAAAAACCCTCGTCAACTTTTTCATTTATTGACAGATTTCGATGAAATTTTCTATCAGGATATCCAATCGCATTCCCCAGGTATTATATTTTTTAGTTTTTCAAGATTTGCATTTTTTAAATTTTTATTAAATTTTTAAAATCAAGATTTTTCAATAACAAAGATTTTGATATTGTTGGCTATTGTTTGACTCATGCTACTCTTCGTAGCATCATTAAACGCATCAAATCACGTTTAGAGCAAAAATAAAAATATGAAATTTTTTTTTTTTTTTTTTAAACAATTTTTTATGCTTTATCGTCACGTTAGCCTGAGATTCTTCGCATTACTAGGCGCCATTTGCTCTGTGATGGTCCAATTGAGCCAAAAATTTATATTTGATTTGTTAAAACTAATTCCAAGGTGTAATGTTTTTTAGTTTTTATAAAATTTCTATTTTTAAAATTTTTCTTCAATTTTGAATGAGAGCATTTTTCAAAAAAAAAACGAAAGATTTTGATCGTGTTGGGTATTGTTCGACTCCTACTACTCTTGGGAGCAGCACTGTACGCATCAAACTATTTTTAAAGCTAAAATAAAAATGTGAATTTTTTTATGCTTCATCATTATGTTAGTCTGAGATTGTTCGCATTACAATGCGAACTAATATTTTTGGCTCAATTAGACCATCACAAAGCAAATGGGCCTAGTAATGCGAAGAATCTCAGCCTAGCGTGATGAAAAAGCATAAAAAATTATTTTTTTTTTTTGAAAAAATAAAATAAAAACTTTATATTTTTATTTTTGCTCTAAGCTTGATTTGATGCGTTCAGTGATGCTACAAAGAGTAGCAGGAGTCGAACAATACCCAACACGATCCAAATCTTTGTTTTTGAAAAATCCTCTTTCAAAATTTAATAAAAGTTCAAAAAATTCAAATTTTGAAAAACTAAAAAATATAGCACCTGGGGAATGCGACTAGATATGCTCATACAAAATTTCATCAAAATCTGTCAATAAATGAAAAAGTTGACGAGGGTTTTTAAAACCTATTTTTCCAACTTTAGATCCCTGCCCCCCATCATTCTGGAATTTTTTAATTATGTTTTCGTACTCCACATACCCTTTAAATACTGGGTGTGTCAAAATTTGAATTCTAGAACATGTCAAAACAGAATTTTTTTTTCAGTCCCAAGTATGTTTAAATCCGGCGCAGAACTCTATTTTCCATGTGAACTTTTCATCCCAAAACTCAACTGAATGACATTGGGAAATACCAATGTATAAGACCAACGGTTAACAAGACCACAACTGATAGAAGATCCGAAATCCCAAAGCACATGCAATATCGATAATTTACTTTACTCTTCTTTTTAGAAGCTAATCACGTGCTCATGTATTACTAATTCCCTTCCATAAACTTCTTACAATTCTTCCATTTACACACTCAAACTTACTAAAAGTTGTTGTCGATATCACCTTCTAATTATTGACAACAACAACACTACCAAGAATCAAGGACGTCTGGATCAATGCCCAACATTAGTGGTGCAATCAATCCGTTGACATTTAAGATTATAAACCCGTCCAGCAGGAGCGAGCGAGCGGTATTTTCAGCGGGATGAATTTTGATTCTCTTTCTTTTCATTTTTTTCAGAAAACAGACATGCTAAAAAGCCCACGCTATCTCACCAGCCATCGGAGCGCCTGGTTCGGGCAACTGGAGGGAGAGTAACGCTTACGGGGTACTGTTCTCCTTGATGACACCCATTTTGACTGGAATGAGAACCACTGTTTGCATAATCTTTTGAAGTCGACAGTGAGTCTGGCTTGGTCATGACTGCAGAGTCAGATAGTGTAAAATACGAAAAATCGTGCAAGACAGGTTTAGACCAGAGTCATTAACAATATCAAACAGAAAAAATTAATTTTTTAAACAGGGGTATTTATTACATTATAAACAAGTATTTAGCTGGGGAATGTATTATTATAATTAAAACTATAAATAACTTACTGTTTCTAGTTTTAAGCTTGACTTGAGCTAGTTTTAAGTTATTGGAGCTATCCAATATATTCGGTTTTATTTGATTGTTCATTAATTTATTTATAAATATTATTTTATCGGGTATGATTCGGGTTTGAGTTGGTTGTTGCTAGAGGTTGAGGTCAATGTCCTGTGATGATGTTTCCCAAGATATTTGAGGAATTTTTGAGTATCTTAAAGGCAGCGAAAATGACTGTGCCTGCAGGCAGCGAATAATATAGAAAACAACAAGGCACAGGCCGGGTGGCGGGGGGACAAATATGCCTTGGCTCAGCCAAGCGAGCATTTTCTGTTTTTCCGCCGAGACATGTGGGCGCACTTGTTTGTGAAGTTTACTCAATGTGTGGTCCAATGCAGTATTCAGGACCAAAACATTTTCATAATTTTCTTTCATCCCACCGCCGCACAAAATTTGTAATNGGTCCAATGCAGTATTCAGGACCAAAACATTTTCATAATTTTCTTTCATCCCACCGCCGCACAAAATTTGTAATGGAAATACTGATTTGGAACAGTTTAGGTTCACGGTCGCAGAAGTAATCGTAAAAGAATATATCGTGTCTGAACATAAACGACAAGCAATTAAAAATTAACACGAAAGGAGCGGTACTATTTTTAACAAGCACCTATTTTTGACAAGCCCAAGGCCAGTCTGGCATTATAATACCTTGCCGGCACTTATCACTAGGTTTAACTCATACTTAATTTAAACAGTTACAAGCAACAAGGAAAGATTTTACTAAATTCAGAATAACTATATAAACAAAAAATGCCATTTGACCACTACATTTTATTGATTTGTCTTAAAAATAAATAATCTCCAATTCTGAGTCGTCTGTTTCTTTGTCAGAGTAAAATACATCAACAATAATCGTCGAAAATAATTATCGTTGATGTAAATATGGTTCTTCCCAGATGCCTTCCACTACTAGAACAATATCTCCACGAATGAGCCTTTTCGAAAATATTCCTTATTTACGCAAGATCTGTTCTTCCGTCTCATTAAAGCTATAGTTGCCTTTCCCCGACCGTGCTCACGGGGAAAGTGCGGTGTGATTAGAAAATTTCAATGACACAATCACTTTTTCCCAAGGCAACTGTATTCAAATAGGTGCTGAATGTTTAGAAATGCACCGCACATTCCTCGAAGCACGACGGGGGAAAGGTAACTCTAGTTTCAGCTTAAGCGAGAAAGGAATAGTACTTTAACTACATTTAGATTATTTGCGTAATCATTTTCAAAATTCGAGGTTTCAAAAAAAGATCCAGTTAATTGTTTTTGAGGAATTGAAAGCGTACGGAACGAGATAGATTTCTCGTTCGAGAGTAGAAAGTTTCTATCGGACAGAGAATGGTATATAATAACAACGGCAAAGACTCACCACAGGTAGGATCCGGCTTTAACTATGATTTTTAAAAAGAATCAAGCCAAACATAAATTGTAGAAAGAGTCCGGGCCAGAGCAAAGCACAAGGGAATATTATGAAAAAGATTCCAGGCAGAGCACAAAGGAGTATTTTCAAAAGAGTCCGAGCTGAGTCCAAGGAGCATTTCAGAAGAGCTAGAGCCCGAGTATACGCAAGTGAATATTTACAAAAGAGCAAGGAAACGAGCAGAACCCAATGTAATCTCGAACCAAATAGCATTGAGCCCTCTAACGCCTGTTGTATACTTTATTTATTCGTTGTCGTTGCTACGCCATCGCTTACTCCGTTCGTTATTTTTTCAATATATACTTTGTCTATTCGTTGTCGGATGATTTTTTCTCTTTGCTTTCTTTCCTCGTCGTCACGAGAATTGCTAGGAAAAAGTATATAACGGACTTTTTAGAAATGTTTGTTTTGTCTTTGCGTCATCGTTGTCTTTCGAAAAAAGTTGAAGCAGTGTCAACTTTTCGGAAGAAAAATGTTGTATTTTGAAATCAAAACAATTGATATTTGAATTTTTTCAACTCTGTTGTCATCTCACAAAAGTTTTAAAATTTTTATTTTTTTTTAACTTTTTAAAACGCAAAGGCAACACATCAACAAAATAAAGTATACAACATTTTACTTTGTCTGGTTGTTGTCGAAACAACAACCAAACAACACTCTGAGAAAGTATATATTGATTCTCTCTTCTTCTTTATGACAATTCTCGTGGTAAAGCACGAAAAAAGCAAAGTATACAACAGGCGTAAGTTCTCGCCGCGAGATTTTTTGATTTTCCTTTCGAGATGTGCGCGTGTTATCATTTCAAATTTTAAGCTATATAATCAATATAAAATTAAATGACTGCCGCACACCACTCTAATCTTACAATATTTGCTTGAAGGATTGAAATATGTGCATCCCGTCGAGCTCTCAATGCTANCGCACACCACTCTAATCTTACAATATTTGCTTGAAGGATTGAAATATGTGCATCCCGTCGAGCTCTCAATGCTATTTGGTTCGAGAGTTGTATTTTTAGAAGTCAAATAAAACATCTCTAAAATACTCCCGATGAGATTGATATTTCGAAAAGAGATTAGAAAAACGACAAAAAAATTTGTTGTTCAAAACAATCCGAATATATCTAAACAGAGTATTTTCAAAAGAGCGCGAATACAAGAGGAGCCCAACTTAGGATTTTGAAAATAGCCCGAGCAGAGTTCAAAATTCCTTTTCTTGAAGAGCCCGAACAGAGTCTAAGGTCAAACGCCGAGCTTTGTGTTGTGGGTTCAAAAACCTTCACTTTTCCTCCCGTTGCCCATCTCATTGCATTGGAGCGAGCGGTGTTCTGCTTTTTAGTAAGAACGGAATCTAACCTAATCGATCAATACAATCAATAATAAAGTAAGTCAAGTTAGTAATCTTCGCAGAGGCAGAACCAGGAGGGATCAGGAATCAGGACACGACACGACACAGACAGACATCCCCAAATCAGACTTCAATAAACCCTTTGTTGGTTCGTTTTTACTAAATAACGTGTACAATTAATCAGATTGAAGTGCAAAAGAGCAAAGTGATGATTAAAAGCGGAGAAAATTCAGGAGATGGGGAGAGTTCAGTAAGTGTTTATAAACTAAGCTTATCAAGCAGAGTCTTGTACTTTTTGATTTCATAAAACTTTCCACGTTTCTAACTTAATACTTTACAGAGCTCGTCTTCGTCCTCAGACACCGGGACAAGCTCTTCAAAAGGACAAGGAGAAGGGGATGACTTTGAGTCAAAAGTAGTGAGTTAAAAGTTGTGTGTAAATAAGTCAAATAATTTGTTTAATTTATTGCTTCATCAGGTTAAGGACCATGGACGCCGTTTTGAGTATTTACTGAAGCAGACGGAAATATGGGCTCATTTTATGGCGGCATCTGCTAAGGACAAATCTCCAGGACGGAAATCTAAAAAGTTGGGAAAGGACAAGGACCGGAAGCTAGAACGACGTGTCTCTGAAGCCGGAGAGTAAGTTTCATTTGCTGTTTCTCTTATTGTACGATAATCCGTGGGTCAGAAATATAGGTACCCAGAGAAGTTGCTAATTACCGTAACCGTGAATGATTAACACCACTTGGGAAAATCGAGTATCGATGTAGCTGGAATATGTTTATTGAATCATTACGACAAATTTACGAAACGCTTAACTTTAAATTATAATAAACTAGGATTTTTATTTCTATGTGTAATGGGAAAAAATTTTTTTTTACTTTATACTCTACATCCGTTTTGGTTTTTTTTTCATTAGCCACCGTCATCGGAAAACTGAGCAGGAAGAAGACGAGGAGCTTCTAGCAGAAACAAGTGTTTCCGTAAAGAATATCGTCAGTTTCGATTGTTCTCCACCATACATAAAAAATGGTGAAATGCGTGATTATCAAGTGCGCGGACTGAATTGGATGATCTCACTCTTCGAGAATGGAATCAACGGAATCTTGGCTGACGAAATGGGACTCGGAAAAACGCTACAAACGATCTCATTGCTAGGGTAAGGCTTTAGGACAAGTTATAAAATAATGAAGCAACATTATTTTAAAAATACTGTTGCTTCATTGCCAAGTCTGATTCTGAGCCTCCATATTTTTGGACATTCTTTAACTTCACTGTCGTTTTTGGGGAATAGATATATGAAACACTATCGAAATATCCAAGGCCCTCACATGGTTATCGTTCCAAAGTCAACTTTGGCAAATTGGATGAATGAGTTTAAAAAATGGTGCCCTTCTATCAGAGCTATCTGCCTCATCGGTGACCAGGAAACCAGAGTAAGTCAAGAAGAAAATTGGAAATATACTATACAGCATGCTTATAAACTTAATTCAAATTATTAAATTATATTTGCCTCAAGACGGAGGCCAAGATCTAGCTTTGCCTACTAATACATCCCACTCTAACTCTGCGCGCATTACCAATGAATCTAAGTTCCCATAGCCCATCCACGACCTTACCAGAGAATCTACACTATACACCTTACCACGCTCACATTCCTTACGTCTGTGGTTATCCCACAGACCACAGAACAGCAATGAAAGCACCCACTAGACAATCCATTTTACTAAAAAAAAATTGTTTCCATGACTCATTACCGAACTCAATATTTTTTCAAACTCCATAACCGGGCTCACATACGCATAATTTTAATGTAAAGTTAAAGTTATTGAGCTCGGTTATTAGGTCATTGTTGTGTAATAAGACTATAGAGTATAGACCTAGCCGCTAAGTTGTTAGGTTCTCTGCTTGGTGGGCTATAGGAAGACAGGTTCATCAGTAGGAGGCATCCGTGAATAGCAAAGGTGGGATGTAGACAAAAATATATGCCAGCCGTCGCCTTCGGCAAAATTACTCCTCCCCCCTCATTACATACTTATATGAGTGTAAATTTAGTTCGATTGGATTCGATTATTCAAAGTTCTAAACAACCCGCATTGTGCCTAAATCTGATGTTGGTACTGTTTTATTTTATTACCAATAGTTAATATTTATTATTTTGCTACAGGCTGCATTTATTCGAGAGACGATGATGCCAGGACAATGGGACGTGTGTGTGACTTCATATGAGATGGTAATTCGAGAAAAATCCGTTCTGAAGAAGTTCACTTGGCAGTACCTTGTCATTGATGAAGCTCATCGGATCAAGAACGAAAAGTCCAAGTTGTCAGAATATGTGAGGGAATTCAAATCTTCCAATAGGCTCCTCCTTACCGGAACGCCACTACAAAATAACCTTCATGAGCTATGGTCTCTTCTCAACTTTCTTCTTCCTGACATCTTCAACTCATCAGAGGTACCTTTGGGCATGGTTTAGAATGATATCTAGCTAGAAAACAAAAAATTGGAAACCGCGTCGTTTGATGAATAATTTACATTTTGGATATAAAAATCTCATTTTGTAAATCATTATTAGGATTTTGACTCTTGGTTCAATACAAACACTTGTTTGGGAGATAATGCATTGGTCGAGCGACTCCATTCAGTCCTTCGTCCTTTTCTTCTTCGACGGTTGAAGTCTGAAGTAGAGAAGAGACTTGCTCCTAAGAAGGAAGTGAAGATTTATTTGGGACTTAGCAAAATGCAAAGGGAATGGTATGTTTAGTTTTCAATAATTATTGAAATTATTCTAAAAGTTATGAAAATTAATCTTAAATTTTACTTTGTTCTACTTGCAGGTACACTCGGGTGTTGATGAAGGATATTGATATAGTGAATGGAGCAGGGAAAATTGAAAAAATGCGATTGCAGAATATTTTGATGCAACTACGAAAATGTTCTAACCATCCGTATTTATTTGACGGGGCGGAACCAGGGCCTCCTTACACTACCGACACTCACTTAGTAACGAACAGTGGGAAATTGGTAATTTTGGACAAACTCCTTCCGAGACTTTTGGAGCAAGGATCTCGTGTACTGATTTTTAGTCAGATGACGCGTATGCTCGACATTTTGGAAGATTATTGTTACTGGAGAAACTGGAATGTAATATTTTTTTGTCAAAATTGTTTCATAAGTAAGAAATTGATAATTGAGTTGAAATTTTTATTTTTATAGTATTGTCGTCTTGATGGACAAACTGCGCATGAGGATCGGCAACTTCAGATTAACGAGTTCAATGAACCCGACAGTAAAAAATTTTTATTTATGCTTTCAACGCGTGCTGGAGGCTTGGGAATAAATTTGGCGACCGCAGACGTTGTCATCATATATGACTCAGATTGGAATCCTCAGATGGATCTACAAGCTATGGTAATCAAGACAAGCAATTTTTGTTTTGTGGTTTTCTCATATTGCATTTCAAATATCAGCACTTTTTGTGTCTTTAAAAATGTCTAGTTACGAAAGTATAATAATTATTCAATAAGTTTAGTTACATGACTTAATTATTTGTCAAACTTTGTAGTTATACAATTTTTCATATATGTTTAGGATCGTGCCCATCGTATTGGGCAAACAAAGCAAGTGAAGGTATTTCGGTTCATTACAGAAAATACAGTAGAAGAGAAGATTGTTGAAAGAGCGGAAGTCAAACTGAGGCTAGATAAATTGGTAATTCAACAAGGTAAAACACAATATGAATAATTATGTAGTAGAAATTGAATGAAAAGGGTCAAACTAAAACGAGTTGATCTTTTAATTTTCTACAGGGCGTTTGGCAGAAGCGAAATCAAGTCAATTAGGAAAAGATGAAATGCTGAATATGATTCGTTTTGGAGCTGATCATGTATTTGCATCAAAAGATTCAGAAATTACAGATGAGGATATCGACTCCTTGTTGAGAAAAAGTGAAAATAGGACTGAAGCACTCAACCAAAAGTTGGCAACTTTGGGAGAATCATCACTACGGAACTTCACAGTTGATACACCGACGCAATCCGTTTATAGTTTTGAAGGTGAAGACTACAGGTAAGAATGAATTACAGAGGTACGAAAATCTATAATTTTCTTTTGTAAAATTTCTATATCATTATTTAGGGAGAAGCAAAGAAATTTCATTGGACATTGGATTGAACCACCTAAACGAGAACGGAAAGCAAATTATGCAGTGGATGCGTATTTCAGAGAAGCACTTCGTGTTTCTGAACCAAAAGCTCCAAAGGTTTGTTGTTGTTTACAATTTAAATTTCACTCATTAACTTATCATTATATGAATTTTGTTTTTTTTTAGGCTCCAAGACCACCGAAATTACCAATTGTCCAAGATTTTCAGTTTTTTCCGCCTAGACTTTTTGAACTTTTGGATCAAGAAATTTATTACTTTCGTCAGACGTTGAGTTACAAAGTATGATTTATTAGTACTGTAATTTTCTTAATATTATGATAAGCTTATCCATTGATGATATAAACGACTTAGATTTAAAATTGATTTTTTATGACTAGGTTCCACGGAATCCAGAATTGGGATCTGATGCTGCTAAGGTACAGAGAGAAGAGCAGAAGAAAATCGATGAAGCTCACCCACTAACTGAAGATGAGCAAACTGAACGAGACACGCTTCTGAACAAGGTGAGGAGAATATAACAATAATCGTTACAAAAAAAATCTCAAAGTTTTGTACTAATTTGAAAATTTTTGAAACAGGGATTCACCAATTGGTCCAAACGAGACTTCAATCAGTTTGTCAAAGCCAATGAGAAGTATGGTCGTGACGATATCGAGAGCATAGCAAAGGAAGTAGATGGAAAGAATCCGGAAGAGGTCATTGAGTACAGCACTCTATTTTGGGAACGGTGTCATGAACTACAAGACATAGATCGCATTATGGCCCAGATAGATAGAGGCGAAGCTAAGATTCAACGCCGAGCAGGAATTAAAAAAGCACTCGATATCAAGGTAACTTATTTAAGTTCAAATTTGTTAGGTGGAAATAGGTACTATTTAAGACAAAAATGGTTTAAAACATCATAGACTTATTAGTTTTTTTTTATTGTTAGATGACAAGATATCGAGCTCCATTTCATCAACTTCGAATTGCGTACGGTACAAACAAAGGAAAAAACTATACGGAGGAGGAGGATCGCTTCTTGGTTTGTATGTTACAGAAATTGGGTTTTGATAAAGAGAATGTCTACGATGAGTTACGGATTTCAGTGAGGTGAGCTGCATAGGATTCAAGAGTCAAAAGTGTTAAAAAAAAATCATTTCATTTTTCATTTTATTTTTATAGAGCTGCTCCTCAGTTCCGTTTTGACTGGTTCATCAAATCACGAACAGCAATGGAACTTCAAAGAAGATGCAACACACTGATTACACTAATCGAACGAGAGAATCAGGAATTAGAGGAGAAGGAGAAGCAAGAGAAAAAGAAACAGAAAACTACACCGAAACCTCTTCCTCTCACTCCTACTAAAGTACCAATGGAATCAAAAGGAAAACGAAAGATAGACCCTTCAGAACAAAAAGTGCCGACTTCAGCGACAAAAAAAAAGAAAACATAAAGTTTCTCTACAATACTTACTTTACTTACTCTGATGGTCGAGATTCTGCGAAATAAGAGGTGGATCTAATTAGTATTTACCTAACTGTATTTACTGTTTTTAATTTAATAATGATTCATAACGGGTGATGCTAATTATATCACTCTTGTTAACCACAAAGTTCTGAAATAATTAAAATTTAATTTCTAGCTTATTATTTTTGTTTCTACACTAAGATTATTGTTTACCTTTGGTAGTCCCAACATTTATTCTCGGACCAAAAATTATAATTCCTTCAAAATGGTGGTTGTTGATGAGAAAGGAGAAAATTCAGGGCCGTTATGCCGTATGATTTGTTTACACTTTGAAACAGCGGAATATCCTTATTCAAATTTTGGATTTAATTATAAACCTGTCCAACAACTTGTTTTAAATTAAATATTTTCTCAGGTAATTTTTGTAATTAAATATAACTATTATCCTAATGTCTTCTCAAACTTCAAACCGTGAACGGAAATACACTGATAAAGAGGATTTTAACAAAATTGTAACCCCTCAAGTTTTTCCTGCCAGATTTGAAGACAAAACCTGAAATTATTTGCAATGATAGGAATATTAATCCCAGGGTTCTTGATTTTTTCGAAAAAATCAAAAAAATTGATTTTTTAAATAATTATCAAAAAATAAATTTATTTTTGGTGATGTGTATTTTCGTATAAATTTTGAAAACGTTTGGTATTTATTTTAATCAGTTTTGTATGCGAAATATGCAACACGTTTATTGATTTGAAAAAATCAAAAAATTTATGACTTTTTCAAGCTTGATAATTATCTTTGATAATTAACAATGATAATTATCACAAACCCTGATTAATTCATCACAATTACCAGTACAAATTAGTAACGTAGTTGAACTTACTGCAGAACTATGTTGTGTAAGCTCAACCAAAGTGATTGACATCAAGTAAGAAAACTTCTGAACATAGAATTATACCAAAATTAATTTGGGGAGAAAACGGCATGAATGGGATTGTTTTCTTACTGCGCACATAAGTCTTTGAAAATATTATTTGGTTGAGTAGTGTTGTCAATCGAAATAATTTACAAGGTCCGTCGAGTATGTCGCCGATTTTATGCTCGCAAGGAGTTTCTGACAATGAAGATATTCTTGAAAAGCGCATTGTGTTAATTACTATGTAAGTTGCGTTGTTAAATATTAAATAAAGTGTAATAATGATTTAAGGGCCTGCACCTTTTCATGTTGTTTTAGCAAGCAAAGGTTCTTACGCCCCTGTACTCCCACCATTTTGAAGGACTTATAATTTTTGGTCCGAGAATACGTTTTTTAAGAATGTGGTCATATCGGATATAAGACAAGGGTAATGTCTATTTGTAAACGCAGTGCACCTTCTTCAAGAAATTAAAAATTTGTTTAATCCATAACTCACAAAGTTCTTAATGAACCGACGATAATAGGAGCAGAGGGCAACAAAGGATTGGACGTGTCGAACTGACTTGGGGGTGGGGAAGTCGGCTACCGCGTTGATTTTTGCGGGGTTAACTCGCACACCATCCGCTGCAATGATGTGCCCAAGGAACTTCAGCTCAGCTGCAGCGAAGTCACACTTGTGCGGTTTTAGGGTTAGGTTGGCTTTGCGGAGGGCGGCGAAAACGAGTTCGAGACGT
>NIPM01000032.1:1035336-1054500 GCA_002738285.1 Holacanthella duospinosa
TTGGAGATGAGGGTATTTTTTGAAGCAGTGGCGTTCAATATGACCCACTCTCTTACAATGATGACAAATAAATCTGCCATCAGGAGTTTTGCCTGCCGTTGGGTGAAAATCGGGGGGCCGGGGAAGTTGGGAGGGTGGTTGTATGTCCATCTCCATAAGGGATGGTCGTTCTTGTTTGGGGTTAAGGAAATGAGACNGAAGTTGGGAGGGTGGTTGTATGTCCATCTCCATAAGGGATGGTCGTTCTTGTTTGGGGTTAAGGAAATGAGACATTTTTGGCAATTTGGGACTGTGTACCTCGTTGTACCTTCGAAGTTTTGCCAAAAATTCGACCGGGGATTCCATGGGANTTGGCAATTTGGGACTGTGTACCTCGTTGTACCTTCGAAGTTTTGCCAAAAATTCGACCGGGGATTCCATGGGAACTAGGGCTAGGGCTTCCCGGATATTAGTGGAACACCCTTTCAACAGCTTTTCGACCTTCATCTCGTCAGTCATCTTGGGATTGACGGAGAAATTTGACTTTACGGGCAACGTATGTCTCTGCATCGTCGCCTAGCTGGTATGTGAGTTCCCGATTCTGTCGACGAAACTCTGACAAACGGGACTTTGGGTCGAAAAATACCTTAAAGTCTCTTCCGATGGCTCTCCAAATTCCCTTAATGGATTTGGTTGGATCAGCGAGGAGGGTTTTGTAACTGGGCCAGTTGGAAGTGAACCAGGTTTTTGCATTACCGTCCAACAACCGGTCAAAGTTGTTGACGATAAATTTTTCGTCGTAACCCAGGGATTCTAGATCGGTGTTGAGGCGTTCGAAGTATTCCTCAGGGTCGCCAGAACCATCGTATCTCCTTAGGTACTGGAGAGTACTGTTGATATTAAGGTCGGGGCGTTTGGGTTGTGGGGTAGGAATAGTTGGAAAATTGGGCGGGGAAGAAGAACTATTTCGGGGAAGTTTGGATGATAAAGTTCTACGGTCTCTGGCTTGGGTATCGGGAAAGGGACGGTTAGGAGTAGGGTGTATGTTGGGTTCCTGGATTCGCGAGTTAATTTCGGGGAAATCAATTAGGGATCGTTCGTGGAGAGGGGATGGAGTAATAGATTGAGGAGGCGGGGTAGTTTGGGTTGAAATAGAAGCGGTAATTGGTAGGGGCTGAGAAAAGGACCTAAAAGATGATTGAGCCGTTCTTCCCTGCGTCCACATATCTGCCAGTGCGGGGTTTTTCCATTGGAGAACGTGAGGTGTGTGGTTTTGTAAATCTCGAGGAGGTACCGAAAACTCCCTGTGTTCCCTACTTATAGGGTTAGGGGGTTCTGTAATTCCCCTCATTGAGCGGGGTAAGTATGGTGTACCCAATTGGTCACGTTCCTCATCTTGCGGGGAGATAGGGTCAACAGGGCTAGTGGCGCGGGAGGTTGGGGGACGTTGAGCCATTAGGGATGTTGATTGTTCTGTTCGGAAAATTGGATATTGTAATAATTGACTTGAAAAAATTTTTGTAAAAGTGTGGAAAAATTGGAAGGGAATTGGATAATAAATGTGACTTAGGGAATTTTTGGTTTGGGAGAAATGGTGAGGAAAAGATAGAAATTAATTTGGACTTATTTGTGGGAATTTGGGAAAAATTTGGGAAAATTTAGGACTTTTGGAAATAAGTTTTGAAGATTTTGTGATGAATTGGAAGGGTTTGGGAATTATTTTTGGGTTTTGGGAATTTATTGGGAGGGTAAGTAATTAATTAGAATAATTTGGGAATTAGTTTGAGGAAATTCTGAATTAAATTGAAAGTTTAAGAAATTTTTGTCGAGTGCGGGATGCTTGGGAGGGATGCCCAAGTGTAATGGGTACGGGGTGGTGACTAAAAAAAAATTTTGTTATGCGTAGAGTAAAGTTGGGATGCCAAAAGATGATAGTGGACGGGTTTGGTCGGGGTTGTGTTTTCTTACTTTGAAAATTTCCAACTCCGAAATCGAGTTAAAAGGCTCGAAATCGGAAACAATATGCGCTATAATAATGCCAATACGGATGATGAATAATATTAATTAAGAAATATGTAAACAATGAATAAATAACAAACAACCTAAAATTTTTATTTTTACCTAAAATGATTATGTGAATTTAGCCCTCATGTAACCTTATGAAAAATAAATTTGTAAAAGTAAAAATAATATTTTGGGAAAATCGGGCGTGACCCGTGGAGAAAATGACCAAATAAAAAAAAAATTTTACAATCGCGCTGTGCGCTACGAAATATGGGGCTAAAAAGCCCCTATTTTTTGAAACTAAACTTGTGAAATAAAAATAAGAAAAATATCAAACCTGGGAGTCTCCAGACTCCCTAAAAATGGCACTCGCTTTAGAATAAGAGGTAGCGGTTACTTCGTCCTCTCCATAGAAGACCAGAATCCAGATTTGATGATCTGGATTTGTTACTAAAAAACTAGAAAATAATAGAACTAAAAAAAATTTTTTTAGCAATATGAGAAAAAGAAATATAAAAATAAAATAAAATAAATAGCTTGCCAACTTATGTAAGATTAAATTATCTTACTTGAGGGGATTGGGGGAAAATTAGGGAGGATTAGGAATTATTTGGGAATGGGAGTAGTAATTTTGGGATGGTTGGGTATGGGGTCGGGGAAGTGACGGGGTTTGGGTTGGGATTTGGATGGGTATTGGGAATTATTTAAACAACAATTGAAATAAGGGAAAAAATGGAGGACTGGAGGGATTAAGAGGTCAAAGGGTCACGTTACCAGATGTGTCCAGGATCCGGGGTTCCAACTTCCAATCCGGAGAAGTAAGTAGAATCCAAAAACTTCCAAATTAATTTTAACCAGAAAAATGTAGATAGGAGAGATGGGGTTTTTTCCACAGCCAGAAAGAGACTGCCTCTCTTTTTCTCTGCTGCAGATTAGACTCGTCGTCTCAGGAGAAAAAAGGACGCTTGAGACGACGAGTCTAACTTTTGTATATGTTAGAAGAAGGGGAGGAAGGGTAAAAGTTTTTAAAGGAAGTGGGAGAGTCCACTTACCTTTCTAACAATATACACAGAGACACAGAAGATCTAGAGTATTTTAAAATGACGAAGTCACTTTTATCGAAAAAAAAACTGCAAAGGAATACTTGTTTGAATACTTGAGTGACATGGAGTCATGTAGACTGATAGAGCTAGCTGGTAGAGATGTGTATTTTTACGATATTCACTTTGATAGTTAGGGAATATAAATTATTTCCAAAAGTCAATAGGAAACATAAATTAATCCTTACAAAATAAGAGAAAAAAAAATGTTTTTTTTTATTAATTCTGATACAAAATTTTTTTTCGGTATTGATATTGAGAAAGAAATTTAGTTTGGCTATTCGTCTCAACGCACAACGCAGATACCTGTTTATAAGATGCAATTAAGAGACTGTTATATTAGCAGATAGTAATGATATTGTGGAAAATAGATACTAGCTTTATGAGTAACACTAATTGGTAGATAGAAAACCAATCATTTTGTGATGTATGAACCCATACGTCTACGCATGCAAAAGTCTCAACTTGTAGAATTGCGCAGAGGCATTCATTTATACAAAGAGACACGTACCGACATGTAACGACGTACAATTGTTTGAAGACTAGAGTAACCCAGACCAAGACCCAAGGTCAATTTTGACACAAAATTTGAAAAGTCAGTTGGATCCCTCGAGGTGATTCAGTTGACTCATCATCCTTCTTCCCTTTCATTTACCTTTTTGTTCCCATATTTTATAGCTTAGAAGAACCTTCAATTTACGTTAAGACATAGTACAAACAAATATATTCAGCTATAAATAGGTATAATGAGTCAGGTAGAGACAGGCTTTTCTATTGGTGTGTGTTCATTCGCACTGAAAGTATGGAAACATAAATTATTCCTCATAAAAGTAACAGGATGTATAAATTGATTCTAATAATTCTGAGAAAACCAAATTTGTTTGCCACCAAACATAACGGAACAAAAATTGTTTGGTTACCAAGATGGATGGAAACAGATAAAACATTTTCCGATGCTATTTAAAGAAATGTTTGTTTTTGAACTAGCAAAGGAATTGCTTTTAGTTTTGAATGAAAAAAATTTCTTAGACTGAATAAAATAAATAAATATGCAAATAGATAAATATGCTTACAACAGCATCATAACACGTGAATATATCTATTCCTATCACTGTCCCATTGTTTATTTGCAATTAAAACTAAATTTATTTATAATAGCATTTCGAAGTCAGTGTAGCTATAAGGCTACATATATGCAAAAAATTTTGTTTTTTTAATAACGTTGAAAAAAAAATTATTTCCATTTACTCTACTATAGTGCTAGTGCTGAAAAGTATTGCACGGACATATTGCAACTCTATAAAATTCTTACCATANATTTACTCTACTATAGTGCTAGTGCTGAAAAGTATTGCACGGACATATTGCAACTCTATAAAATTCTTACCATAATTAGTAGCTGATATATCGCAGCATTGCCAAATTGCTTTTAGGGAATCATAGGTTTAGTTTTGCTCAAAATTAATTTTTATAACAATTGTTCGTTTGAGGAAAAATAAACTTTTATTAATAGTCTATCGGCAATGATACTGGCAAGGTATAAATATGATATCTAAAATTGGCAATAACTTTTTGGAAATATTTAGTTGTTTTGTTACACATCACAAGTATACATAATAGCACAAATTGCATCTAACGTTTCTGTGTAAATTGCACCAACCAATTTACAGGTTGATAGTGTAGGTAAATCCTCTTACATTGAAATGATAGAAAGTTAGAAATATATATACTTCAATGATAGTAGTACTAAACTCATTGCATAAAATTAGCACACCAACGCTAAGGTTGTATTTAACTTGAAAGAATTCGTATTCGCAGTCTATTAAAGGGTAGAGGCACAAATTTGAAACTGAGATTACAGAAATATGAATAAGTATACTGAAATGAAAATTTGTCATATATATTACTTAATATATTCCTTTGTNTGAGATTACAGAAATATGAATAAGTATACTGAAATGAAAATTTGTCATATATATTACTTAATATATTCCTTTGTTTGAAAGGTCACACATCGCCCGCCTGACTTCTTTAAATCCGATTTCTCGAAGTTTAATTTGGGCATGTCCCATTACCTGTTTTCTCACTTCTTTCTTTGCTTCTTTGGAAATTTTGTTCCAAATTAACTTGTAACCTTGAACGTTTTTTGGTTCTTTAGGTCTCTGAGAGTATTTGTTTTTGCAAATCGCCCAAAATTTTTCAATTCCTCTTGAGTGTGGCACATTAGAGGGGTTTTGAGCCTTTGGTACAAAATTGACGTTTTTCTCTCTTAGAAAGTTTACAATGATACTGGTGTAGTGTGAAGTTGCCAAGTCAGGCCAAAATAAAACGTCTTCTAATTCGTGATGCTTATGAATGAAAGGGAGTAAAAGTTTCTTCAGTCACTTTCGAAGGTAGATTTTGTCAATCGCCTGCCAAACAAGATATTTATGGGGGAATTTAGTGATTTGGGTAAATTTATTTTCATAATCCAATGTTGAATGGTCCAAGGCATGGACAAACTTCCTGCCCGGCAACTGGGAAGGGTCAAGTGTAACGTAAGTTTCGTCATCCGTGATGAGAAATTTCTTTCGCGTAATTTTGTAAATTTTTCGAAGGCGAGTCTTCGCTCGCTGCTCCTGGTTCTTGACATATTTCGGGGGCATTTTCATGGTCCTTGCCGTAATCTTCAGTTTGTGTACTTTTATATCTGATATGGTAGACTTTGCAATATTGAGTCGTTTGGCTGCATTGTGGACAGATGTGTTAGGGTGGCGATGAAACACTTTCTCATGCTTCTTCAACTTCCTTGGTGATGATTTCTAGGGGCGACGACCAGGTAGAGGCTTATATTTAGTTTCACCAGAAGCCTCGAACCTCTTCAAAATATTTTAATGGTGAATCTGCTCTTACCCTTCTTCACAAAATGCTGGATCGTAATTTTCTTGTCACGGATTGCGAAATTTTGGTAGTGGTGAAAAACCTCGCGGGAAAAAGTTCACTTTCCTTTCTAGACATTTTTTTAAATCCAACGTACCACAAACTCTACTCCATTTTAAGCAGTGTATGCGGTTCAGATTCTATTTCTAATTTTTGTAGGGCAGTTAGCTTTTCCCGCGACATTTTTATATCACTCTCAAAGTTGTGCCTCTACTTCTTGGACACCCTTTATTTGANAGTTAGCTTTTCCCGCGACATTTTTATATCACTCTCAAAGTTGTGCCTCTACTTCTTGGACACCCTTTATTTGAATATAAGCAATGCGATTGAGCAATGCGATAGATTATAGATATTTTAAAAATAATCAATAATACCAACGAAGAAGATTAGTGATATTTATACTAAGTAAAAAAAAGTTAAACAGCTCTCTCATACTGGTTTAGAGGTGTTTCAGCAACAAGAGCCAATATGTGAAGTTTGCATCAAAAATCCTAAAAAATGGACGGACATACGAAAAATTATAAACGCCCGATTGCTTAAAAAAAGGTTGTTGTTTTGTAACGCGAATACCCTTTCCATATATTGCATGCTGTAGGCATGAACAAACCAAACACCGGCTTGCTAANTGTTTTGTAACGCGAATACCCTTTCCATATATTGCATGCTGTAGGCATGAACAAACCAAACACCGGCTTGCTAACGACTTTTATGATCTTCGCTGATTAGATTACGAATTCACTTGTCGACACAATCAATAGGTTTTCTTGCAATCGTATAAAAGACAGTAAGTAAAAATATTGTTGTTGTCATTTCAATATATATTGTCACTTACAACAGGAAACNAATCGTATAAAAGACAGTAAGTAAAAATATTGTTGTTGTCATTTCAATATATATTGTCACTTACAACAGGAAACTTAGACGACTTACGTTTCAAAAATTCTCATTTTGAAAAATTGGAAATCTAAATATCCTTATAGTATCTAAACGGTAATATACAGATTTTGAAGTTGACATTTTTAGTTTGCTTCGTGTTCTCGCTCATACTTCCTTACTTGTTACACAGAGAGTAGATATACATAATAACTAATCTTTAGCTTTTGTGGAATTTGTGAAAATATTTAACAGCAGAATATGTGGAAAAATCAGCTACAGGCTTCACGAAATTGCAGAATAAATGTAAGAAAATAGNATATTTAACAGCAGAATATGTGGAAAAATCAGCTACAGGCTTCACGAAATTGCAGAATAAATGTAAGAAAATAGGATCTTTTTCATTGTTATGCTGAAAGTTCTTCCTTCAACATACAACGCTAGTGACACCATGTAAAATACAAAATAAAATTTTACACTAATTCAATTTCATTGGTAGACCAAATGAAAATAATATTGCTCTGTTATGAGCAATCTGAGGAAAAAAAAAGTAGAGCATTATATTTTCTTTTTAGCCAATTGGACGATGCAGATCTTTTCCGCAGCAAAATTCTAATTTAATAGTAAAGGTCCGAATGGACCTTTACTCACCTTTACTTACTATATGGAAATACAATATAGGATATATAGTATTCATTGTGACTTTCAAATGCTTTACTATTTTCAGCACTGCCGACGTTATCTTCGGCTTGGAGTCTTGGAAAGGCTTCATACTTTTATTCTATTCTAATGTTGCGAAAAAATTCCCTAATTGGAGCGGCTGGAATCGTCTTCAAAGTATAAAAGAGAGGCGCGATCAGCTATTTAGGGATATAATTAGTGAACATTTTACGACACTTCCGGAAGACAATCCTCGAGATTTTGTCGATTTGTATCTCCAGGAAGTGAACAGATCCACAAATCCTAATTCAAGTTTCCACCCGCGGATAGGACGTATGAAACTAAATCTTTTGATGATATTACTCGCTAGTGCATTCATGTTGCTCGATGATTATTACTTTAGATGAATCCTTGAAGCGTGTAATGTCGGATCTTTTTTTGGCGGGCACAGACACTACATCTGTCACCCTGAGTTGGACAATGCTATATTTATTACACTATCCTGAAGTGCAGAAGAAGCTCCATGAAGAGTTGGACAGAGAAGTTGGCCGAAGCAGGCATCCCTGCATCAGTGACAAGTAAATACTATATTTCAGTTAGAATACTACCCAGCTGTATAAACTCATAGAGTACTACTTTCGTAAAAAAATTATAACTTTGGTTGCAATTATTTAAATTAGTTTACCATACACGGAGGCTGTCGTACTAGAAACATTAAGGTTTTCTTCAATTGCTCCAACGTCAGTGGCACATTATTCAACGAAAGATGTGAAATTTCATGGATATGATATTCCAAAAGGTACCCTAATTTTTGCAAACTTACATGATGCTCATTTTGATTCTGAAGTATGGGGAGACCCNCCCCGTTTACATCGGTTTATTATTTACAACATTGTCTTTACCTACTTGATCAATAATTTTCTATTCTATTTATAACACTTTTTCCAAAAAAGTTGAACCGGTTTAAATTCACACACCGATCGAAGTTCATAATGAGTTCGTAAAGCGAAAAAAGTATCTGTTTTTTAAGGATAAAATTTTACCCACACTACAGGTGGGAAACGTAATGACATTGAGACGAAAAAGTATAGATTAGTTTTTCAAATTTTTTCACAGTTTTATTGAAATAGTTGGTTTTGAAAAGATGTGAAAATGTGTATCATACGTCAAATAACTTGACCTTAACTACGAAGCAACAATCATGCCATATAATCTACCTCACATGCATTTAGAATCAATTGAAATTCAATTAAATCAGTCAAAATCAAACAACACAGTTTATTATCAATGTACCATCAATACCAGTTAATAGTAACCTGAAATATAATAGCAAAATTTGGTTGTTACTGCTATTAAAAAACAGCACACAATTAACTTTATAATGGAATTATTTCTATGTCCAATTTTGTTATTATCAGGTTTAACTATTCCACAAAATTCCGAAGGAAGTATCAATTCCAACATCCTTAATTTGAATGAGCAGTTTAATGAAGTATTATAACGTTAAAAACTGGAACCAATATTCAGTTTCAACTTTTCAGTAAACGCTTTTGGTCTGATACAATAGAAAAAAGTAAACCATTAGCAACTGGGAAACTCAAGGACAATTTTTTGCTGATTCATTAACACAACATTACAATACAGAGTAGTTTAACTTGTTTTGCAGCCTACAAAGCTTGACATCAGAAGACAACGTTATTCCATCTAATGACGAGGTTTTACTTAACAATGTACATTCTGTTATGACATAATGTTAAAAGACAACGGACATAATTTAATCAAGGTGGTTTCAACAAAGTCACGAATCCCACAACAATGAATGACCTTTANGAATGTACATTCTGTTATGACATAATGTTAAAAGACAACGGACATAATTTAATCAAGGTGGTTTCAAGAAAGTCACGAATCCCACAACAATGAATGACCTTTATCATTCATCCTTGTTGTCCTTGATGGAGCAGGAAAACCGNAAAGTCACGAATCCCACAACAATGAATGACCTTTATCATTCATCCTTGTTGTCCTTGATGGAGCAGGAAAACCGATTGGAAATAATCTGGTTTTAATACTAACAAAAATTTTAATTAACGCCAAAGTGAAAATATCCTACTATTACTCCAGTATTCGGAAGCAGAAAAACTATTATAAATTTTTTAATGAAATCATTATCTCTTGTAGTTCTTATAGTTAAAATTTTGTAGTTCTTCAGTTGTAGTTTAAGATTTTAGTAAAAGTTTTCCTATTTCCGAATGCTCGGCCTAAGCTGTAGGTAGAAGTTTTAATATTTTAAATTTATAATTTAATTTAATTTATGAAATATTTAATTGTGATGAAATAAACGGTGAGAATGAGAAACTGAAGGAGTGAGTGGTTACTCATAACTGTGCTAAAATCCGGTGCACTATAGTTTTTAATTATGAGCTTGATAGGATGTTTAGTTACTAGAACCAACGCTTACTAATTCCCTCATCTTCAAATTTTGTAATAATTCGAAAATTCTTCAAAAATATTTTAAAAAAATGGACTATTTTGTGTTAAAATACAATTTTCTATTAGACCTTATGGAGAAAATGAAAAGTTTGGTCGCATTTATTTACATTTCGCTGTCAACAAGGAATTTACTTCTTTTAATGTCGTGAAACTACAGCTCAAGTATAGTAAGATGGAATCAAAAACGTAATTCCTATTCGACAGCGACGGCCAGAAAAACTTGATTGAATAAGTGTAAATTTGTCGAAAATCGTACAAAAACCGGAACTCTGTTGCCAATTTTCATTTCGTCTCATCTACTCATGCTACATTTTTGGATACAGACTAGCTAGGGATTAAAGAATCATGGAATAAAACTATCAATACAGAATTAACGATAGATCGTAGAACTTTTAGCTTTTGTGTTATACATAATTTCGGTTAAAAACTAGTTATAAAAGCTAGCTTAAAAGCTCCAGTCACATTTGAGGTGACTTAGCTTCAAACTTATTTTACGCAAGCGTTTATTTATTAAATTTTAGTCTGAAGTGCGAATGTCTACGAGCTCAAAATAACGCAAAAGCAATAGGGAGTTCCCGGAGTTACAAATCAAAATTCAATAGACAAAAAGACATTAAAGAAATATTAACATTTTCCATAACTCCACACACACCAGAAGCTGGGATTTGGAAAGAACGGAGGGAATAGGGAGGGAGGTGGGAAGGAGGGAGAGCAACGGGAAAAAGGAAGGGCGGCGGAAAGTAGGGTTGGCGGCGGGAAGTAGGGTTAGCGGCGGGCAGTAATGAGATTCCTGCGTCGCGAAGAGAGCTACCGCAAAACGCAATTTGTCAACCACGTGTCTAGGGGTTGAAAACATATCCCAGCTCTTGGGTATAAAAGTTTCGTACAATGGGGTTGGAAAAATATCCCAGCTGTTGGGAGCGTATTGGACCAAATTCAGCTGATGTGTGTGGAGTTAAGCTTCTTACCGCTACTTTAAAAGCAGTAAAAATTTAAACCTACGAATTAGGCAAATTTTGAGGCGAGATTGAATTGCATATATTACGTAGTAAACAGTAAATTCTTTTAATTGTTTATTACTGCTACATCAATATCGAAATCCCGGAATTAAAAAATTAAAGTTCCCGTGATCAATAATTTAAGATTACGAATTCAGTGCTAGGTTGGAAAATATCAAGATTACACAAGGTATCAAGAAATACGACCTATACGTCTTCAACAATGTTTGCCTATTTTGGAATTTTGAGTTTTAACTCCCGGTAATTCTATACTGACGTAGTGGAAATACATTAAAGAAACGACCTTGAAATTTATTTTTTACGTTTGTGCAAACAAAGCCTGAATATTCATTTTATCATTCTCGAAGTTTTAAGATTCTGTTCCCTGTAATTCGATATTGATGTAGCGGTAGTAATTTTAAAAAATCTTCAAATTATTTTATGTCTGCACCAATGTATTTTTCACATTTATTTGTAAATTTTGGATTTTAATTAGTGCTCCCGGTAATTCGACACTACTTTAGTGTTACTTTAAGCACTTTAGCACCGTTTTACACTTGGAATTGGTTTTAAATTCAAATAATTTAATTTTCACAATTAATTAATTTTAAGTTTGAGCAGTGGTACGAATTGGCAACATCTGTTGTCTCAAAAGCCACAACATTTAGCTCAGAGGGAAAATTGAACCCACTTCAAGTTCAATCACTTCAACATTGTTGAGAAAGAACTACGCTCATGGGAGTTCCTTTCTTCTTAGAATTAAAATTAGTGCATTTGCTGGAAGGAATAGGTGGGAGGTTGCTTAAGAAATTGTCGTATGCATACTTATGCCTCTCATTCAATAAAAAAAAATTTTTTTTTTTGATTTTGCATCTGTTGTCACTACATGTTGCAAGCGTCAACATAAATTAGAAGTTGAGTTGAAGTAAAGAAATGGGTGCAAAGAAAGATAAATCGTCATATATGTTAAGTCAACTCCGTCCTATTTTGTATAATAATGGAGCTGTCTGTTTTATCCGGAGAAAGCCTATGATTTGCGATGACTGGTATTTTATGTTTTGTTTATTCTGTTACTTATATGGAGTATTATTTGGAAGTTTGTAATCCTCATAAGGTGGGCGACCCTCATATTTCTATTCTTCTCAACATTAGCAAACTCAACGTATCCCTCTTACCGATTATCAATTCGCAAATAATCCTCGGTAAATGCGAGAATCAGAGTGGAAAAATAGATTCTCATGCGTTTGAAAATATTTCCGGCTTTGCATTTGTCAGTGAACAAACAAAATTAGCATTTTTGATCCCTGGATGATAGACTGTTGCCGAAATTCAGATAGATTAAATATATCATGCAAATTAAATTTTGGTTTAAACCGCTTGTGTCCTCAATGCTATGAATTGTATTAAGTGTTATTATTGTCGTCTCTAAATTTATATATAACATTTAAATGTTTACCTAACCTACTAGAATAATAAAAACTTAGCAATCTGCTAAATTACAAACCATAGCTGTTTTAGGGTTGGTCTCTAAATACACTCACTAAGTGTTCTTTACTTGTGCTGAAACTTTATTTTTTAATTAAGAGTAACAGACTGTAAATAGATACTAAAAACAAGATTTTATTAGCTTAAAGGGTGACAAAATATACCAAAATATGATAAAATGATTACACAAAAAATCAAGCTAGAGGAACAAAATGTTGTAAAACATTTAAAGTTTGAAATTTGTGAATAGCAGATACTGTTACAGAAGCTCGCTCGCTAATAGACACAGTATTAATAAAATTAATAAACTATCTGAATTAATAAAATATTAGAATCGCTTTGTGGTTGTATTTTGTTTTGAAAATAGTAAAAATTATTACTTATTTTTAAAATTACATCGAAATTTTTCGTTTAGTGTCACGTATCAAGATAATCTTGACATCTGCTCATAATTCTCTGGCACGACAAATTATGTACAAAATATTTAAATTCAGAAATAAGGTAGAAAACAGTTTCTTGATATTTAAAGCTTCACAGCATAGTTGCAGGGACAATAGGAAAATAAGTTAACAAATCATATAAAAAGCAAATTGTTTCAAACTAGATTCAGTGACTATAATCACAGCATCACTGTATAATTTGGCTACCACTGAAAAACATTTATACAGTGGCAAGTCTGCATGTAGAGTTACCATAATTTTTAATGACATAAATCACATTTTGGAAGATAATTTGCACTGCTGGGTGTATTTATAAAACAGAAAAACCAAATTATTATATTTCCAACAATAGTAAGTCAATGATTACCAAATCTAGGTATAACTTTGGGAAAATTGAGTAAAACGAGTGTATTAAGTTTCACATTTGTAGTTTCATAATTCCTATTAAGGAAATTCATCCGAAAGCATACGTGGGAGTGGAGGAATCTGGACATAATTATAAAACTGTTAATTTTATTGTTCCTTCACGATATGTGAGCCAATCGCTTCCACTTTCCCACATTAGCATTTAATTTAACTTTCTTTCGCAAGAATGACTATGTAAAGTCAGTTATTTATTGAAAAAGCAACTTTTCTATTTCGCCGTTGGTAGGCAATGGTTGAACCAAAACGTGTGACATCAGGCACGTCTCCGCCGATGCTTCCACTTGAAAATATGATATCCATTACCCGAGGATGATGCCAGTATGGTCTATACCATCAAGTTTTTGTAAATTTCACTACTTTTTTGTCCATCCACTAAGTATTTTTTTTATATATCTACTCTATCAATGTTTTTTACCTACATAAGCCAAACGTTTCTCCTTTTGCGTTGTTGAAAATGACAGTTTCTAGAGCCAATTCATTCAATTTAGATGTGCCAAATGATGAAGAACTATTCCTACCGTGAGAGAACTTACTAGGAGTTTCAAATCATCCTTGATTTTAGCCGATGAGATTGATTCATTACTGGCTACTAGAAGAACGCCATTTAACATTGAACGAGTATTTTTTATTTTGGATCATCTTTTCGAATATTTGTTGACTATGAGATTGTTCTGGATGCAGGAAGTAGACTTACCAATAAATTCACTAATTACTTTGTTCGAGTTTCCTCTACAACTCACAATATTGGTTTAGCCTTTCTCCAAATGAGAAACTAAGGAATATTGTTTTACATATTTTGCCTAATTAAAAACTACGTAAATTAACCTATAAACGTCTAACCGAAATTTTAGCCCGTTGATACATTGAGGTATGCAGAGCTACGTAGACATGCCTACAAATACGTAGCTACAATAAGGCTTGCATAGAGCTCCGCAAAGAAACGCAAGAGATACGTATATTTGCGTTCATTGGTAGTAAAAGTGAAGACATAAATTGTTTCACAAGATTCGAGGAATTTTTTTTAATCGTTTCGCATTAATTCTGACAAAACATAATTTGCTTGCCAATTATTTTGAAGAAATCATAACTTTTTGGTTACACCAATTTATGCGTCATGGATACTAGTTTCTACGAGATTAAGATTGGAATTATCAGCATTTAGGTCTGCAATCCGATAAAAATAAATCATCTCAGTTTCATATAAATTATCACTGCCTAGTAGCCAAAGAACCCAAATTTTGATATAAGATAGGAGGCATCTTTGTCGACACGTACAACTACGAAAAGTTATGTGCAGTTCTAATCTTCTCTATAACGTCATCTTCTTTTATCACTTACACTTTCATAACAACATTCAGATTAAAATTACAAAGCTTAATTTTACCTAAAAAATGATTTCCTAATTACACAATTAAATCCTCAACTAATACTGACAGAAAACCTGGTAAACTAATTGAGGCTGAACAGAAAAGAAATAAAGTTTATTAAATCACAACGCATAATACCCTTAAATAAATTTTTTTTTTGTAAAAAGCCTTCTTTCTTTAAATTTCTCTCATAAAATCGGCATCCTTGATTGTGATTCATGCGGTGCCCTCATAGTTTTTATTAATTTGTGTTGCAGGCAGAGGAGAATCATACAAAAGATTTAAGTAAACTCGCTGGTTATTACACGATTCGATTGTTTGTGTTGGACAGCAGGGTATATTGTGTTGGCTAAGTTTTATCTAATGATTTAGAGTAGTTGCGTTAACTGCATTTTCGCCTTTTTTAGTTCAAGGTTGTTAATTTTAATTTTAGTCCAACAATAGTAGTCCCAAAGAAACACTTACCCAAATTTTTGTTTTTACAAAGTACTACCACATAGAAATCTAACAAAAGTTTCTCGTCTTTTAGTAATTTCAGCAATTTATGTAAAAACCTATTTTACACTTGATAGGAAAAGCATCAGTGTACACACTTGTGACATCAAGCTGTTACAATAGCGTAAAAATAGNAGCAATTTATGTAAAAAGCTATTTTACACTTGATAGGAAAAGCATCAGTGTACACACTTGTGACATCAAACTGTTACAATAGCGTAAAAATAGCAAATGTAAGAATGATCTACTCTATAAAAATTATTACTCGCCTGATGTAGGAGTGATAGTAAACTATCAAAAGAACAACAACAAAATTTTTGCTATTAAGAACCTCAAGTTTAATTGAAAGAAACTGTATTCTTTATTTGCTCATTAAATATAATAAATTTAATAAATGTTTAGTAATATGATTTCAACACAAAATTTTTAAATTTCTCACTACTCGACTTTACACAAATGTAGTGTTGTAAAACTTTCGATGTTGTATGTAAGCTGATTCAACGTGGCAGTCCACAATCCTTATTCTTCCTGCCATAATTATCGTATTTATGTTGAAGTTTATGAAGTTCTTTGAGTTGGAGATTAGTATTCGAATAGTCGTACCCCTTAGCACCTTCAAAACCTCTTCGATGTGCCATTTCATACTCCTTTGGCACACGAATTTTCTTCTGTTTCTCCAACTTGATATTTCTTATTTCATGTTTGAGGAAACCTCTCAAAAGTTTTGGTAATTTATCATCGTCTGCCAATGCACGAAGCCTTTGTTCTTTACCTCTTGTCCCGGGATCTATAAAAACAACAAAAATTTAATGAATCATCATATGGAATCACTCTGTACAACGTAGAAACGACAGTATGCTCAAAATGGCTTCTTTTGGAGTTTCCAATACTCATCGGAAAACACTTACTGGATATACTGAGAGAATTTATTGCTTAAGCCTTCAACTATATTTTTTCCCTATTCGCGCTATAATACTAAACTGTCAAAATTTATTTAAAATGTACAAAAATTTTATTTTGTACTTTTTGGTTTATCCTTTTTTCCTTTCGAGTCATTTTTCTTCCCATTACTGCCATCACCGCTTCCAGATGGAGCTGTAGGTGGAGCATTTTTTGTAGCTTTCTTTGGTTTTCTGGAAATCACTTCACTGGAAGAATTCCTTCTCGTTGACCTGCAAGGTAAAATGTTTTTGACATTTACTACCATTGGGGTCCGTGGCAGTGGGATTTGAAAATTTCCAACTCGTAATCCCATATTTGTCACCACTCCTCCGTATACTCTTGGTGGTTTGATCCCACTCCTTTTCGACTGCTTCCTCAACATCTCAGTTATATTTTCCAGTTCTTCCGTTTTAGTTTTGATCTCATGTTTTAGATCTTCATATTCATTGGTATTATTCGGCCGTTCATATTTTTTTCCTGATAGAGATAGTTCAGGAGGTTCCTTAAAAACAAGTGAGGAAATAAATCTCGCAATCTTTAAAAACAAGGGAGTAGGTAATTCTCCTTGTTTTCTTATTTCAATAGCAGTAGATGTTCCTGGTATTTTCATTTCAATAGCAGTAGATGTTCCTGGTATTTTCATTTCAATAGCAGTAGATGTTCCTGGTATTTTCATTTCAATAGGATTGTTGCCAAATGTTGTGTTTTGTTTGATATTGGAACTATTAGCTGTTAGAGTCAAGGCTTTGAGTTTATTTTTTATTTCAGTCATCACTTCTTGTATCTCCGCTGTTTGTATCTTCACTAACTTTTCATTTTCTAATTTCTCATCTGGCAAATCAATTGGTGATCTGAGCTTCCCACAAAATGCAGCCGGGACCCAACAACATTCACCATGGTTCTCCAACTTGATTTTTGACTCTTCGTCAATCACTTCGACACCTATTGATTTAAATTCCTTAGTCACCAAATTTAAGTAAGAGGATTCTGTTGCACATTTCCCATCTAAACATTTTCGCAACATTTCAGATGATTCCTTATGATTTTTGTCAAACCATCCACGCATCAATCCATGTATTGATTCCACACTGATTTTAAACAATCCTGCTATTTGTTCTGCACAATTCTTGAATCTGTATTCGTCTCCTTTTTTTAGATTAGCTGTGATTTCATTTCTGACTCTTGTCGCTTCTCCTGGTGCCAAGGTGTGTTCCTTTCCCACCAGTCCATTAAGACTCAGAGTTTTTTGATAGTTTGATTCCAAGCGTGCATTTGTGAAAATAGGATGAGGTGGATCCCAATCGGAATCATGGTAGCCATTCAGAATATCTCGCACATTGTTTTCTAATTCATCATAAAAATCTTTATGTTTTTCCAACACTGCAAAAGAAATCAACAAATTTAGTAAATAAAATGAATCGAATTTTGTTGTAGATCAAAATATCTCGAAAGCAAAACTATATACTTATTAAAGAAAAAAAATTTTTTTTTATTTTGTTGATAAGCACAATATTGAAGAACAACCTTTATCTCTTCTCAAAATTCTCAGAACGGTTGTGAGTTTGTCCTCATCATTAGAAAGTTTAGATGCTAAGAGTTTGTAAATACGAGAAATTTTTGCGAGTTCTCTAAGTCGTAAGAGAATGGGAAAGTAGGATCCAATACGGTCATAATTTTTAGTCATGAATTCCGCCAATTGTGCTTCAGCTGAGTTTTTGTGATCGTCACTATCGTCATCTACATATTGACCAGAGACCATTCTGCGCAGACGTTTAGTATTTACTAACATTGGTGGATTTCCAATTTTGTAGGTTAATATATCATTTTTCATGTCCACAACAGTCTCAGCTACTCCTGGTTCTATCCAAAATCGATGTGCACCTTCTGAGATAGAGTTGATGGCATCATTCATTCGCTCATGAATTGGGCGTAACTTCAATTGAAGGTCTTCTGGAAGTCGTTGGAGAAATCCATCACACGTTTCACGGTGTTCGAATGGAAAAATACCATTCACCTCCTGCCCTAAAGAATAGATATTTATTAAAATTATTACAAAAAAAAATTTTTTTTTAATTAAGTTGTGTAGTATGTTTCATTGATCTACTAATATACTCTAAAATTTGGTTACATAATGTCCAAATATTAGTTGAGTAGGAAGTGGTAGGTAACTTCATTTTGACTTAAGGCAATTTTAAAATAAACTACAATAAATAAATTTTTTCATTCGCATCAGTTGGGAACTACTTCGGTCGAAACAATTTTTATGTAGTTGGTCGCATCGGCGGTCGAAATATCAACCGGGCCGATTCATCAGCGCACCATTACTTGTCAGTTCAACCATAGTCGGTTAGTTAACTGTCAGTTAAATGTTTCAACTTCAAACTAAATTATGTAGATGACCGCTCGGTCTAGCGAGTGGGAATGAAACCAATCTTCGTGTATCCCTCCGCCAATTAAAATCCTTTAGGGTTCAAATCATAAGTACACAAAAAAAATGTTATATAATTTCCTAGCCATAATATTTCAGCTTTATAGAAAACTACTAAGCTGGAAAGAACCTAACCACACAATATGCCTTAAATTATTTAACCGTAACCTCAAATCTGTTTCAACTTACCTATTGTAATTTGTTTGAGCAAGTAGTCCGCATGAAGCATTGTCATAAGGTAGTCAGTGCCTATCAGAGATGGCGGTGAATATGAAAATTCCTGAAAGGGATGAGAATTTAATGTGTCCACAGGATTTTCTAGAGTAAGGTGTCCTGTAGCAATTTTCAAACAAAAAATGTCAGCCACATCATTCGTGGTAAAAAGTTTTGGATTTTCTTTACAACCCTTGTCCAAAAGCAACTTGACCTCTCCTGTTTTGACATTGATGTCAACTCCACCACAGGAACTGAACGCTTCATGCCATCTATAATCTTCAAAATTCAGATCAAAATATTCGTTGTCCAACCAACCACCTTCAGTTCTTCTAACTATTG